>CAUYUJ010008991.1:232669-337669 GCA_963575745.1 Prorocentrum cordatum | reverse complement strand
CTGCCGCTATTTCCCATGCCATCCGTTTTCTCTATCTGCCCGAATCCGCCACTGTGCCCCCTGACGAGTTGAGGCGTGGGAGCATGCCAAATGCAACCTGGTAGGGTTGTTTGCGTTTCTACAGGACCCCCCTCTCGGCTCTCGGCCGCGTCCAGCTGCAAGCACCGTCCACCATTTCCATTAACAAACTATGGGTGCGTGCTCCCGGGTCCACGATCCATCGTCAAACACTACTACGGGGCCGCGTTCCCAAAACAACGCTCAGGAGAGCCTCAACAAAACACGACGGACCCGCGCCCCCGAGCTCCCAATATGGAGGACGCAGACAACCGAGGCCGCCAAGATGGACCACCAACCACCATGTCTCGAAGACGCCCCAATCTGGCTCCAAAGAAGGCCCGCGGTGGCCTCAAGAATGATCAGGAGGCCCTCAAGACAGCCCAAAAGGGCCACACAAGGACCCCCAGTAGGGCCCGACGAGGCAACCATCATCGATGTGTCTCAGGCATCGCACAGCTGCTGAAACAGGTTCTCTGGTTCCTTCAGCTGGAGATGGTCCCCAAAGCTTCCAAGATGGCCCAATGACGGCCCAAGATGCCCCCTTTAATTGCCAAGTAATCCTTCAAGGCAGCCTCAGGACGGCCCGTAGACGAGGATGGCCTTGGGATAGCCAACAGCTGCCCAAGAGGACCCCAGGAGGGACCCCAGACGGCCTTAGGGGGCCCATCGACGGCCCCACGACTGCCTCAAGAGGCTTCCCAGACTGCCAAGAGGGCCCCAAGACGGTCTAAGAACGCACCAAGACTGCCCACGATGCTTCAAACGAGCCTATTCGTGAGAGCTTGGCGGAATCAGTGCGCCCACGACGGCCCAAGATCTGTGACAGGACGCCACAAAGCCCAAGAAGCCCTCAAGATGCCGACAGAGAACCTACCAGAAACTTGAAATACGCCTTCAGGGCGGAAATCGGAGACGAATGAGGAACGAAGAGAAGGAGGCCACGGACAAGGAAGTGACCAAGGCATTGAACTGGAGCAGGTCACAGACCGGACATCCTTTCTGCCGCGCTGTTGCGCTGGCACGGTGGTGGGATGAGCCGCAGGCGGCTGTATATCCTTATCTCTTGTGCTACTGCTCCTGTCTCCAGCTTTGTTCCATCTCTCTCTCTCTCTGTTGTCTCGCCCCTCTTGCTATCCAGTCAATCTCGCTCTCTCTCTCTCTCTGTATATAAGGGTTGTTTGTTTTCTGTTATTTTCTCACTCTCGCTCTCTTTACCTGTCCGTCCAGCACTCTCTCTCCCTCTCGTTGCCTCTCATTAAATCATTATCTCCCTCTAGTTGTCTCACGCTCGCTTTATGTGTCCCTTTCTGTAGAGATGTGTGTATGTATGTATGTATGTATGCTTGTATATATATATATATATAGATGCGCAGCGCATGTTTTTTTGTTTTATTTTTATTGTTTTTCTTCTCTCTCTCTCTCTCTCTCTCCGTCGTCTCATGGTCCGCACGTCCAACCTCGACCTAAGCAGCCTACGGTGGCACCCGCGCAGCTCAGGCACGCTCTGGGACCTGGGGCCGCGCGGTCTCCATACCCAGGAAGCTGAAGCGACCAGCGAGAACAGAGGGACGAGCTGAAGTATAAAGGGATGCATAAGGAAAGGACATGGGTTCCGAGCCTTGGTGGCCCTCTGCGTTTACTGAAATGCCCCTAAGAGAATAAAACGCATCAGCATAAACTTTGTGAAGTTCACGCGGATTGCTTAAATCGGCGCTAGACCCCGAGTAAGGGGCGGAGCCAGAGGCGCCGCAGGGGGGTCCCAGCAGCGCCGACACAAGAAATTCGCGAGGACCTCTGGAAGAGTATGATTATCCAGACCTCTCGGTTCGGACGATAGGGGTGTTAGTATAGCCGGTTTTTTCCAGCGCTGGAGGCGCCAATGTATCGAGGAGAGCGACGGGGACGACACCAGCTGCGTGCAGCAGATTTCGAACCCACCCCCTTTCCCTGCCCTCCCCTGCCCTGAGATCCGACGTAGCAACAACGAATGCAGCATCGTGAAAATCACGACCAGAGCCCCGGACCATCTTTCTGCGCCATTTTTCGAGCGGGATCAATCTGCGAGGGACCCTCGACCTGCGAGGGCGAAAACGCCTGGTGTGAACATATACAACGTTCGGATCTCAGGGTTTCGTCCGACCTGGCTTTGTTCTTCGGGGCACGCGGCAACACTCCCTGGGCTTCTCGTAGCCGTCTCGGGCCCATTGGGAGGGGCTGGGTATATACACCTCGTCGTTTGGTCGGCCAAGGAGCCTGGTGTACAGACACCCCAGCTGCCCAACCTGTGGGACGATGGGGCGTCTACGGTCAGGAACTTTTGGATAGCGTGTCGCGGCGGCGGCCCCAGTGACACGCTCTGCCTTGCAAGCGGATAGCGTGTCGCTCCGCTCCGTGGGGCGGGCGGCCATGAAATGCTCGGGACATTGACGCTTGGGAATGAGGTCGTGGATTGCGAGTCGCGCTGGACCAGAAACAGCGGAGCGACACGCTAAGCCAAACCTCTTGACCGTAAAGCGGAATCCTTCGCCCAACGCACAGGCTCCCTGGCCGACCAAGCGACGCGGTGTATACATCGAGCCCCGCTGAACCGTGCTTCGAGGCACAAAGGGAAAAACATCGGTCACCGTGCCGCTGGGCACAGAGTGGCCGTGTCCTCAGGTCCTTTGCCCAATCCCCCTGAGCCACAGCCCTCACTCCTGAAGAATCTTGTGGACGCAGCTCTCGGTCATGGTCCATGCTAGCCGTCTCCGATTCTCCCTCCTCCCTCCTCCCTCCTCATCTTCCTCCTCCCTCCTCCCTCCTCCTCCTCCTCCTCCTCCTCCTCCTCCTCCTCCTCCTCCCCCTCCTCCTCCCCCTCCTCCTTTTCCTCCTGAGTCTTGGAGCTGCGAAATCTCTGAGGGCTTCTCGATTCTGGTCGGGGGCTTGTCGCGTCTCCCCGCGTGACTTCTTCGGGCCCGAGAGGGTCTCAGGGCGGGCCAATGGTGCCCCACGAGGCCCCCAAGACGGTCCAAGAGAGCCGAACGATCGCTGCACGACGCCCAAGATGGCCTCCAAGAAGCTCCCCCAAGAGGGGCTAGAATTACGTTAATGAAAGGTTTGGGCGTCGTCGGCTGTTCGGCTTTCCGACGCTTCAAAACGGCCCAAGGAGCCCCCATAACAGTTCTAGAGGCCGCCAAGAGGGCCCCAAGACGGCCTAAGAGCGCCCCAAGACGACCCAAGAGGCGCCCAAGACGGCCCAAAAGGGGCCCCAAGATGGCCCAAAAAGGAGCCCAATAGAAGGAACACGAACCGAAAGTCCGAAGGCCCCCAAGAGGCCCCAAGAGGCCCCCAAGAGGCCCAACAGATGCTCCAGGAGTCCCCGAAACTGTCCTCAAGAGGCTTCAAAACTACCGCCAAGAGGCCCCCGCGAGGCCTCGGGCATCCGACATGCTTCACACTCACAACCCACAACCCCAGCATGGTGGCGGGATGGGCCGAAGGCCATCCGATAAACTTGAACCTCTGGAGGTCTGCGTTGACTTCTCTTAGATCGGCGCTGGACCCACCTCCCTGGCGCGCGGAGTGCGCCCGGGAGCTCCAACGCCGATCCGAGAAGTCCGCGCGGACCTCCGAATGTTTCTGCTGATATAGAGGCCTCCGAGGCCGCCCTGTGGGTATCCAAGAGGCCCCCAGAGAAGTCCCGCGGCAGACGAGGAGGAAGATGAGGCTGAACCACGACAACTACACGCATGAATAATAGCTTGTCGATATGCTGATATCCACGCCTTCGCGGCCCAGACTTCCTGGCCGCGAACCCATAGATGCAAGGCTGCTCTGTGTGGACGCCCCCCGCGGAACGTGTCCACGGAATCGCGGATCCACGGGACCGCCTCGGCGCCCAGGCTGCGAGGGCATGAAATGGGCAAGTTCGTCACTCGTGAATGCGCAACGCCTCCTGTCTTCCCTCAGGTAGAATCAAAAAGTCCACCCCCATGTTTAACCACCCGACACGCGAAGTGGTTTAGTAAACGCGCCCAAAGAAGGAATCGAACAATGCAGGGCTGTTTGGTAAACGCCCATGGCCGTTCAGTAAACGGCAATTGTCCAATCCTGGTGGTTTTTCCTCCCTTGATCAGGTTTCCCGAATGCGATACGATGCCCCGGATGACCTGCATCAAGCCACCAAACTTCGCGCGCCGCGCATGGCGCGAAGCGATGGCATCCTCCGACCCTCGCGCGGCCTCCGTGGAGGAGGGCAGCTCCCCAAACCGGGTCGCGAACCGCGACCACTTCGCACCCCGTGCCGCTACCTGGGGGATCCTGGGAGCCTCGCCGTGAGCGACGCGTCTCGCCTTCCGCCGGGGGGGTCGCCCGGGTGCGCTAAAGAGGAGCACCAGAAAGGGGGGGGGGTTGGCGCATCATGGCCCGAGGCATGTGCGCGGACGAGGGGGGGCCAGGCGGCGCATTGAAAGAAGTGTAGAAAGAAGGCCATCAGATCTGGGACATTTTGTGGCCCCCGGCGATGATTTTCCACGCTCTGGTCCTCGCCCCCCTCTTCGACGCATGGTGGATTTCGGTCAAGTTTTGCGGCTCCAGCAGCCGTTCGGGACTATTGGTCCCCCCCACCCCACCCCTGGGGACTGTACAACATGTGCACTCGAATGCCAATGCCGAGGGAACCGGTGCAGATTTACCCAGTCGACTTGCTTGGGTGTGTGGCCAGTAGCATCGACGCTGGCCGACGCCAATAAACGCTAAGTCGACGGAAATAGACGCTAACGAGTCGACGCGTTCTCATCGATCACCAAATTCTAGCGTACGTTAATCCACTCTCTGAAGACGGCACTCTGAGGACGTACAAAGATCCCATGAGTTGCCACCGAACGTTTTTTTTCAGTGCACGATACAAGGTGAGCGGGGCCGAAAGCCGATTGGAACCCGTCCCTGGAACCCTCCTCGGGGTCCATTCTCAGGGCACCTTGCCCTCCTAGACAGGGACTCTAACAAGCCAAGACCCTGGCGCGTCCGAGAGAACTGCAGCCAGGGCCGAGACGTCCTCCACAAGGCTCGAACAAAACAATGTTTTCCATGCTCGTGTTGTTTCGTTTTCCCTCTTTATGTCTTCCGCCTGCCTCTGCTGCCAAAGGAAAACCATATGGAAGCATAACGAAAACGGTCTACGAACTCGCCAGAACACACAGTTTCGCTCGAGCCCTGATCCTCCACTCTTCGGTCTCTCCAGGTGGATCTGTCAAAGTTCTGGTTTTCGCAACGTCCTGATTCAGAGGGCCCTGGCATCCTGGGCACCCCTTTTAGAGCCCTCCTAAATGGGATCCGCGTAGATGGGGTCAGAGGATCGTGCCGCATCGCCGATAGATCGGCGACGTCGGCGGTGCATCGGCTATGCCAGCGCGGAGAAAACCGGGCTCCACATCGAGCCGCCTCGGCGATCCATCGGCGATGCGGCGCGATCCTCCGACCGTATCTATTCGGACCCCTTCTGGAAGGCCTGAAGGCATGCGGACCAGTCTCAGACGACCCCCCCCCCCGAAAAACCTCTCTGAGAGGGGTTCCGGGGGACACCTCCGTCTAACCCCCCCTGGGGGGGTTCTGGAGGCCCGGCCCCCTCCTTGTCCGAGGGTCCGGGGGGCAAATGTCCAAGAGGGGTGATTGTCTGAGCACTGCCACGCCCCACTGGGGACCCGGCAGCCTTGGGCGCGAGTCCATAGGGGGGGCGATCAATGGGAGGAGGGCAAGAAAGGCGCCCTTTTCGGACCCTCGAGGCCCCCTCTGGGGCTCTGAAGGGTACGTGAGGGGCGCTGAGTGCCCCTTTTCCGCAGCCCTCGCTGCCCCTCATCATTTCGGGCCCAACCGCCTGGGCACGCTTTCACCCCGGCCTGATATCAGACGCCCCCCCCCGGGGCCCGCCGCGGGCCGCCATGGGCCCGCCGCGGGCCCGAGAGGCCACGGCGCACTGCGAGAGAGCGCATGTCGACGCCGAGCCTGGCTCTCGGGTCACAACTCGGCGTCGCGCCCATGGGGGGGAGGATGAAGGGGCCACGGGACGGATGCTGAGCGAGGAGGAGGAGGAGGAGGAGGAGGAGGAGGAGGAGGAGGAGGAGGAGGAGGAGGAGGAGGAGGAGGAGGAGGAGGAGGGAGGAGAGGGAGGAGGAGGAGGAGGAGGAGGAGGAGGAGGAGGAGGAGGAGGAGGAGGAGGAGAATGAGGAGAATGAGGAGGGCAGGAGGGGCTCGAGGCTAGAGGTTTGTAGACGTTTGCGCCAATTTTCGGCGGTTTTCTGGCTTCGGGGAGCTTTCAGGCAACTGCGCCTCCTCGCCGAGATCGTCCTTGAGGTGCCCGGATCGTCGAACGGCCGCCGGAAAGCCGAGGTGTAGCCCAAAAGCCAGCGGGCGGCTGAGAGGGGGTGGGCCTTCTCGGGTGACTCAGAAAGCCCCAAAGTCCCCTGGCCTTCTGAGGGGCTTGCTCGGTCTTGTCCGACGACGCAGGCAAATTTTCAGACGACCGGAACGCTTTTGTGGACGCCAGGAAATTTGTACACAAACTATGGGCACCATGCCCAACGACAGCGGCCGTTGTTGGGCAAGCGGCCTATTATCTCGAATTGGCAATGTCCGCGACAACGCCGACAGCGAACCCTATCAAACATGGACAGGAACTGCTGCCGGTCTGCGTGCCCATTCTTGCCGTACCCGGTCTGATCGTACCGAACTTCTGAAAAGCTCCGCCGCCGTCTGAAAAGACCTGCTGCCTCTCGCTTCCCCGCTCTCGTCTCGGGTCTCTGGCGGCCTCTCGGGACGATCTCGGCACCCCAAGAACGCTCCGGGTGAGGCGGAGCTGCTGGACTGTTTCCCGAGGCAAGAAGACATCCAATAATCTTCGAGAACTGGAGGGTGAAACTGGGGGTCGGGCGCAGGGTCCCGGCAATGGTGTCTCCATGGGCCATGCATGGGCGATACATCCTCGATTGCTCTGTTTTGCGGGGAACGAATTGAAGCCCCCCGCCTGCGCCCATGCGCGAGACTCGGTGGTAAACGAAGCAAGGGGGCGGGGGGCTCGGGAAAAGGCGACGAAGGCAACGTGCGCCGAGGGCGCAAACAAAAAATGCTGGAATGAACGAAAGCGGCGAGGTGAGTGTCAAAACCTGCCCACCCAGTCTGACATGCGGAACACTGCGCCTCAGTTTGGGGGATCTTGAAGGCCAGGGCAAAATGTGAGTTCACATTGTGGGGAAAAGCAAACAGTGGATTTACATCTTGGGGAAAAAGAACATGTGAATTCAAATATTGGAAAAAAGGGAAAGGTGAATTCACATGGTGGAATTTTGATTCGGAATCTGTATGAAGGGGCCAGAACGTGAATTCACAGTTTGGGGAAAGGGAAAATGTGAGTTCACATTTTGCAAAAACAAAAAAAGAACCAACAACAAGAAGCACGACATTGTGAATTGACATGTTGGGAAAATCGCCAGACCCATTCCAACTCTGTCTTGGGGGTCGACAGGTTACTGTTTGGGAACATTTGCGATCATCACTCGCACAATCAAGGCACACTTGCACTCCACTTCGCCGCCCCCCACACAGAATATGCAAGAACGCCCGCACGCATGAACGATAATGGATGGACGGCGTGTTTGCCCGCGAGCCCAACGCGCGGGCACGAACGACTGGCCCTCCATGACCGCCAACATTGGATGCTAATCGTACCCAATCAGACATGAGCGATACACTGAGCATACATGGGCCATTCAGCTCCCATTGAAGCCCTCCTGTTGCAGACCCCCTCTTTCACTTCAAGAAAAAGTCCGAATACATTTGAAACACATCCGGTCGTCCCCCCCCCTCCTCCTCTTCCTCCTCCTCCGCCTTCCCTAGCCCTCACCACCCGCTTCCTCACTAGTCACTAACTAATCCTCACCCCGTCCTCCCCCCCCCGTCCCCCCCCGCGTCTACAGGGGCATGGTGGTCCTAATCCCCGACCGTGTGGGGCCCCCGAATGGGCCAAACACTTGAGGCTAAACCCGTCTGTGCACAAAGGAGGAGCGTGCATTCTCGATAGGGGGTCCGTCCGAATAGCCCCCAGGGGGTGTGTCCCCGAGCTCCCTCCCTTTTCTGAGTGGCCTAGTTTTGTCGGGCGAGGCTCGGGGATTGGGCAGACGGTGGAGAAACTGCCAGCGATCCTCCTCAAGGCCAGGATGGCGCCCCGAAGGCCCAGGTCTCCGACGACACGTTTCCGGAAGTTTTGATCCGCTTCTGGTTAGCCCGTTCCCTCGATCCCGCTCCTCCTCCTCCTGCTCCCTCCTCCGCCTCCTCCTCCTGCTGCTCTTCGTCCTCCCCTTCGCCTCCTCTTCCGCCCCCCAGGTCGCAAGACCGCCGAGAACCGCCGAAGGCCTCCTGCTGGGACTACTTGGGACTGTCAAGGTCGTCGACCGGGTCGTCGAAGGCCAAGGGTCGTTCGCCGTCATCGGCGTCGGCGTCGGCCCGCGGCTCCTCCTGCGCGGGCGTCGGGCTCACGAGATCAAGGAGGGGGGCCTAGTTCCTGATCGTCCTCCTCCAGCTCCTCCTCCTCCTCCTCCTTCTCCTTCTCCTCCTCCTCCTCCTCCTCCTCATCCTCCTCCTAATCACCACCACCATCATCATCACCATTATCACCATCACAATCACCACCATGACCATGACCATGACCATGACTACGACTTTGACCACGACTATGACCATCACCATTACCATCATTGTGACAATCACGGCCATCATCAACACCATCACCACCACCATCATCAGCATCAGCATCATCATCACCTTATCACCATATTAGCATCATCATCGTCATGAGCTCCATGCGCATCATGGCCATCACCATCATCAACCACATAGCCACCATCGTCACCATCACCATCACCATGATGACCATGACAATGACGATGAGTATGACCATGATCACGACTATGACTATTGCCATCACCATCACCATCATCATAATCATCATCACCATCATCATTAGCAATATAATCATCGTCATGAACATCACGTGCAACATGATCGTCATCGTCATCATCAGCACGATCATAACCATCAGCATCAGCAGCATCATCATCAACAGCATCGTCAGCATCAGCATCAACATCGTCATCATCATCAACAGTATCATCGTCAGCATCGTCACCATCACCATCATCAGCATCGTCGTCATCATCACCACCGTCATCATTACCATCATCGTCAACATCATCATCAGCTGCAGCATCCTCATCAGCATCACCATCATCACATGAGCCATTATTAGTATCGTCATCATCATCATCACCATCAGCATCATCATCCTCAGCATCATAATCACCATCATCAGCATCGTAATATTCATAATCAATACCACAGTCATCATCAGCATCATCACCATCCTCAACGTCGTCATCATCATTTCAATCAGCGTCGTCACAGTCATCATCATCATCATCATCATCATCATCATCATGATCACTACCATCATCATCACCAGCACCATCACCATCATCATCATCATCATCATCATCATCATCATCATCATCATCATCATCATCATCATTGTAATGATCATAATCATACTCATGATCAGCATCAGCACCATCATCTTTATCATCATCATCATCATCATCATCTACACCACCATCATTATCGTCATCGTCATTGTCATCGTTCTCGTTACCATTATAATAAGCATCATCATCACCATCACCATCACCATCCCCATCCCCATCACCATCATCATCATCATCAGCAGCAACATCATCATCATCATGACCACCACCACCACCACCATCATCATCGTCATCATCATCATCATCATCATCATCATCATCATCATCATCATCATCATCACCATAAACGGCATCATCGACATCATCGCCATCACCCTCACCTATCATCAACATCATCACCATTACCATCTTATCACCATCCTCCTCCTCCTACTCCTCCTCCTCCTCCTCCTTGTCCTCCCCCTCCTCCTCCTCTTCCGTCTTGCTCAAGCAGAACAGCCCAGCCTGGGCGGCCTTCGAATAGACAGGAGACTTGCATCTACACTCGAAATATGTCGAAACACAAGAAAAAGGAGAAAGGAAGGGCTGGTATGAAGGAAACGGGTCCTGGAACCTGGGGGCTCCCGGGGCCTTCCTGGGGCCTCTTGGGGGCTCTTGGGGGCTCCTGGGGGCTTCTGGGGGCTCGTGAGGGCTCCTGGGGGCTTCCTGGGGCCTCTTGGGGGCTCTTGGGGGCTCCTGGGGGCTTCTGGGGGCTCCTGAGGGCTCCTGGGGGCTCCTGGGGGCTCCTGAGGGCTCCTGGGGGCTTCCTGTGGGCTTTTGGGGGCTTCCTGGGGCCTCTTGGGGCCTCCCGGGGCTTCGGGGGCTTTCCTCAAAACCAGCTTTCAATCCCGAACCGAACTGACTTTTGACGGCCCTGGGGGCCAAAGAACGCCCTGGAGAGCCCGACAACGGCCAAGACTCCCACCATTCATGTCGGGCGCACGCTAACATGGATTAGGGCTCCGTGGATTGCGCGCATGGGCGCCATATCCGCGGATCAAGGAATCGACGAGCGCGTTCCACTACTCGCAAAGTAACTACTCGCAAATGGCCTGGATCCCCCGCGGGGGACCTACGACAAACTACGTTGAAGCGGACATGTGTTTTTTCGGACGTTTGCGAGTAGGCACTTCGCGAGTAGTGGAACGCGCTCGGCGAAGGAAGGCACCCCCGAGACATGGCGCCGCTGCCGCCCGACTCGGCAACGGAGCGAGCTGATTCTGCACGGAGCGGGGCCCGCGGCGCCGCGGATCCACGCGCCCGGTTCCACGTCTGCGCCTCCTCGATCACCGCGAGGAGGGGCGCCGCTGCGGCTTGCAAGCGGTGCCGGCGGCGACCGTGCGGCCCGCTGGCGGCGTCGGCGACGGCGCTCTCATCGCCACGGCTGGAGTCGTCTCGAAATCCTTGTCGGAACGTGATCCTCGTTCTTCCTGGTCAGAGGGCCTTCCCCTTTTCATTTCCCCCCAGGGCTCGCCGCCGAGAGGCGCTCTGGGAGCGCAAAACTGGCACACCCATGCGCCGATCCTGGCCAGGCTCGTCCTGTGGCACTGGATCGGCGCATGCGCCCTCCTGGGTCTGGCCCATGGTCGGCTACACGAAACATGGACCCTGGGCAAAAATGACCTTTGGTGCGCGACTGAACGGGATACGTGGGGTGGCCAAACCCGGGCGCGCAAGGCGCTGTTACCGCATCGCGTTCGGCGATCGGGGGGCCCCACTGAGCCCGCACCAAAAGTCACTCTGGCGAAAGGTCACTCTTACGTTTAGTCGAATTTATCCGATCCCAATCCCCACTTCCGGCGGCCCATGCACTTTCTCGAGATAACTTGGCGGTCTCCCCCCCTTCTCCTCCCCCTCGCCTTCTGGGGCCGCGGCTCGTCCGCCTCCCCGCCCCCTGGCGCATGACTCGCCATCGCTCGGACGTCCATGTCCCGTGCATGCTTCGATTTCGTGCGTGTTTTTGCACGATGTCCAAGATGCTCTTCGATGGCCCTCCTGGAGGGTAGGTGTGAAATCCTCGCCGACCTTGGTTTAGTATCTAAGAATGAAAACCTAGGTTCATTATCTTCAGATGATACCCTATGGATTATTGTCCTGTGAATGGATCGGGCTCAGCCGCCCCCGGACGAATCATTATCTTTCGGGAATAACCAACCGAATTTTAATATTCCAACATTATGAACCAAAGGCTATTTCAGGCCAGAACGTGCGCCCAAACAGCGCCCTCCAGGCTCAACCATTATCATTCCCAAATCATTAACCCGGGGTCAATAATCTGGGAACATTACGAATCCGGGTTTATTCTCTCCTGGAGAACCTGGTGAGAAACCCGGGGGCTAAGGGGAACATAATAATTATCATCTTTCCGGAATGACGAAAACCGAATACATTATTCCCGGGACAGTGTAAACCCCAGTCAATATTCTCAGAACATTATGAAACCAAGTTAATATGTTTTTGGGGTCGGTCTCCCCAGAACATTATAAACCAGGGTTTATAATGTTCCGGGGGGAACGCTATGAACCCCAATCAATATTCCCAGAACATGTAAACCCAGGTTCATAATGTTCCGGGCGAGACATTATGACACTGGTCAATAATCCAAGAACGTTGTAAACCCAAATTCATATCTATTTGAAGTCCATCGTGTCCTCGCCGAGAACAATTGCACACGTCCGAGGGATGCCGAGATTAGTTATGGCTCGGACTGGCTGCGGCAAGCGTGGGCTCGCTTCCGCGCGCCTGGCACCCCGTGGCTCGGATGGTCGTCAACTGGACAAACGCGTTACACTACCCGCAAGGTAACTACTCGCAAATGGCCAGGCCGCTCCGCCAAGGAGGATTTACGACCCATTACATCGAGGCAAACCTATATTTTCTCGAACATTTGCGAGCAGGCACTTTGCGGTTAGGGGAGCGCGCCTGATCAACGGAGAAGGGGGAGAGCCAATGGTCGGCGGCAAGCCCAAGGAGGAAGGCGATAACTTTTCCAACCTTCTCCGACAGTAAAGGTGCGGCATCCCAGACGAAGGCCGGGAAGAAGGCTTCTGCGCCGCAAACATAAGAAGCGCGTGGCGAGAGGAGGAGGATCAGGAGGATGAAGGTTTGTCATTTTGAACAGGGGCCTGGTCGAATTGGAAAGGTTTGAAAGATTTGACATGTTAGAAGAAGATTGATGTATCGCTCAATCTGGGGATCCTAAATTGAAAAAAATCGAGATCTTGATAAATTTTCAATATGCGGATCATGGAATGCAAGAGTTACATGCTGAAACATAATTTACTCTTTCAACCTTTCAATCTTCAAAACGGGGCCACCATATTGACCGGTTTTTCAGCCTTTCAATCTGGTAGACCGGGATTGAGATATTCTTCAAACCTTCACCCTTTTAATATGACATCCCCAGAGTGAGAGATCTTTGAATATTTAATGTTTCAAGCTCTCGATCCCTTCTCACAGAACCCGATTCTTTAAATATTTCACTTCTTTCCATCTTTTGATCCGTGATTTCCAGATTGGACGACGTTTCTACGTTTCCCTTCTTTCGATCTGCAACCGTCTGGTTGAGCGATTGCTCTTGCTTCTCGTTGTTCCATTCTTCTCCAGCCACAACCGAGCTTCAAAACATCTCTGGACGTGTCACGCAGTTTCCACTATTCTTCCTAGAACAGCCTGCAAAGGCAAGATTTCTGTGATTCTCCAAAAGAGCGCGCATTTGCACCATACTCGCCGCGTTACCTTTCACACCATCCACGACGGTACCAGAGGGCTCCACCATCACCCCCAAAACAAGCCAAGAGTCTCTGAACAGGTTACCCGGAGGCGTCCGCACAGTCAAAGCACTGTTCTCAAGACGCTCTCGAGAGGCTTTCCACGACGCCCGTATCAGCCATCCGATTTGCCACGCAAACGTCACACGAGTCTCTCATCGGGTTCCCCCGAGAGCCGACGACAGCCGCACACGAGCACCAGAGTCGCCCCAGCGTCGCCCAGTCCTCCCCACGACGCTGGCCAGGGGCGCAGGACATCCTTTACGTTTTCGCAGGGTGTGTTCAGGGGTCCCCACGAACTCCCCGGAGGCGCCCGCAGGGTCAAAGCACTGTCTCTTCAACGCCACCTCCTTCCTCTCTCCCTCCCTCCCTCCCTCCTCCATTTCCTTCACTTTTTTCTCCCTCCGTCATCGACATCCTCCTCCTCCTCCTCCTCCTCCTCCTCCTCCTCGTTCTCCTCCTACTCTTCCTCCTTCTCCTTCGCCGATCGCTGAGTCCCGGATCGCCAGGTTCGGACCTCCCAAACCACGGCCTCGGTCACGAACCTCCCCCGCGTCCGCTGGAACGTTCGTTTTCTCGCCCCGGGGGCTAGCAGTGCGAGGGGAAAAACACGACACAGAGCGAGGGACGGACGAGGAGAGAACGACATAACAACACAAGTAATAAACAAAATGCAATCTTTCGTCCCGAACACATCGGACACAGCCCGGTATATCGATAGCCTTGCCAACTGCTTGGAGCAACCGTTGCACCTTTCAACGGAAACCCAGGCCCAAAAACTCTCAACATCGAGTGATGAATTCAAACGTTGAGAGAATGAGAGATTCTAAACCCAATTCAACCTTACGATCTTCCAATGTCAACTTTACGGATTGAAAGCTCCTGCAACATTTCAATATGTCAACCCCGGGTCGCCATAACGAAAATGTTTGCAATATGTCAGTCTTATTTCAGTTTAAGAATCCCAGATTGAATGACCTTTCAATAAGTCATTATTTAATTCTGGAACCTCCGGAACGAAAGATCTTTCATTCAATCTTCCATTCTTTCAATATCTGAATATCTTCTCACAGAAACCCACGCTTTCAATCTTTCAACCCTTTCGATATGTCAATCCCTTCTCACAGAGCCCAAATCTTTCAATCTTTTAATCCTTTCAATATTTTCAATCCTTTCAATGCAAGCGGATGACGAGGAGGAGAAGGGGGTAGGAGAAGGAGGAGGAGGACAACAACAACAACAACATTCACCTTCAGCTCCATCCAATCTCTCTCGTGGGAGCTGATTGCGCTTTGCAACGCAGCTGAAACAAAAACATCAGAGCAACCACGAAGTGAACGCAACGCCTGATCGATTGGAGCGGCGGGCCTGAGCGAGCCAGGATGCACCTACGGGCTGAGCCTCGAGCTGACGGGGCGGTCCTCTACGGCACCTCCGAGGTGCCAGAGGATGCCCCCACGATCTCCGACGTGCGAGGGGGCCGTGAGGGGCATCCCGCATTTAATCCCAGGCGAGGCCGAGCCCCTAAAGGCCCAACCAGACAGCAGTTTAGAAGGAGCGACAACGCAGGAATCGCTGAAAGCCTCACTCACTGAACAATGATTGCCAAGCCTCACTCACTGATTCGATCAAAAAAGAATTAGGAAGCCTCATGTACTGAACTCCACCACTCTTGTGCCATTCGATACACGTGTTCACTACTCATCATCTGTCGATGCTGGAGCGTCCCAGGGAAGACATTACGAGAAAGAAGGAAGTCGGTGACCAATCGGAGCCTAGAGGGGCGAGAGGCAGGGCCTGGTTGAACATGCTCCCGTGGCGCAGCGCCTGGGCGAGTGCGAAATGCTGCCCGTGCTGCGCTAGCGGCAAGAAGTGGAGTATTACCGGCATCTGATGGCGAAACTTCCGCGGCGAGTCCCAATTCACGAGGTGTGCTGACAACTCCACCATATTGCTTGGCTAGGTGAAGTCTGCGTCGATCAGGTGGCTGGTCTAGGCATCCACCTGCTCGGTCATCTGCTGGATCTCGCGCTCCATGAACGTGGCGGGGGCCCGACCCTGTTTCAGCTGCATGCCCTTGATCCCCGTCAGGCACCTGCACATCATGTGGCGGAACGTGGGATCACTGAGCGCGATTGTCACATTTTTTTCATCCCCTTCTGGAAGACCTTCTCCACCTTGCAGCACAGGATGAGGTCGCATTCCTTCTGAGTGTCCCATGTGCTGTACTCGTTGTACGCCTTATTGACCTGTTCGTGGAGCTCCCTGCTGATCTTGATCCCCGGGTTGGGGTTGTCGGGGCCCTGGCCGTGCATCCATTTCAGGGCGCCCCGAACGCCCAGATCAGCGGCGGCCCGTACTCGTGATCCTTCTTGCCCTTCACCGCGGTGCTGCGCGTGGATGTCTGCTCCTGCATCGATAGGATGATCGGTGCGTCCTCTGGCGCGAGGTAGACGTCGAAGAGGGCCGCCATCACCTCGCGCACCTGCTGGGAGTTGCGGAGGGTTTGGCGCATCATCATCCCGAAGACCTGCTTCTGTCCCGTCTGCCAGTTCTTCACCTCCTTCAGCGCGTCGGCGCGCCTGGCGTCCTCGACCTGGCGCGGTCGAACCACGCGCTCGTGCTCCTGGGCTGCCGCCGCGGCCCCCGATGGCACCAGCACCGCCGGCATGCAGAGCCCGCCGAGGGTGGGCAGGCTGTGGTAGAGAGAGCCGAGGGAGTGGCTGAGGAAGGTGGCCACGGCGCAGGTGCGCGTGAAACTCGCTTACTGAGCCGAAAGCCGCTATGTCACATAACTTGCATTGAAGAGCGTTAGGTATCTGGAGTGGCCACGACATATGGGCCCGACCGAGTTGACAGCGTCCATTAGCATCGGCCCGTTTTAGATTATGCTGGGTAGACTGAATATCCAGAAAAAAAACCGAACAGCAGTTAGGGCACTGGTTGGTTATCACGCCCGAGTTCAATGTAGAGCGGGACCCATGATGAGAGGTCTGATGAGCCAGGAGTTGTTGAAAGGTAGCGAATCCGAGTCCACAACATCGTTGGTTCGAATCTGTGAGCCGACATACATAATCGTCTCCTTGAGGAGCTGCAGATACTGCTGTTAGCCAAACTAGTTTATCCCAATGTCTTTTGTCAGTAAAGGCAGCAGAGCGTAGGATACTAGGATCAATCTGCAAAAACTCATGGGACGCCTCTGAGCTGTCCGAAAAAAGCTCCTTCCACGAATCACCAGAATCGCCCCGAACCTCGAAGAAAGTCTCCGTGCCGCTGATATCTCTATAGCACTCCAGGTCTTGAGCAAATTGGACAATCCATGGATAGGCTGAGTTACTGAGTGTGCCCGATGGGGTAAGGGTCGGATTCTTCATTCGTGACGCGCCCTAAGAGAACGGGGACGGTCTGTGCGTGCGCGTGCCTGTGCCGAATCATGCTCTGGAGCCATCGAACCCGTCGGACCGCTAGCTCACCTGCGCTCGGCAAGATGCGCCGCTCACGCAAGACCTCGCCGTTGCTCTGCGATGCGGCGCGAGACCCCTCCCAATTCGTCGCCGAGCCGTTCATGAGAACACGAAGGTAGCGGACGATGATCGAGTCGATGCGAGCGTGCCCCGACGGAGTAAGGACGAAGGCTTCAAGCCCCGTGAGGCCCTTTTCGACGACGGTGCTAAGGTAGAGCTCCCTCTTACGGCGTCGTGGTCCCCGCTCGTGCCAGAGACGTCCCATCATACTCCACCCCGCTCTCATCCCCTGGATCCCCATCTCCACCTCCACTCCGTTATTCCCTTCATCGTGTATCGTGCTCCCAGACGTCGTGCGTGAGCCCGAACAGTGCCGTGATGTGCTTGACAATGCTCTTGTAGCTGACGGTCAGCTAGTGTAGAGCCAAGGTGTGGTACGATGTCCTTCTTACCCATGTTCTGGGAGAAGTGATCGACCCGCAAGATGTGATTCATGACTGCATCACTCTCCTCGAGGTTCTGAATAACTTCTCGCGTGCTGAGATCTCGAGGCACGAGTCGCTTCCTAAATATGTCGTCCGCAACACCAGAGATAGATACGTCTATGCTATATTCATGTCCGACTTCGCTGTGTGCGATTATGGGCGTACGGGTTGGAGCAGCACGTAATGCTTCAATAGATTGGTGGAACACTCCGACGAATTGTTTAGGCATCTCGCAGGAACCCTGGAAGCCTCCATTCTTGGTTAAGAAGTAGTGACGCTCGGAACCACGCTGTAACTGGAAGCTAACAACTCCGTTCTTGATGCGCTGCTCTGCAACAGCCGGAAATTCAGGGCGCACCACCTGTTCCCCAACAGAGATCAACGAGGAAGAGCTTGGGCACATAAATGCATTGCTAAGATCGTGGAGTTCATTTAAATGAGGAATGCCGAGGTGTCGTAGAGCAGAGCCAACGCGCTGCTGGGCAAGAATGGCGCCCCCCCGTCTCCTGTGGCGCAGAAACCCGCGCCACCATCCAGGGAAGCTAGAGTCATACTGCTTGGCACTCCCCCCCCCCCCCCCAGTTATAAATCACTGCGTGCCAGAACTTCCAGAAAGTGTCCAAAAGGTGGATAACTCTAACAATATGTATGTTTTCTTTGTTGATACTCTTATCTAGCAGGACTCCCTCAGTGGTGTCGGCCTTGGTGGGTAGCTGTTCCACTCTCATAGCACGTATTACAATTTCCACGAAGGCGTGACGGGCTCTAAGGAGCCCAGCCGAACATTCCAAGCGATGTTCGCGGCCATCTCGTGCACGTGACGAGGTGGGTGGGCATTGAAAGGTTTCAAGTGGCTCAGGTGGTTCAGCAGAAGGATCGTCTTCACATTCTTCAGAAAAGCCGATACCTGGACAAATTCGTCATCTGCACGCGTGGATAACGCTGAGGAGAAACCAAGGCCTGCGCTGTTTTCTGTCGGGCGCCCTCCGTCATTCATCGCACTCGCATGCCCTAAGACGAAACCTTGAAAGCGCGTCTTGGGCAGATGACCAGGATCAAGTACACTAAGGGCCACCTCGACAGGAACACTCCGGCTCACCGTGGCCCGCCTTTTCTTCGCCCTTCGTAGTTGGTAGAGTAGACGATTAACCGAAGCCTCTGCCAGAAGCTCCATTCGTGACGTACGAGCTAGGACACCAGCGATAGGGGGAACCTGTAAGAAATCGTCCAGCTGCTTTTTATAATTCTGCAGGCGTGTGGCCCCCATTCCTCCCTCTGCTCCTGGGCGGCTAATAGACTCCTCCAACTCCTCGAAATCTGGGGCGAAGCCCGAGACGTGGTTATGTTTGCGATGTTTAACTCCCGTGGACCCCCCAGCTAAGACGCGAGCGAGTCTGTGCACCTCTGCCTGATGGCCCAAGCGGCGGGCCTCATGCAGCTCCTTTAGCGCTGCAGCCCGCCGGCGGGCACGAGTCCTGCGGAAGAGACGTCGGAGCGTATTCCCGATCTGCCGGAGTCTCCTGCGGCACTCTAGGTGTTCCTCGGAATAGCAAAGAAGATGACCGCACCTTGCCCAATGCTGATGAAACTCCCAACGACGACGATAGCGCTCACGAACAAGAGAGAGAGAGACGTTCACGACGAAGTGTGCGATGTACATCATGCAGGGGAGGAGGCTGCAATGCGAAGTGCGTGCGTTCTGTGTCTTGTACTATACTTATCCAATGATCATAATGACGATCAGTGTGTGTGTGTCCTGTTTGTACTCTTCTAGACTAGGTTCAGCTGCTTGAAATCTGGCCTCAAGGTCGACATGAAACTCTCTTCTGTGTAGTCCAGTCTGAAGGGCAGTGGCTAGCTTTTGGTAATCCCATCGGAGAGTCTCTGTAGCACTGGTAAAGTGTGGCATCACATAACTCAGCTCCAAAAGGACAGGCATATGATCACGTGGGCGTCCGCTTGGAATCAACTGTAGTTCGCGGCCGCTCCGCCACGCCACCCGGCATCTAGTGACACCCTGGATCAACCCTCGAGGAAGCAAGAACATGTCGATCGTGCTGGTCTCACCCTGTGTGCCATAAGACGTCGGGCCAGCACGTGGTGAGAACGCGCATGGCGCTGCCAGGTCGAGATCAAGTACTAGATCGCCCACGATGGTGCCTCCTACTCCCTGTCTACCGACGTGATGCGGACCAATGTGCTCTCCTGTTCCATCCCGACACTGGCCATCAGCTCCTAATCCAAAACCAAAGTTCAGGTCCAGGCCCACAACGACAGTACTTCGTGTTGCTGCGCGCTCGACCCGTGCTCTAAGGTGTTCTAAAGTACACTTGATGGCCTTGACTTGTGCTCCACGCTTTTTTCCAGAAGCATACAATGGGGGGGGGGGGGGGGGGGATATGCTGGGATCAGAGTGAGATCAAACCCAGGACCCTTAACACGAACTTCGCCATGCCGACCAGGAATATTCGAAGGACCAGCATGTACGTGCTTAATATAGCTAGCATGTATACGCCTCCCGAGTATGATACAGCATCCCGCGCTCGAGTTCGAGTGAAGGGAACTACTCCAGCCGAAGTGGATAGCAACCTTGCGGCTACTCAGTCTCTCCACGTGATACGAGCGACCCTCCCACTCGCGCACGCACGTGCCCTGGAGGAAGACGACATCGACGTTGAGACGACTTGCAATCTCCTCCAGCCTGCCTGCGGACACCAAGCTCAGGGGGTTGTAGGTGACGAACTTCAGTCTCTGCCCGCTGCCAGACATCCCTCGATTCCCCTCTGCATGAGTAAGGGCTATAAATACTGCGAAAAGAAACTGGGAAAAATCTCTGCCCCCCACGAACGTCGCCTGCACGCATCAGAGACCAGGCCCAGCCATGGACAGGCGCGACGCTGGAGTGTGCGCACGTGTGTGAACGCCCCTGAAAAGAAGGGTTCGAGGTAAAGGGGCTAGGAGGAGGAGGAGGGGGAGGAGGAGGAGGAGGAGGAGGAGGAGGAAGATAACGAAGAGGAAGAGGACACGCGCGCCCTTCGTGCATTTCTTGGGGCCCGGTGGCAATTTAGGGGGCCCTTTTGGGGTCCTTTCGGGCCCCGCCATTCTCAACCAGCCAACCCGCGTTGCCGCCCGCCCTCCCCGTGACCGTCCGCCCCGAGGAGGGGTCGGGCGCCCGGGGCCGCGGGTGCGCGCGGCGGCAGGTGCCAGGACCCGATCTTCATGCGGTGGGGGCGTTCGTGAGGGATTGCGCTCTGGTGGCTGCTTCAGATCGGCGGCAAGCGAGGGGGGGAAATCAGAAGGAGAAGGCCTTCCCAGAATGCAGCGGGACTTCTCAGAAGCCCTCGAGCCTTGTGAGAAGTTTTCTGCGTCTTCGGGGAGGGCTTAGAAAACTTCTCAGAAATCCTGGGGACTTCCGAGCCTTCTGAGAGGGCCCGCCCCTTCTCACATCCCCCCCGGGCTCGCCGTCGATCCGATCCTGGAGGATTTGCTTACCTGATGGTGGCGGGCTTCAGTTGGGCGATGAGAAGAAGCGGGTCTTACGCGGGATGGCCCAGAATTCGTTATCCAATGGTTCCTGACACGTTGGTCGGAAGAAATAGGTCACAACATGAAGCAGGAAGGCGGGTAAAGTAGATTGGGCCCAGGCCCTCCCAGAGAATAAGAAAACACAGCAACAACGAGATGATTGAAATCGGGTGGCACTTGAAATAGACTGGGATCTGTGAACCCAGAAACACCTACTTTCATCGACCGGCAAATGTGGAATGTCTCCGCAGTACAGAGCACGTCGTCTCGTCCGGCGCCCTGCCTGTGAAGGGGCCGCGCGGCCGCCGGCGGCCGCTGCCCCCCCCCCCCCCCCCCCTTGTCCTCGACCCCCGCGGCGGATCCCCTGCCGGGAGATTGCGGAAGGGTAGAGGGCAGAAAATCCACCCCAATAGTACTCACCCCGACAAGCGAAGCTGTTCAGCAAACGCATCTGAGGAAGGAATCGAACATGGCAGGGCTGCTTAGCAAACGCCCAGGGCCGTTCGCTAAACGCCAACAGTCAGGGTCTGGGCGTTTCTTCTTGGAAGGGGATCGGTAAAAAGCGGGTCGCCAGGAGAGAAAGGCAATGAGAGCATCGTGTGCGCAATGTTTGGCTACGTATAGATGCGTCGCCGCGCCGTCTGGTCTCGACGCGCCCAAGTGGACGACGCCGACACCGCGGCAAACCCATAGCAAACACACGGCAAACCCTGTGCCCGAGGCGGCATTACCCTGGTGGCCTCGCCACCCTCCCCAGAACGGAAGTCCGAGCGTCGGAACAAACAGCGCGGCGACATGTAAAAGGTAAGACATCGAAACTGTGTTTTCCCGCACAGAGTTTAGGATGCGCCAGGGGCGCGCCAGTCGACTAGGCGACCTGTTACTGAGCCAAACGGCAATGGCGAGCGCCCGTATCTCAAAACACTGCGCCAGCCCCTGAGTACAACCTGTAGAATGAATCCGGGGCCTGGACGTCGTCAGAACATATACCTTACTTTAGCAGCGCATTTGGCCTCAGGCCGCTCCAGAAACGGCTTAAGCATTCTCGTCTGCCAGCAGTGGTGGCGTGTCCCTTCCTTATTCGACGAAGGGCGCAGCGTTGTATACAATGCAAGCTCATCCGTCGCAAGCATGTCGTGCCTAGATGCCTCTCCGCTACGCAGGCCTGAGGCGCATCGCGCTATCGCTACAACGTCGCGCGGGCAAGCGCAGGATGCTGGTGCATGAATGATTTATTAGATCAGAGGAAAAATTCGTCGGCAGTGCGAGGCGGCATCCCCTGGAGGAGCGGGGGGGAGGGGGAAACGACGATCCAGCCAGCAAGCTTCTCGTCTCATGGCCACGGCTGGTGGTGGATGGGCGGGGGCGGGAAGAGGGAAAAGGGAAGCGGCGGAAGGGGCATGAGGCAAGGCGAGGCGAAGCGATCGCCAATGCCGCTCCGCGCGTGCGCCTGGAACGTCTCCCAGGAAGGTCGGCGGCGGCACCGTGGCCCCTCATGAATCGTCACTTCGGCGTTTTCTCGGTCCGCGCGGGTGCCCCAGGGGGGGCAGGGGGGGGAAACGAGACGGAATGTGAAACGGGGGCGGGAACAGGGAGAACGGGGCGAGAGGGGGGGGGCGGGGGGGGGGCGACGGGGAGATGCGGACAAAAGAAGGCTTTTCCTCCATGTCCTCATCCAAACCCCCCCCCGTCGTCAGTCTTTTGCGTTGGCCAGACCCTTGGCGGCGGAGCCCGTGGCGCCTATTCGCAGTCCGTCTCCCTCTCTTTCGCCTCCGCCTTACCATCCTCGCCACCCCCTCTCCGTCTCTCTCCCCTCCTCCTCCTTTTCCGTGCATTCCTCTTCCTCCTCCTCCTCCTCCTCTTCCTTCTCCTTCTCCTCCTCCTCCTCCTCCTCCTCCTCCTCCTCCTCCTCCCCCCCTCCTCCTCCTCCTCCTCCTCCCCCTCCTCCTCCTCTTCCTTTTCCTCCTCCTCCTCCTCCCCCTTTCCTCATCGATTGATCCTCCCTGTCGCGCCCCGAGACCAATCGAAAAGGCGGGCGGGCGTGTCGCCCGAGACCTCCTCACCACTTACGACCCTGATGCTTGACATTGACCGCGGCTTCATAAATGGAGGGCGGGTGGTTTTCAACATGTAGCTCTCGCCTTAGTTCCGAGCGCACTCGTTTTTAACATTTGTAAAAGTTTTGCGGGTTGAGGGCGGGCCGTTTTCAAACTGTGGCTCTCGCCTTAGCGCCGCGCACATTAGTTATTGCCCCAGTGCGACACTACCTAGGAGCTGGAGCATCTAGGAAAGCAACATCTACATCCACGCCGACAGCTACATTAACATCTACACCTGCATCTACACCTACAGGAACATCAACAACGAGACTCACATCTACATCTACACCTACACCTACATCTACACCTACATCTACATCTACACCTGCATATACACCAGCATCCACATCTACACCTACACCTACACCTACATCTACATCTACAATTTCGCATTGGTTTTTGCTTTTGCTTTGCATTGCATTGCTATGCTATGCTATGCTTGGCTATGCTATGATCTGCTATGCTGTGCTAATGCTGCGCTGCGCTATGCTGCGCTGCGCTAAGCTAAACTCTGGTAAGCTAATATATGCTACATTAAGCTAAGCAGCGCTAAACCAGGCTAGGCTAGGCTAAGCTAAGCCAAGCCAAGCTAAGCTAAACTAATATAAGCTAAGTTAATATCAGCTAAGCTCGGCCTAGCTAAGCTAAGCTAAGCTAAGCTAAGTTCAGCTAAACTAAGCTAAGCTAGGCAAAGCTAAGCAAGCTAAGCTAAGCTAGGCTTAGCTAAGCTTAGCTAAGCTAAGATGAGATAAGCTAAGCTAAGCTGAGCTAAACTAAGTTTAGCTAAGCTAAACTGGGTGAACCCAGGGGGCGTATCAGGGGAACCGCGGGGCGGATGCCGGGGGAACCGTCCGGGGCGTTTTGCACTGCCCGGCCCTTTAAGCTCAGCGAGTAAGAACCCTTCTAGGCAGAGCCTAGGTAGGGCACAAACATTTGCATACGTTCCACGAATTGAAGGCGGATCGTTTCCAACATGTGGTTTTCGCCTTAACGCCGCGCGCATCCTTTTCGATGCACTCCACAGATTGAAGGCGGCTCGTTTTCAAACTGTGGCTCTCGCGTCAGCGCCGCGCGCATTGCTTGCAAACATTTCCAAGAGCTCCAAAGATCGATGGCGGTTTGCTTTACAAATGTGGCTCTCGCCGTAACACCGCGTGCACGCGTGCATTAGATTTAATCGCTGGCAGTAGTTCCGCGGATTAAGGACGGCTCCTTTTCAAAATGTGGCTCTCGTATCACGCCGCGCACATTGATTTAAACATGTGCACGCGCTTCACTGATTCTCATCGTTACGCACTACAAATGGTGTTTTGGAACGGTTCAATTTTGCCAGGGCGCACTGTTACGTTGATTCGCGGTGTTGAAGTCCCAGGAACGGTGTTCTGGCGCGCTTCAAGGTCGCCAAGAGTAACAGTAAGGTTAACTCGTGGCGTCGAAGTCCAGAGAAAGGTGTTTTGACGCGATTCGAAATGCTCACACAATTGCCCCTCAACGAGACACTTCCCCGACTTTTCTGGTCACGTGCCGGGGGGCGGGGGGGGGGCGCTCCGCGGGGGCTTCGGCGCGGCCATGGGCTCATGGCGGCACCGCGGTGGCCCCGGTGGCCATCCTGAAGAGCGGCTGGGGCGGTGCCCCGCGGCGGGGCGGCTGCTGGGTGATGCAGACGGGCATCTACGAGCACCCGGAGTGGTTCGAGGGGCTGGACAAGGAGGCCCGGATCGAGGAGGCACGGGCTAAAGTCGCCGAGGACGACCACTGCAAAGCGCCGTGCAGGGACCCGTCAGCCGCGAAACGGCACCGTGGCATCCCCAGCTCTGCGCTGGACCTGCCTGTGCCCGGGCCATGCGCCGAGAGGCAAGAACTGGGGGTCTACATGTACCGCGCCCAGAGCGACCACGACTACCCGATGGAGAACGTGGACACGGCGGACCTGGCCAGCGTGATGTGGTACCTGCACAACGAGATCGTCGTCGCGGTCAAGATGAATACCACGTGGGCGTACTACAACTCCGACCGGCGGCAGTTCGGCTCCTTCGTGGCATTGGACTCGGGGCATTGCACCGTGCCCGACTGCGACTGTATCTGGACGCGCTTCGGCGCCCTCCCCGGCTGCCAGCAAGTGGACACGCAGAGGGAGAGAGCGGCCGACATGTCCGACGTCAAGACGTACATCGGCGACGACTGCGAGGGCTACGAGCGCCGCCCTCGCGCCAGTTCTTTTTCTGGGGATGCAGCCAGCGATGGGGCGCTGGCTGCCGCGAATGCCCATGATACTTACACTTATGTTACCCAGTTTTGCTATGCTTCTCCTCCTGCTCCTGATCCTCCTTTTCCCCCTTCTCCTGCTCCGTTTCCGAATTCGGGGAGCTCGGAGGCGGTCGCGGTCATGACGCGGCGCCCTCGAGTCCCGCAGATACAGTCCTTCTCTTTGCCTCCTTCCTCCTCTCCCTCCGAATGTGCCGAGCAAACTCTCTTTCCCCCCTGCAATCCGCACCGCTCTTCCTCTTGCCTGCTTGCTTGCCCGCGCCCCCGCCGACCCCCACGACCTCAGACACCTGCGCGTGCTCGGCCGCAGGACGATCGACCCCCCCACGCAGCCCGCGCTTGTGTTCGACCAACGCCTAACCCCAGTACGACGCCTAACTCGATGCCTTACCCCAGCCCGACGCCTCACCACCCGACGCCCTGCCCGATGCCCCGCCCGACGCCCTGCCCCATCACGACGCCCCACTCGACGCCCTACCCAAGCACGACGCCACACCCGACGCCCAAACCCCGTACGACGGCTTACCCGACGCCCTACCCCAACTCGACGCCCGGCCCCAACGCGACGAATCACCCGACGTCTTACCCCAACCCGACGCCCCACCCGACGCCGTACCTGAGCCTGGCGCCCTACACCAGCCCGAAGCCCCACCCCAGCCCGATTCCCGACCCGACGCTTCACCCCAGTCCGACGCCCTACCTGACGCCCCACCCCAACCGGCCGCCCGATTCCTTTTTATCTCCGACGGCCTGCCCCGTTTGCCATACCGTGCTGGCGCAGGGGCCCGACGACACTTCCGCGCACAAGGAGCTGACTCTGAGAGTCCCGTGCCCCAGCTCTGTGGACGACGTCGCGGCCGTGACTTACTATTGCACCCTGGAGTGCGCCGAGTCTGGTGGACCTGGAGGCTGCGGGGGCGCCACTGGTGATCAGTACTACGACGTTGGTCCCTGCGAGGTCGCCACGGAGCTGGACGAGCGCCCCGCCGGCTTGGACGACTCCAATACAGCATGGACCAGCACCGCTACATACCCAACGCACGCCCACGCCTGGCTCGTGACGGAGCTGGACCTCCCGCCTGGCGGCTGCCATGGTGCTCCGGCTGCTCGCGCGCCTGGCCCGTCTCGTGCGTGTTCGTGGACCCAGGGGAGGGTCAAAATGCAAAAGGGAGTAGGGCCTCCAGGGCCTACTTTCGACTATCTTTCGAGGCCTCCCCAGTCCCTCCTTGGGTTGCCCCTGGTTGCCACTCCCGTCCCGAGGTCCACCCCGCCCACCTCGCCTGCCCCCCTGCGGGTGCGGATCTGGTTCACGCTCCGCCATGCGGAGTCGTGGTCCGCGACCGCGGGGCATGAGCGAGCAAGGCTTGGGGACACTTTGCGACCCCTACCTGGCGTTGTGGACTCGATGCGTCAGTGGGGGGCCTGGGACCTCAACCACTCACGCCGTTTGCTCCCCTGTTGTGTGTCGGAGGTCTTTGTGGATCCTCTTGGCATCCAATTCCTGGCGGGGGCGATCGATCCTCCTTTTCCTGGGTCCTCGTGGACCCTGGTCTCCGGCTTCTGGTCTGGTGTGCGGATTGGGGCTGATTCCCCAAACGATTATGGAGATCTTGACCACTCCCCCACGCTTTGGCCGGCTCCGGGGGGTCCTGGTACGAAACCCTAAGGTACGGCGGCGGTTCTTTTAACTGCCAATGATTCGGCGGTTTTTTTTACCGCCAGCGGAAAACCGCCAGCACGACTGAAAGCGTTCATGACTTCAATATCGGGTGGCCGACTCTGAGGCGAGAGCATAATTGTTGTTTAAATTGATAAGAACACACATAAGTTTCAAATAATAGCAATACATGTGTACTGCAGCGACGCATTTTATATACGATGATGTACTCAAGCTCCTCATCTAGTATCTCTCGCATCACGCATGGCTGATTGTTCCTACGCGTTGGGCCTTGGTCGAGATATGATGGCCTTCCGTGGCAAGCCTGTTCATCCAATTGTATGTGAGCGACAGCTTAGGAGCTTACAGCCAGGTCCTACAGTGTAGGCCAGTCCTAGAGTGCTGATCGGAAAACGAGGCATGAATAATGGAGGGGGAGGAGGAGGAGAGGGAGGGGGGGATCGGAGGACGAGGAGGAGGAAGAGGGGGAGGAGGAGGAGGAGGAGGTGGAGGAGGGAGGACGAGGACGGGTTTGGAGGAGGTGAATCCTGCCCCAGAACCCCCCTGATCAGTCGGTCGAGGCCAAGCGCGCGATATCGACGGTTCGTGTTGGCAACCCTCCGAATGCCGAGCGCCAGCTCCCAGTGGTTGGGGCCGCGCCGTAACCTTCGATCCACTGCCCTCGCCCACTCGCGCCCCTCGCCTCATCCATCGCGGATTGGGTCGACGGCGGGTGCGCGATAGGGCAGGGGGAGAGGGTGGAGGGTTACGGCGCGGCCCCAGCCTCGATCCACGTCAACGGTTCATGCCGCCATGGGGGCCACGTGCACGGCCGTGCGCGCAGCCGTTCCCGCTCCGCCCCATCTCTGAAGTCTGAGCACATCCCTGCAGATCGAATTCCCACTGGGGTTCCCTCCTCGTCCTCCTCCTCCTCCTTCTCCTTCTCCTTCTCCTCCTCCTTCTCATTCTCCGCCTGCTCCTCATTTCACTCATCCTCCTCATCTTGTTGCTGCTCCTCCTCCTCTTGTCCCCCCCTCTCCTCCTCCTCTCCCCTCCTCGTGATGCCCCCCCCCTCTCCCTCCCCCTCTTCCCCCTCTTCCGAACTCCCCATTCTCGAATGGGACTTGCCCTCGGCCTCTCTGCTTGCTGTCACCGCCTGCTTCTCGCGCAACCGGGGCTCTGGCAGAAACGTCGGTCGGAGGCTCTTGCAGGCGCGCGCCTCCGCGCAATTGAAACATATTCGAAGACGCAACTAAAGTCATTGCGCACAGCAGCTGCGCCACCCGTTGACCCGCCGTTGACCCGCCGTTGACCCGTCGTTGACCCAGCGTTGACCCGCGAGGGCCCGCCCCCATGCGATGGATGGGCCACGCTGGGTCACTGGCGGGTCAAGGGCGGTGATTGCAAGGGATCCCCGCGCAGCGCGAGAGGCTAGTCGGACTCAATAGCGGCTCCATACTTGATTGCCTGGTTCTGGAAGGCGAAGATGACAGCTCGGGAAATCTGAGTCGTCAAGCCTGCTGGGTACTGCTCGCTCGGCTTCTGGCGCTTCGATTTCGATACCCGCGCGCCCTGCTTAGCGCCCCGCCAGGCCTGACGTCCAGGTTCAGCAGCAGCAGCGGGTTGGCTCCGAGGGGTGTTCCGGTAGAGCGGTTTGACGTCAGCAGCCTGAGGAACCACAATCGTGCGGGGCGGGTCTTGAGGGAAGCGACGGGGGCGGGCAACCGGAGAGGGGGGCGCGGCGATCCTATCGCCTTCAAGGGCAGGCGGCGCGCCCCGACGATCACCAGAATCCGCCCTTGCCCAGGGCGCCCGATGGGGGGCCGAGGGCGCCATGAAGGGGCGGTTTCTGCTAATCGTCGGCGCGCGTCGCCTGTGGGTTTGATTTGCCCCCGCCCCCTCCCTCCCATCATCTTCCCTCGATCCCTCCCTCCCCCTGATCCCTTCTCAGCCCTCTCCATCTTCCTCCGCTCGTCACCCTCTCTCTTTCACACCCCTTTGCCGTGGTCAGTTCCCCCGCCCCCCCGTCACACATGTCCCCCATCCACTCGATTCCTCATTATGCCCCCCCCCCCCCAGCGTTTTCTTCGAGCGCGTCGTCTGCTTCCTTCTGCGTGCAAGCCAGGAACTCGTCCCACAGAGCTCTCGGCCACGTGGTGTAGATCTCGAGCGGCTTGCGGCTCTCGCCACCGTAGCGCCCCGCATATGTGACGCAACGGACGAAGTGAAACATGTCAAGCGTGGACCGCACATCTGGCATATGATACAAGATCGAGCCGATGGGTTGCTCAACGCAGGCGCGCACGTTCCTGACCACACACAGCCCAAGTAGCCAGGACCTCCCTCCCACCCATGCGAAACCATTATAGAGAGCGACGGTGAGAAGGGATCAGGAAGTGAAGGGTGCGGAGCTGGGAAGGAAGAGGAGTTGGAGGAAGCGGAGGTGGGGGGGGCGTGGACAGGGACGGAAAGAAGGGGGAACACTTCTCACTTCCGCATGGCGCGCTCGCCGACGTGTCACTCCCCTGCGCACGCATGTGGTTCACTAGCCGTCGTCGCGTCGTCACTCTCACCCTGCCTCGTCCTCATCCTCGACTGCCTTCCTACTTCTCATCCTCCTTATCCTTCTCCTCATCATCATCGTCGTCATGTTTGTCTTTTGCGCGTGGCACTCGTGCTGCATGAAACGCCACCGTGCGCACGAAAGTTCTAATGCATGCAACTGGCCAGCACGGAGACACCCCCTCCCCACGTGAAAAACGCGAGGCAGTTGGCCACGCGCACGTCATCCCGAGAACAGTTGCCGAAAGCGAACTCGAAGCTCCTCTTGGTCGCGCCCCTGCTGCAGTTAATCCACGTCGAACACTGGGGCGAAAACCAAGCGGTCCCGAAGGCTAAAATCGAGGCGACGCTCACGGCCACGACGCAGAAGCCCTCGACTGTGCCGACGTCATCGTGGTATCGGCCAGACAGCTTCTCCACGGCACACGTGTGCCATCCTTTGGTTTTCACTTGAATCGCAATGCTAGAGCTGCCGCTGAACACCTCGAGGAAGTGAAGGCAACGATGAATTGCGGGAGTCACTGTGTGCAACCTGCCAGTCACGCGGTGAAACAAAGGCATGTTGATGCCACTGTCGAGGATCAACGGCTCCTCACGGTCGAACTCCGAGCTGATAGCTTGAGCGATGCGCACCCTCACCAAGTCCACCTCGGTGAGCTCGAACGGTCAGCACTGCGCGGCCCAAAAGAGACACAGTGCCAACAGGAACGAAGCGGCCCCCGCCATTGCTCCGCTAAGCTCCTGGCAGAAGCGGAAGCGTCCCCGCTCCAGCGCCGAAAATCAGAGCATTCAAATTGAGCCTGCCCTGGCGAATATGCGAATCTCCAGCGATGCTCTGCGCGCGAACTGGGCGAGATTTATGAGGCAAGCGTTCAGACCCTCGTCTGTGAAGGTCGTGTACAGCTTTGGGGACCCATGGAACACGGTCCTACAGAACGTCAGAATTGCAATGCTGGCCGCGGGGCGAGTCCGGTAGGTCGGGCGTCTGGCACGGTGTCCTGCACATGTATCTCGGCAGCCGCGCTCGCCCGCCCATGTCGACGCAGGGCGACCGAACCGCGGCCCGATCTACTGGACTATGCCCGCATGCCCCCCCCTTCACCCCTTCCACCGTGCTGCGCCCCATGCACTCCCGTATTCGATGCCAATCTGTCCTGTCGGCTAGATGTACTATAAGGTGACGTTTTGGCGCGTGCTTGAGGCCCGAAGCATCGCAAGCCCGAAGAAATACGCATGCGAGCTCAACGAGGTTATCTCGTTGAGCTTGCGAGACAACGTGGTTCATGGTCCGAATCGACCCCAGGAGCTGCGACAGAGCAGACCCAGCCGCGATAAACGCATCCCCGGAAACATTGCCCCCACCACATTCCATCAGCTTGAATCACGCAAACTCCATGAAGACTCCGATCTCGCCAGCCTTGGCCTTCAGGACCCCTCCAGGGTGCGCAAAGTTAGCTTCCGTGCAATCAGCAGAATCGCCCAACATCCCAGACGTAAGTGTGCTCACGCGCCGCTCCCACGGCATGTCTTTTGCAGACTCCCAGTGCCGTAGATCTGCAACTAAACGATTAATACATAATTGTTTCTTTTGTTCCACGGTCCCCTGGCACCCCCACGGGTTCTTCAAAATCAAACGCCAGCACGCGGAGGCCGTCCATCGTTGGCACGGACCATAATACAACGTGCGGAGCGAATCTATTGCAAGCGTGCGCGCAGGATTGCTTGAAAGAGATGCGTTGAATAGAGGGCACCGATGCGACGCAGGGTCAATTACAGCGGTGCCTGATAGTCTTGGCCTCCAAAACGTGATTGTGAAAGGAAGTGCGATATTGTGTATATTCCCTATGTCGGGCACGTCGACGGAGGGTTCGATCCTGTCCCCAGACTCCAAGCTAATGTTTGATGCGACGATGGGCCTGGCCACCACCCTCCCGCTGAGCTTCTTACTTCTTGCCCACGACGTGTTTGACAGAACAAGCCATCTATCGCGCTCGCTTTCTATGGGGACCTTTCGTTCACACTGGCTGCACGACGATTCATACTCGTGTTCAGTCCGCATCGGCCACGGGATATGATCATGGGCCAGCACGCCGTTCATGCTGTGGAGTTCGCATTTCGGACTCGAGCAGAACTGACAAGGTTGGAAAGTCGATTGCCACGACGCCAAGCCGAGCGTTTTGTTGTGTTCTGCCCAATCTCCCTTAATCCGCCAGCCGCCGATGCAGCGCCCAGGCGCGCGAGCAAGATGTGGCGGGTCAACGGCGGGTCAATGGCGGGTCAACGGCGGGTCAACGGCGGGTCAATGGCGGGTCAACGGCGGGTCCGCGGCAGGTCCATGGGCGCGATGTCTTTCTGCTTGCTTTCGTGCATGGCGATATTGCCCACCAGCGTTATCATTATCATCTGTCCTGCATCGTTCACCGAAAACCTCGCCCTCCCCCCCCTCCGACTCCTCCTCCACAATATACACATCATCATCATCGTGATTAGAATCTCATTTGCCTCTCCCGCGCGGTATATATAGGGGTGAGCTTCCCCGCGCCTCCTCCTCCTCATCATGATCCTCACCCCCCTCCTCCTCCTCCGCTTTCTCCTCCTCCTCCTCCTCCTCCTGATCTCACCTGCATGGGGAGGGGCGCCGGTAGGCCTCTCGCCTGATCCGCGTCCGCCGCGTCCTCATCCTCCCCTTCCCCCCCTCGTCCTCGCCCCTCTTCGTCCTCATCCTCATCCCCTCTCCCTCCCCTTCTTCCACTTCCTCCCCTCCACCTCCTCCTCCCCATCTTGATCTCAGGGGGCGCCGGTAGGTCTTCCTCCTCCTCCTCCTCCCACCCTCTCCCTCTTCTTCCCCTCCTTTCCTCTCCGCCCGTCCTTCTCCTCCCCCGCTCCTCCTCGTCCTCGTCCTCATCCGCCTCCTCGTCCTCGTCCTCCTCCTCCCTCCCCTCCTCTTATTCCTCTCCAGTTCTCCTCTTGGGCCCACCAGGCCTGATCCCCCCTCTCATTCGCCCAATCCCCTCCTCCCCTGTTTGTTATTACGGTGGCGGCGGAAATCGCAAAGCGTCTTGCATCCAGAGGAGGCAGCACTTCGGAAGCTCAACGCAAGCGGACAAGGGGTCGTCTTTTTCCCAGGGAGTGTCATCGTGACGGCGGTCAGGCGAACGTCCCTTCACCAACGCCTCAAGCATCCATGCGATTGTCTGCAAGGCAGGCCAGACTGAACACCACCCCCTGCAGCCGCATTTGCATTTATCGGACCCCAACTGAACCCCACATATGTGACGTTTTTGAGTGAGGAGGTTGATTACCCAGAACCCCAGGATGCTATCTGAACGCCCCCCCACTGCCGATGTGTATCGGACCCCGTCCAGGTACAGTCCCAGCGGGACAGGGAGTAGCTCGCCAGCTTCTGACGCGCGGACAACGTCTGGGTGAGACTTGTAGCAAGGTAAATCGAGCACGCACTCATCCCGATCGTCGGGGTCTGCCCTCAAGATCTGAAACGATGAGCTGTCGGCCTCCAGCTCCTCTGCTACAGTGGCCCAGATGGGCCGAAATGGGATGTCCCTGATAGTTCTTTGGGGGGAACGCCTCACGTTGCATGGGGTAGGGACCATGTAGAGCTTATCAGGCAAAGGCAACCTGTCGTCCAACAACCTCTGGTACTGCCCCGACTGCACCCCTGGCTCCTTCATATATGTACTGAAGGACCCACCTTGTGCACCTGCGTAGTGGCAATGGTAGCATAAAATGCACAGGTCGCGAGCCGTCAGCCTCGCAGTCGCATACAAACTGACCATGTACTTAAGGAGATCGGATCCAGAATCACGCTGCTTCTGTCGTTGCCGAGCGCCCCCCCCAGGAATCCATGGCACGCGCGCCCTGCGTTTTGATTTCAACTGGCGTTTGGGCGCCATGCTTCTGAACACCTCGAGAGCCACCACAGCTATTACGATAGGTATACATATGTGACAAGTCGCACGCATGCCAGACTTCCTAGTGTTGACAGACATACACGTTACAACCTTGAAAACTCCCCAGAACTACCGATGCCCCCCACAAAGAAACACGTATTAACCCCCGATCACCGTAAGTAGCATGGTCCGCATGGCATGAACAACGCCGCAGCGCTCACTACACTGTAAGCCCTGCAGTTGTTTTCAGCAGCAAGGCACGCCTCCCCGCTCACGGGGGTCGAAACGCCCATGGCCGAAACCTCGCGGCAAAAGCGAAAGCAGTGGTGCCTACGCCCACTGACGTTGCCAGAGCGACCTCGTCATGCCCGAGTGGGCCCATGGCGTATGGGAAGCGATTTCACGACGAGCGTTGCATCCAGGTGGACTCGGGGCTCGCATGCAAGGGTGAGTATGGTTGCGGCAGGCTGCCACGAAGTGAACGCACTGGCCCAGGAGGGGCTGCATGCGTGATGCAGGTCGGCGCTTGAGCTCGTCACGATATCTGAAACGCGGTCGGGCTGCGGTCAACAGCGGACCAACGGCGGGTCAACAGTGGTGTCGGCCCCACTTCCGGTTGGTCAACGGTCGGTCAACGGTCGGTCAACGGTCGGTTTACGACGGTCAACGGTCGGTCAACGGTCGGTCAACGGTCAACGGTCAACGGTCGAGGGTCGGTCAACGGTCGCCAAACCTGTGAATTTACACTGGTTGGTGCCTGGTCAACGCTGGGTCAACGCTACGTCAACGGTGCGTTGACCGTGGTCGGTCAACGGTCGGTCAACGGTCGGTTTACGGCGGTCAACGGTCGGTCAACGGTGGTTTGACGACCAGATGAGGCGGTCAACGGTGGGCGAACGATCGGTCGACAGTGGTTCGGTGAGAAGTCACAGCAAGCCGAAGGCATGTTTACCTAAATCACGTGCAAATGCAACGGCGAATCTAATGTTTGTCAATGTGTTGGTCGGCGGTTGTGCGTTAGCAACGATATTGAAACCATCTGGAACCCTCATGCGTGCCTCGCGCATGCGCGCGAACCCCCTCAGCGGCGCAGCATGCGCGCACGCGTGTAAAAGATTGCAAAGCCACGAGCCCACCCCATCCCATTCCTCGACTGCTATATCATACCTGCGTCCCCCGACCATCGTGGCGGCGCAACCTCTCCCAGATGGCATCGAGACCTACAGCCATAGATCGGCCGCTTGGCAGGTTCGAAATCTGGGAGCAGCGCACTCAAGGAGCGCTGCCCTTCTGGCTCTTCATGAAAGCCTTCTGGTCCGCCAGCTGCTTTGACTCCATGATGTACTGGATCTCCGAAGCGAGCTCGTCGAGCACGCCCTCCATCCCGATGATGGTCGGAAACATTGTCATGTACTGCAGCTCGGGGGTCGCCTTCTTCCATTCATTCCACCCCGACATGACCACGTCGGACAGCGCATTGTCAGCGATGTAGCTGTTGACGTCCTCGTGCTTGTCCGCCAAGTCCGTGAGCAGGTCGGGCTCATTCTCGACGAGCTGCACCCAGCCTGGGTCAGTCTTGAGCTGGTGCTGAAACGTGGTGGCGTGGGCAGTCACGCTGGAGTACCTGGTGACCATGGCCTTGGCGGCTTTGACCGCGCCAATTCTCTTCTCCTCCCCTGCCGCGGCACCAGCCTTCGCCTGGGCCTTGGCCTTGGCCTTGCCAGGCTTTCCCTTGCCCTTGCCCTTGCCGCCGATGTCGCCGGTAGCCTTGGGAGGAGGAGCGGCCGCAGCAATTGCCTTCGCCGTCGCCTTGGACCCGCCCCCGTTCGCGGCCCCGCCGGTAGGCTGCTCGCCCGCGGTCGCAGGCTGCCCAGCGGCCTTCCGCGCGCCACGGCGGTCCTCGGGCGGGCGCATCGGCGTGCCCGGCCCCCCCCCCGCCCCACCATAATTACCATTAAGCAAGACGACCTCCCCTTCCAGAGCCTCAGTGGCGTCCAAGGCGGGCTCGCCGTCATCCGCCCACCACGAGGTCTTTTGCCAAATGCAAGCTGGACGAGTTCCAACCGAACACAAGTCTCACATGTCCCCCCCCCTTCTCCTCCTCCTCGTCCTTGCATCCCTCCTCTCCCCCTTCATCCGACTGCCTCCGCATCCTCGCCCCTCCTCCTCCGCAAGAGCGGGGCGTCCTTTGTGCTCGCGCCGTCGCTGTCGTCGATCGGCGCGATCTTGGTCTTGCCGACCTCCCCTGCCCATGCTCACCCCTGCTCCTCCTCCTCGCCCTCCTCCTCCTCCCCCTATTGTCTTCCTCCTCCTCCTCCTCCTCGTCATCCCGCTCCTCCTCCCCCTCCTCCTCCTCCTCCTCATCCTCCTCTTCCTCCTACTCGCCTCGTCCTCTTCCATGCTCGTCATCCTCCCCGCCGTCATCGTCGTCGTCGTCCTCCTCCTCCTCCTCCGCCTCTGCGCGTCGCGCAGCTGCGCACTCGCGCGCGCACGTTGTGCGCGCGGCCTCGCGCGGCGGCAACGCTGCTGACGAGGGCGGGGAGGGATTCGGCGGCTGGCAAGGCGCGCGGGGAGAGATCCAGGAGTGCGCGAGCGCGGAGTGGTTGGATCAGCGAGGGGATGGGGGCGTCGAGGATGGAGAGGAAGTTGCGAGTGCCATGACGGAGCGGGAGTGACCATGGACTAAGAGAGGATGATGATGAGGAGGAGGAGTGAGAGGAGGAGGAGGAGGAGGAGGAGGAGGAGGCGGGAAAGAAGGTGGAGGAGGAGGAGGAGCAGGAGAAGGATGGGGGAGGCTCACGTTGGTTTCAACGCCGACCCCCATGATTTCGACGAGGATGGCAGTTGGTAGGGATGACGGCCCACGATGTTTTCAACGCCAACCCTCATGATTTCGACGAGGACGACGATTGACCACAGTAGCATCGGGATTCAAGGTGGGAGGTGCAACGGTGACGATGAGATGATTGATGTCCGAGCCAACCTCACCCGCAACCGTGCTAGCCAGTCTACCACGAGCTCGGTGGAATTGCTGGAAGCGGCGGGATGCCCCGCTTGGGAGGAGCCGCAGGGCGAGTCGCGACGGAAGGCTCGGCGCTCGCACTGCCCTCAGTGTTCGGCGCCGCTGGCGAATCTGTAGCTGCACTGCTGTCGTGCACGACCGACGGCGGCTGGTCCTTCTTGCTCCGTTTCGACTTGGTGCCATCATCTGCTACAGCTTCCACGGGCTCATCTGCAGCAGCTGGGCGTTTTTTTGCTGATGGGCGTTTCTTGACGCCGCTCTTCTTGCCGAATCCGTGTTTGGCTTTCTCGGCCTCGAGCTCTGACTTGTCTTTCCCCTCCACGTACATTGCGCACAGCGCCCTCATCATCTCGATGCCCTTCTCCTTGCTGGTGTAGCCGCTGACCGCAGTACTCTGCTCTAGTTTATGGCCGTCGCACCCGCCTTTCCACAGGGTCAGCCACTCGACATCGTGCTTCTTGGTGACCTTCGCCTGCAACCTCACCCCGTCCTTCTGGCCCTCCCAGACGATGAGGTTCGCCCCCTTGGCGGGCCGCTCGTCCTCGATGTGCCACTCCTTCGGCAAGTCCACCTTCATGCCGTCGGGCCATGCCGCCGAGCTGCCGACGCCGTCCTCGCTGGGCTTGGTCACCCCGAACTCCTTCGGCAGCTTCGAGCCCTCCTTGTGCCGCCAGCGCGCCTGGCGCGAACGATAGGGGACAAGCAAATCGGGGCCTTGCGTTTCTGGCACCAGGATTCCGAGCGAATGACATCCCCGCTGGCGCCGGTAGGTCCCGGTAGGTCCCCGCGACGCCGCCCGTTCAGCCGCGATGCCCCGATCAGCTTCCAATGATGCGAGAATGCCCGAAATGCCAGACCACCATCGTTTTTTTTAGTTGTTGTGTTTTGTTTGTTATGTAAATAATATGCCGCAGCCTTTAGATCCAAGCTCCAGCCGATGGTCCACTGGCCGACCTTCATCTCATACTTGCTGTCCTCCTTGCCCGTGCTGGAGCCCTGGGCAGGCTCTCGCGGTGCCGCTTTAGTAGCCTTCTTCTTCGTGGCCTTGGCGTCCTCCTCCTCGTCCTCCTCGTTGACGGCCTCGTCCTCTTCGAAGTCCTCCTCCTCCTCCTTCTCCTCCTCCTCCTCTTCCTCCTCGTCCTCTTCGTCCTCGTCGGGGACCTTGTCGACCTCCCCGTCTTTGCCCTCGTTGGCTTCGTCGCCGCTCTCGTCCACAATGCAGCGAACCCATTTTGGTACTGGTTGTTTCCGCGCCGCATTCGCCACGTGCTGGAGCACGAGGTGAACGTAGCCAGCCTTCTGACTCGCCCAGCTTCCCAGGGCGTCGGCCAATTTCCACGTAGCCTCTTTCTCAAAGGCCACATCTGAAAGCAACGTTACCAGGATCGACTTCGCGGGGATGACGTCCGTGATGGACCGAAGTTTGATCAAGAGCTTCTGATTCTTCTTCAGCGTCTCGATGTCCTGGGCACCGTCGGTGTAGTCGGCATCCTCAGGCTTCCTGATGTTCTGCTTGAGGGCCTCGAGGACCTTCTTCTGGGCGTCGTCGCTGAGCGTGGTCTGAGAACCTGCTGGCCGACCGCCGCGTGGCCCGTCGCCCGAAGATGCCGCGGGCCTCTTCATGGGCGGGATTGCTCGATAATAGCCTGGAGCCAATCATGGCGCTACGGATGCGATGGCGATGGATGCCCAGCGGGGAGGTTGCGGGGGGGCGTCGCCGTGGCCGCCGCCGCGGACGACGACGACGACGACGACGACGACGAAGACGACGACGACGGCGGCGGCGGCGGCGGCGGCGGCAGCCGCGGCGGCGGCGGCGACGACGACGAGTTTCGCCAGTCAAAGTCTTGCTACTTGGAAGCGGGCTCTATTTTCGGCCCCAGGTGAGGCCAGCAGAGGGAGGGCCCAGGACCTCTCATGCACGTCGAGCCCGCCCCGAAACCAGAGTGGCCCTTATTCCAAGTATCTGACGCTGACGACGGCGACGACGACGACGACACGACGACGACGACGACGACACAGAAGCGATGGCACCCGCCCGCGCCCTCCCCTCCTTCGACGCGCTGCCCGCCGCAGCGCCGCTGGCCGCTGCGCCGGTAGGTCCAGCTGCGGCCTAGCAAGGGGGGCCCTTACCAGAGGCATCTCCTCCTCCTCCTCCTCCTCCTCCTCCTCCTCCTCCTCCTCCTTCGTCTCCTCATGCTCTTCCCAATCCTCCTCTTCCTCGTCACCCCTGCCCATCCTTCTTGTCCTGCTCGTTCTCTTCACCATCCTCCACCTCGCCTCATCCTCCTCTTTTTTCTCGATCCTCCTCCTCCTCGCCTCCTCCTCCTCCTTCTCCCTTCCTGCTCCTTCTCATCCTCGCCCCCCCCCTCGTCGTCGCGCGGCTGGCGCGCGCGCGCCTGGGCCCCGCTGGAGCTCGGCCCCGCTGCAGCGGCCTGCGCGACCTCGCTGGTCTCCTCAGCGCGGGCGGACAGGTCCCGACGCATCTCTGCCCCGCCCGCCCCCCGCTCGCCGCACCGCCTCCACCTCCTCCACCTCGACGTCCTCCACGCGTAAAACACATAGGAATCGAGCCACAGAGGGGGAATCTGGCGGAACATACGTAAAACACGTGGGATTCGAAACACAGAGGAGAGGCGATCTATAGAAGCATACGTATTCAACATAGGATTCGAGCCCTGGGAAAGGGGCCGTCTATAGGAACATACGTAAAGCACATAGGATTCGAGCAGGGGCAATCTATAGGAACATGCGTAAACATACGCGCGCACGCAGGGGATTCGAGCCGCTGGAAAGGGGCAATCTATAGGAACATTCGTACATATATGGTTGGATCCACAGGAGAAGGGCAATCGATGGGAACATGCGTAAAACACGTGGGATTCGAGGGAGAGGACGAGGAGGAGGAGTAGGAGTAGGAGGAGGATAGGGATGAGGAGGCGGGAGCGGTTCCTCCGCCTCCATGACGTCGACCAGCCACTTTTGGTGCGTCGCCCGAGTCTCGGAGAACTGCTCCCTGAAGATGCGCCGCACGTACGGGAACATCATGATCTCCGCGCTGTCGTCGTAGTCGATGAAGGGGGGCCGAGCTGGGCGCACTTGCTGCAGTGCGCACCTGCAGCGCGCCACCCTTCGGCCCCCCCTCCGAACTTCCAGGCGATCCTCCCGACGGTCAGCATCTCCGTGTCCTTGATCCACGCGTTGGACGTCGCCTCCGCGTGCGTCTGAGTCTTGGTCCACTTCTTGTGGATGTCCTCGGCCCACTTCGCGCAGTACTCATTCATCTTGTCAATGCCGAGCGCCTTCGCGGCAGCATATTCTTTCTTGATTTTCTCGTTCTTAGCTTTCTGGCGTTGCCACTTGCCTGCCAGAGGGTTCCCCTTCTTCCCCTTGGTGCTGAATTGGTAGCCGTTTTCCTGGCAGCGCCGCGTCGCCGCTCATCCCCACCGCGTGCCGGTAGGGGTGAGCGGCGCCCCCCGTCCATTCCCATCGCCTCCTGGGATTCAGAATTGCGATCGGTGCTCGGAGCTGAAGGGCGACGCGCGCGGCATCAATCTCTCTCCGCCCCGAGCGCCGTTCACAACTCTTATATCGCGGGAGGGGGCAGGACGGGTGGGGAGAGGCGATGCATGACAATGGAAGTCAATGGAGGTCGACGCTGGGCCAACGTCAGCGTTGACCCAGCGTTGACCTCCGTTGACCTCCGTCGGTCCTTGACCTCGTCCCAGTAGGTCGCCCAGTCCACTGTGTCGTCGAACTCGGCATCCTCCCCCTTCTCGGTCTTCTCGGTCTTCTCGGGAGTCGGCGTGTCCGACTGCTTCAGGGTGAGCAGGCGCTTCATGTTGTTCGAGGTGACCAAAGCCTTGAGCTTCGCCACGACCGTGGACTCGTCCTGCGACTCTGTCGAGTGCTTGATGTCCTCGACCATCACGGCGATTTCATTCATCATCATCTTCTTCGAGGGCGGCGTGCCCTGCAGCAAGTCCGCGCCCTGGTCCCCTGGCCCAGTCAGCTGCGCCGCCATCGGGTGGGGGTACTCCTGCGCCTGGAGGTGCGCGTTCTCGCCATCCAGCCTCAACTTCCAGTTCCGCTTCTTCTTCGGGGGCTCGGCGATGACACCCTCAGAGCCCCGCTTCGCCGCCGCCTCAGCCAAATCCATTTCGACCGAGTCGCGCCGGACGCTTGAGGCGGCTCCCCTCTGGGGCTTAAGCAGCGGGTCCTCGTCGGAGTCGACCGCGACCGAAGCGTCGAGCGCGGACGGGGTGGCGCCGCCTGCCGCCTCTTCCGCCATCTCGGCCGTTGCCACGTCATTCTCTGGGTTGAACGGGTTCTGCGACCATGACGTCGACCGTGGCCACTTGGCAGGGTCGAGCGACCAGTCGTCAGGCAAGGTCTGCGTGCACGGGATCTGCTCCTCCTCATCTTGGTCCGTCGCGTGGTCCGTCGGCGGCATGCCCTCTTCCACGGACTGCGGGGGCGCAGGAGTGTCCTCGACCTCAATCACGCAGGGATCGGCCGCCATCTCCACGCCGAGCGTAGTAACAAGGGGCTCTTGGCGAACGTATGCCTTCGATCGGTTTCTAGAGCCTAATTGGCAATGGTCGTCATTCGTCGTCATCCTCGCCGCTTTGTGTATCGCTCGAGATTCCTCGCAATTCGTAACGGCGCTCTCGCTCGAGATGTCCTCGCAATTACAGTGGTTGACTCATCCCCCCAAAAGGGTGTGATCGAAGACGAAGTGGACAATTATCCAAGGGTTCAGGGTATACAAATTGAAATACACGCGGTCGAAATGTTAAAAACATGCAAACCAAAGCGAAACCATGACAACAAAATACATAAACACAACACTTATATACAACATCACTCAAAGAAGTGCCTTGGCAGTAAAAAATAACCGCCGACACTCGGCAGTTAAAATTACCGCCGCGGTACCTTAGGGAATGGCACTTCCCACCCTGTTCCATTCCCCGGGGGAAAGCATGGGACTTTATCTTTCTGGGGATGCGACTTCGCGACCCCGCCCTCCTATCACCCCACCCTTGATCGCCCCGCCCGCCCCTCCCCCTGTTTGCGGTGCCGCCTGCTGCTGTGTTTCGGAGGCCCAGGGGGTTCCCCCCCACAGGATTGCGGCCCGGCCCCGTCTGCCAGGACCAACGCCTCGGCCACCTTCAACCTGATCGCGCCCTCCATCCTTCGCCTCGGCGTGCACGCGGTGGTTGCGACGCCAGGCCCAACGGCGATGCGCACCTCGCCAGCGGAGCTGTACTTCCACTCGCACCTCCGCAGCTGCGCCGCCAGCGCGTCCGGTGCTTCTGGCACATCGCCTAGCCCCCTTGGCGTCGGTGTGCCCCAGAGTTTGTGGCCGCAGGCGCCAGCAGCGGTCGCGGCCCCAGTGATGAAGATCCTCCGCATGCTCTTGCCGGCGATGTCGGCCACCCTGGACGTGGCGTACTTCTGCGCGCGCCCCTTGCCGGACCTGCTCGTTGACGCTATGGGCTGGGCCCCCCCGGCATCAGCCGGCGCATGCTTGGCAGAGTTTCTTCACGCCGCCGGCGGCCACATGATGCCCACTGTGATCCATGCGATCTTGATGATGGCGACCTCCGGGGTGCCGTCGGCGCCCTTGACATTTCTAGCATTCGGGGCGGCTCTTCACGGGGTTTCTTCTCAACGTGTCTTGGCAGGAGCGTGCGGGGCCGCTTTATTCCGGGACGTCCATTTCTCGCAACCGATATGTGCACGCATCGCGCTTGCGACCGCCATTGCATTGAGCCCGGGGTGGTATTCCACATGCTTGTCGTCTCCGTGGTGTTCCACATGTTTGTCGTCGTCGGCGGGTCGGGCAGGGCGCGCCTTCTTGCTTCTCCGAGCCGCGCGGTCGCCCGCTTTTCCAGCAGGCTCTTGTTCTTCGGACGTGTGCGACGCATGTCTCTTCGAGCGCCAGCGCGGTATCTGCCGCCGTGGATGCGGGGGTCGCCGGCCAGGGCCCCCCCCCAGCAGCAACGCCCCCAGCAACGGGACTCGCAGCCGCTCCCCTCCACAGGAGTCGTCGTTGCAGCGACCCGCAGCCTCCGGAAGCTCCCCCTCGTCAGGGTCCGCGCCAGCGGCTGTCCCATCCTCGGGTCACGACGTCGGCGTCCGCAACGCGTTCGTCGAGACTGGTCCTCCCCGCGGGTCCCCAGGGCGCCGTCTGAGGCGGAACCTCACTGAGGGAGACGACCCCGGCGTGGATCCCGCCCAGGACTTGATGGCAGAACTAGGCGTCGATCCCAAGCGGAATATGCACGTCGATGCGGGCGCCCCCCTGCCGGAGCTCCGCCGCGCGGCCGGTCTTGCCGCCGGTGGCCCTGGGGCGGTGGCCCCGCAAGTCCTGGCCGGTGCTGCCCTTGACCAGCCGCCCGCGGTGGCCCCGCCGGCGGGGCAATGCCCCGCCGCGGCCGCAGGTCCCGCCGCAGCTCCCGCCGCGGAGCCCATGGCCGCCCCGCAGGCGGCTGCCGCGGCGCCCAGTGCAGCACCCCCGCCGCCGCCTCCACCAGCTGCAGACGAAGCCGAGGCCCCTCCACGGCGCCGCGCCCGGCGCGCCCGCGTTGGTTGCCCCGCCCCGGGCTGCCCTCGCAGTGACCTTGCCGCCAGCGACGGCTGGTCAGACCATCAGGCAATGCGACAACACCTCGTGATCAATGAGCACGCGGCCGGCAGGTTCCCAGGCTTGCCGCCGGTTCCACAGGCCTACCTGGACGAACACAGCCTGTCGCAATGCACGGTTTGCCAGCGCTTCCTCCACGCCACGCGCGGTTTGGGCAAGTCTGCCCGAGGTGCGAGGCGCCGCCCCGCTGCTCGAGCTGCGGCCGCCGACGCCGCGCCAGCCGCGCCCAACAGCGAGCTGCGCGCGCCGCGAGGGTTGCCTTTACTGGAAGAGGTCTTTGCCAGCCAGGCCGGCGCGAAGAAGTACGCCCCTAAGGGTGCTCGGGACGTCTGGGCGCGGTGCCTGACGCAGGCCACGGCCCTCGTCGTTCACACCAACAGCGAGGCGGCTTGGGTCCAGTTGGCTATGCTGCCCACGTGCGCGCTGCGCCCCCACGCCCGGGGAGGGCGCGGCAGCCGGCGCGCGGCCGAGGCGGAGACGAGGCAGCTCTGCAGGCATTTGCTGGACGGCGAAATGGCTTCCCTCTGGCCCGAGACCACGGAGCGACGCCCGGCCAACCGAAGCGCCACCGTCGCCGACAAGGCCAGAAGGTGTCTGGAGCTTGCTGCTGACGCGCAATACTCCAAGAGCTGCTCCAGCTTGGTTTGCGAACCGCCGACGGCTGTAACCCGCGACGTCCTTCAGCAGATGCGCCGCAAACATCCGCAGAGTCGTCAGCCTGTGGACTTGGCCGCCCTTCCTGCCGTGCACGCCGCGGCCACCTTGCAGGTCGACGAAACCGTGGTGGCGAAGGAGGTCCGGGCATTCCCCCGGGGCTCGGCCGCCGGGCCCACGGGCCTCTGGCCACAGCACCTGAAGGACGCCCTCGGCACGGCGGCGCACAGGGACGAGGTCACTGGACAGCTGCGCAGCCTGGTCGCCCTCCTCGCTTGCGGCCACGCGCCCGCCTCCGTTTCTGAATGTTTCGCCGGCGCCTCGCTGGTGGCCCTCCCGAAGAAAGGTGGTGGTTTGCGGCCGGTTGCCGTCGGTGAGACGCTCCAGCGCCTTGAAGCGTCTGTGCCGCGAGGTCGCCGTCGCGGCGCGCGACCGCCCGGCGCCGCTCCAAGTCGGCGTCGCGGTGCCTGGAAGGGCCGAGGCGGTTGTCCACGTCGCCCGCCAGTGGTGGGCGCGCAACCAGGGCACCGCGAGAAGGTGTTCGTCAAGCTTGACCTCTCCTCCAGGCCCTCCACGAGGAATTCCCCAGCTTGGCGCCGTGGGCCGACTGGTGCTACTCGCGCCCCTCTTTCCTCCGCCTCGGCAAGCGCAGGATCCGCTCGGAGTGCGAAGCCCAGCAAAGCGACCCCCTTGGACCTTTGCTTTTCGCGCTGGCTCTCCATTGGTGCGCAGAACAGGTCCTTCACGCCGCTCCCGACCCTGCCCGGCCCGCGCCCCCGGGCCAGGTCGACCTCAAGGTGTTCTTCCTGGACGACGGGACTCTGGCGGGCGACTGGCGCGCCGTGGCGCACCTCCTCCACGAGCTGGTCGCCGCCCTCGCAGCGGTGGGACTCGAACTTAGCACTGGGCCTGGGAAGTGCGAGGTGGTCTCAGCCGGCGGCGCTGACAACGCACTAGACCTGAACGCCTTCCCGCAGGGGTTCCGCCTCCGCACGGATAATAGTTTCGAGCTCCTCGGGGCGCCCGTCGGCGACGACGCTTTCTGCTGCCAGCACACGAAGAATCGGGTCTTCGCGGCGCAGGAACTCTTGGACACGCCGGGGGCACTGGAGGACGCGCAGGTCGGCTTACACCTCCTGCGCCAGTGTGCGTCGTTTTGGCGCGCGGGTAGTGTCGCCCACCGCGCACACGGCGGCCATGCAGTAGTTGGACGACAGGGTGAGGGCTTGCCTCGAGCAGGTGGCCGGCTGCTCGCTCACCGACGCGTCCTGGCGGCAGGCGCCGCTGAAGCTGCGGAAGGGGGGCCTCGGCGCCCGGCGCCGGCGCCTACCTCCAAGCGCCGCCCTGCGAGGCTGCGGGCACCCGCCTCCAGCACGGCCTCTGCCAGGTGGCGGTTCAGCGACGACTCCGAGTCCAGTTCCTCGACCGGGAGGACTTCTGCCCCGCCTGCGGAGAGGTGATGGACGTCTGGTTGGACCACGCCGTTGCCTGCTCCTGCCGGGGCGACAGGACAAAGCGGCACAACGCGCTCCGGAACCAGGGGTTCTTCGACGCGCAGGCGGCCGGCTTCGCGGGGGCTGAGCTGGAGCGGCCAGGGCTCCTCCCACCGCGCGCCGCCAAGTTAACGTGGGGCCGCCGGGCGGCGAGCCGGACGGGCAGGACTTGGACGCCGGCGACCGCCGCCCCGCTGACGTCTACCTGCCCAGGTGGCGCAACGGGGTGCCAGCAGCCTGGGACTTCGCCGTCACTTCCGGGCTTCGCACCGACCTCCTCCCCGCCTCCGCCGCATCCCCCAGCGCGGCCACGGAGCGCTACGAGGAGTTCAAGCGGCTGCACCAGGACACCGAGCGCCAGTGCGCGGCGCAGGGCCTCACCTTCATACCCATGGTGGTTGAGGCCCACGGTGGCGGGTGGGGGCGCGACGCCAGGAGAGCTTTCGCGATCCTGGCCAAGCGGGTGGCTGACGCCACCGGGGAGGAAGCCGCCGTAGTGGCGGACCGGCACGCCCAGCGACTCTCAATCTCCCTTCATCGGGGGAAAAACGCGGGCGGTGCTGCGGCGGCTGCAGCCGTCGACGGGCGCGGCGGCGGCGCGCCTAGCAGCGGCCACGGCGGCGGCCGCAGACCACGCCGTATGAGTCGCCGTCGGCGCCGGCTGGCCCTCCACACCTCCCTTCCCCCGGCGACCCTCCGCCCCAGCCCCGCGACGGCCCTCCGCCCCTGCCCCCGACGACCCCCCGCCCTGGCCCCACGACCCCCCGCCCCAGCCCCACGACGACCCTCCCTTCCCCTGGCGGCCCTCCGCCCCAGCCCCACGACGACCCTCCGCCCCTCCCCCGACGACCCGCGACGACCCCCAGTGGCACGGCGACCCACGACGACCACCCGTACGCCGCCGACGACCCTCGCCCCCCCCGCCCCCCGCCCGCCCCCGTCGTGCGTGCTTGCCTGCTGCTCCTTTGCCGTCTCCCTTCCCCCCTCTCCTCCTGCTTGGGTATGTCTGCTCGCCGCGTTTTTCCTCCGCCTCCTCCTCGCCCGCCTCCCCCTCGCCGGTCAGCACAGCCTGCCCGGATGCAGCGTGGCGGCGCGCAGGTCTGCAAAGCAGGCAAGCTGCTGGCCGGGGCCCCACCTGGAGGCGGGCGATCCCGCCAGCGGTTCTCAAGGTAGATCGTCTAGCCGTGGTTGCGGTGGTGGAAGGCGTGTGCAGGGTCCTTCGCCGCTCTGCCCGGATCGCCCCCTGCTCGCAATATGTACGGGGCCTGTGAAGAGAGAGTGGGAGGGAAGGGTGTATGTCAACATCGTTGATGAGACTTGGGTTTACACTGGTCCTCCTCCTACTCCTCCTCCTTCCTCGTCCGGCCCATCTCGCCCAACGACAAGATCGAGGGGAGACGTGGTTGAACGCGGGCCCTCTCCGCCGCTCCTCGTCCGCCTGCGAGGCGTTGTCCTTGGGCACCCACCGCTTGCCGTACTTCGAGCCGCCCCCTTGGGTCACGCCGCCGGGAGTGGACCCCCCCACGCAACTATCTTCGGGCCGCGAATTAACGAAGGGGGGGGATGTGCCTGTGCGGGCCCCAGAGGCCTCCGTCTGGGCCCGAAAAGAAGCGCCTTTAGGCGCCCTATGCTGCCCTTTCCGGTCGTCCTCGCTGCCCCCCCCCCCACCCCCCCTCTTACCGCCCCCCAGAACTTCTGCCACATCCTTCTCCACCTGCTCTCGTCCTCCCCGCGCGCCGCCGCGTCCTTCTCCGCCTCTCCCACATCCTCTCGCCTATCTCCTCGCACGACCCTCTCTTTTTCCCACTGGCCAGCGTGCTCACCGTCACTCCTCCTTCTGCTCCTGCCTTTCCTGCTCTTGCTCCGAATCCGGTCTCCCATCGACACCGCGCAACACAACAAGGAGTCTGGACAACATAACAGCTGAAATCTTCGTCCCCGTCCTCGATCAATCCTTTCGAGCCTGGTCGGTGCATGAGGGTCACGGGGCTTGATACAACGGGGCTTTCAACATTGCTTTTGCCTCACGGCTCTCTGACGTGAGAGTCCATCTATCTCATCCCGCTCCTCCATTCATCCTTTCTGCCGCCCGCGCCTGTGTACGTCTCGGTCGGCTCTTTCTGGGGGGGGGGCGGGCGGATGGGTGCCCGCAGCAACACGCGAGGGAGGCACGCCGAACTCACTCCCCCTCCCTCCTTTCCCATCTCATTCCTCCCGACCAACGCTAACATTGATTGAGTATCCGTGGTTCTAACACGTGGGCGCGGGGGGGGGGAAGTAATGGCGACGGCGCGGGTCGAATACTGCACGCGCGGGCCATTCGCAAACATCTGTGCACACCTAGGGCGAGACTGATGTCATGGTGCCGACGGCGCGGGTCGAATGCTGCACGCGCGGGCCAGTCGCAACAATATGTGCACATCTAGGGCGAGACTGATGTCATGGTGCGGTTGGCTGGGGACACGATCCAGGAAGTCCGGAATATCCAACGGCTCCCGTTTCGGGAACCCGCGCGGAACGACCAGAAATCCTGAAATCTTGGAGCGCATTCTCATCCGAAGCTTGCTCCTCTGATGCAGACCGGTTGCCACAGTTGAGGGGCAACGATAAGGGGGGATAGGGAGAAGGGGGGCAGCATTGACCTGGAATCGGCGATACATCGCCGATAGATCGGCGATAATCCCCCGAGAAAGAATCCGCATGTTCCTGGGCAGGTTGGGGCTATCCGGCCCCAATCGGCGATCAATGGGCCATTGGAGACCAATGCGTCTCCCCTGTGCCCATCTCGGGTCGGGCGAAAGGGGGGGATAGCAAAGGGGGGGTTTGAGAATCAGCTCACGTAGCTGATTCTCCCGGCGCCTCCCGGCGCCGGAGGCGGCTATGTATCGAGGAATGGGCCCCTCGGTGAGGCCGAAACCAGCTGCATGCAGCAGATTTCGTAACCCCCCCTTTCCCAATCCCCCCCTTTCGCCCGACCCGACCATCCTCCCCCGTCGCCCCATCGTTGCCCCCGATGATGCAGACCGGTTGCCACGGTTCGGATGCAGCCAGCGGAGACGGGTCGAGCGGCCCCCTGCCGGTGGCTGTTGGCAGGGCACGCGCGGCCGATGCCATCGCAGAATGCGCTGGGCCACCGACCACCATCTGGGCGAGGACAGCAGAGCAGGCGCCATGCAGATGCAGCGCGCCCGGAAGCCTACGGATGAAGCGTCGGGCACAAGCGCGCCCTCTTGGGCGCGAATTAATGGGGTGCCCCTTTCGGGCCCTAAATGCACCCTTTGGGTCCCGAAAGGGTAGGGGCCCTTCAGGGCCCCTTTCCGGCAGCCCTCGCTGACACCCCATTTGTCGTCCCCCAATTGCGCACCCCACAACCTTCTCTTGGTGGCCGCATTCCGGGCTGGGCGTGCCCGGCCATGGGTCCAGGGTCTCCAGCGCAGCGGGCCCAGGCGGGCTGGTTCCACAGATTAGTGACTCGAGCGCAACACAATCATGGTCGTGTGGCCCCTGGGGCCACGCCGCTAATCCATGTTGTGCGTGTGGTATAACCCTGAGATCCCACGTCGCGAGCAAAATGCAACATCGCGAAAATCAAGACTGGAGCCTTAGACCCGATCTTTCTGCGGCATTTTCCAAGCCGGATCGATCTGTGATGGTACCGGCGACCGAAACCAAGCGACAACGTTCGTTGTGAAAAAGTGCATCGCCCGGATATCAGGGAATGTACAGCACTCTGTGCATGGACCTGCGACGTGGACCAATCACGGGGACGTGGGGGCGTTCCAAAAACCCACCAAGCGCAATAAACGCCGCTAGGCCCCGCCGGCTCGGAATCCAGCGCTCGTGGCCGAGCGGGCAGTGCTCGGCAATGGAATCAGCTGAAGACATCAGTCGGCGACGCGCCCAAGTAGGGGAAGGCCGAGCGGGCGGGCCTTCTCAGAAGGCTCGGAAGGCCTCCTTCTGAGGAGCTTTCTGAGCCTTCTCCGAAACGACAAGGGGGCTTCTCTGAAGGCCGTAGGGCTTCTGAGAAGCATCGCCGCCTTCTGAGAAGTGAAGGCCTGCCCCCCCCTCACGTCACCCCTCGGCACGCCGCCCAGGCAGGACAGTGTTGAGCAGACAAGGGAGCCGGGCACTAGAAGCACACGCAGCCAAGCAAGCGCGAAGGAAGCCAGGAAAACCCCGTGGCCCCGTCCTCACGCTGCCGGGGAGGGGGCAAGGTGAGGAGGGGGAGCGACCGCACGGCGAAGGGGTGCACAGGCAGGAGGGGTTATCAAACTGCCACAGCGGCTTGATGTATCAGGCCTGCAGTTCCTCTGCGGCACCAGTCTACTGCGCGAGGCGCCGCACGTTTTGGATGCATGCCACGAGCAGCAATCTGCGAGCATGAAGCACCAAAGGCCTGTTCGATCGACAACTAAACTTATCGCCACTCTCATTTATGGACCTCGAACGGCTTGTGAGCATCCTGATCAAACAATAATGGGAACGCATTCGCTTCAATTCATGTCAGCGTTTCCACGATTCCCCCTCCCCTCCCTCTCCCACTCCCCTCCCCCCTTAACCGTTCGGCCCCCCTCCCCCTCCCCTCCCCCCATTCGTTCCCGTCCTCTTGTTCTCCTCCAGGTGTAGCACCCTTTTGTGACGTCGCGCCCAGGGGATCTCGACCCTCTCCACGGGGCCAACTTTTCATTTGGAATTCGGGAAAACGGGAAGGGTCGGGTTCGGTGGAATCGGGTTAGCCTGACGGGGCCGTCAGGAAGGGAAGCTGACGAGATCAAATCCGCCGACCCTGTCGGCGTGTGTGAGGGGCTTTTCCGTTCGAGCCGTCATCTCCGTCATTCTTTGTAATCGTCGTCTCTGTCGTTCCCTTTCCCTGGTACCCCTCTTCCCCTGGGCTCCTCCCCGCTCCCCTCGCCCTTTCCCAGGGCCTCCTCCTCAAGCGCGCTAGCCAAACCGACCTTCAGCAACGTCGTAATTGATTCGAAGGGAAGCCCCTTCCCTTTCCCTTCCCCGACGGGGGGGGGAGGGGGGGTCCCGGGGGGGGTCCCGGGGGAGTCCCGGGTCAGATACGACGGCCCCCCCGTACCGACCTTGAGCAACGTCGTAATTGAGTCGAAGGGAAGCCCCTTCCCTTTCCCTTCCCCGACGGGGGGGGGAGGGGGGGTCCCGGGGGGGGTCCCGGGGGAGTCCCGGGTCAGATACGACGCCCCCCCCCCGTACCGACCTTGAGCAACGTCGTAATTGAGTCGAAGGGAAGCCCCTTCCCTTTCCCTTCCCCGACGGGGGGGGAGGGGGGGTCCCGGGGGGGGTCCCGGGGGAGTCCCGGGTCAGATACGACGCCCCCCCCCGTACCGACCTTGAGCAACGTCGTAATTGAGTCGAAGGGAAGCCCCTTCCCTTTCCCTTCCCCGACGGGGGGGGGAGGGGGGGTCCCGGGGGGGGTCCCGGGGGAAGTCCCGGGTCAGATACGACACCTCCCTCCCCCACCTTCTCGTCCTTCTCCCCGTTCCCCAAAACCATCCCACAGCCCGTGCCTCTTGCTGCGCATTGCGAACAGGGTCGGCGGCACCGGCCGTAAGGCCTTCGCAATCTTAAATGTGGCGCGACCTCCCGCTGCGAACATCCCACGAACACTAGACCGTCAAAATCCAGGACGGGCTCGTCAACATGCGATGTCAACCCCGCGTTCTGAAGAACTCGAGTCCCACGTTTCCGCGACTGAACAATTCTTGGGCATGGCTAAAAACGGAAGTGGTGATCATCGGGGGTGAGAGCTGTGTACCGTTCGTGCCCCTTGTGGGCCCCAGGAGGCGCCTTTAGAACAGAGATACACCAATAAGTGGACACACATCCGACGAGTCCTAATGGCTTCCCATACGTGCTAGGTTTTCGCCTTCCTCCACTTCCCATAGTTTCCCATACTTTCCTGGGGGTCGACGAGTGATTGTGTCTGTGCTTTTCTCCCCCTCCTGATATGTATGCCCCTCCCATTGCGCAACGCCCAAAGTTTGTTTGACAGACCCGTGGCAAGGAAACGACCCCCCAGGCCGAACAACTAAACAAAATGGCTGCTGCGAATTTTGTTTTGCGTCGCTTGGACCTGCGGGTCTCCCCACCTCCTCCTTCCACCTCCATCCCGTGCACTGCGTCCTCCGCGAATTCCCGCTCCTCCTCCCCCCTCCCAACCCCTCCCGATCCGACCCCCTCCTCCCCCTCTCGACCCCCCCCTCCTCCCTCCTCCCTTCTCCTCCCCCCTCCTCCCCTCCTTCAGTCCACACTCCTCTCAATCACCCCTCTCAATCCTCCCTCATCCCCCCGTACTTGATCCGCCCTCCTCCCTCCCCTCTCAATCCTCCCTCCTCCCCTCTCAAATCCCCCTCTCCTTTCTCCGCCCTCCGTCCTGCCCCATGCCCGCCCTCCCCCTCTCCCCGCCCAGGCCATTCCCTCCCCCTGCGCCCCTGCCGCCGTCCTGCCCACCCTCCCTCGTGCAAGCGCCCCGCGTCGCAGGCCATGCGCGCGCGCGGAGCACTGTACTCCCGTGCCCTCTGCCGACCGTGGTCTCGGACGTCGGAGGCCGCAGGGATTCGAACTCGCGGTGTTCGGCCGACCCGTACGCAACCGGACCTGGGAGAGAAGAGGATCCCTCGAAAACATGAGACCCTCCGCCGGCCAAATCACAGAACATCCTAGGGTACCCTCCCCGGGATGCACAAGAACATCCGACAAGCACGAAGAACATCAGGGTACCCTCCTCGAGTCGACCTCGATCTTGTACCTCGGACATCGGTCCGACCGTATAACAAGGACGCACGAGAAGGATACAAGGGCCTTGGAAAGCCATGTCGACACGTTGCGAGCGGGGCGCGGCCAGCGAAAGCGGCCAAGGATGGGCCGAAGAGGCAGGATGCAAGGGTAACTCTGGAAAGTCGCTCATCCTTACTATGCGGATTGGCTGTGGCCTCGTTAGGGGTGCAGGTGCGACGCACAATGCGAGCTCCAGCCACACAATAACACAAGCACACACAAACACACACACACACAAAAACACACACACACACACAAACACACACACACACAAACACACACACACAAACACACACACACACAACACAACACAACACAACACAACACAACACAACCACGACCACAACCACAACCACAACCACAACCACAGCCACAACCACAACCACAACCACAACCACAACCACAACACAACGCACAACACAACACACAACACACACAGATTCGGCATCGCGCACTGTCCCCGACCAAGGACAGCCAGGCTGAAAAACGGAAGAATACCACCTCCGAGCCCCAAGAAAAACATATAACCTCGCCAAATCTGATCCTCTCCCTCTTCCCCCTCCCCCTCCCCCTGCTCTATCTCGGAGGGGGTGGGATTTTTCTCCCGGGCAACAAGCCGATGACTCAGCGCGGCCTGCACGAGTGAAGGTGTTGTGCAACTAGCTAGGACAAGTGCACCTCACCACACAGTTGTAGAGACACGCACTCAATTGAGATCAACGTCGCCTCTCAAATGAACACACACATTGATAGACAAGTCGGTTTTGACCTTGAACACCTCAAAGTACAACCATTTACTCAACCAATTCAATGCCAGAACATGCACACCGCATACTTAACTCTTATACGGAATGTTCTGCAAACGTGCCGTATTATTGCCCCCCCAAAAGGCCAACCTCCCACGAGCCGTGACACACACAACCACACACAAGCACACATTCACACACACACACACACACACCCACGCGCACACACACACACACCGCACACACACAGACACAGCCAGACAGACACACACACACACAGACACGCACAGACACACACACACACGCACAGACACACACAGACAAAGACGCAGACAGGCACAGACACGCACAGAGGCACACACTCACACACAAACACACAAATACGCATCTCGCTGAGATACCTGAAGAACCATACAATCCGATAAACTGCTGACCGCACAGCGGTGACCAGACTCGCGCAAGTGATGTAACCGCACCTTCACAAGGAGATCATAGCTCGTGAAGCAAGAGCCAGCTGGCTGCTTTATCAATCCCAGGCCCAAGCCGTTCCAGTGCCCCGCATCTCCATACGCCAAGCCAAGATTAAGAAACACGACAATAGTTCTGGATCGGTCTCTTAGTTTACTGAGCCCCTGCTCCAAATGACACGGTCCAGGAAATATTCCCCTTTCAGCTGGTGTTGCCAACGGCAACGCGAGCAGCTCTCCGCGATGAGACACCTCCGAGCCATCGCACGCTGGTCAAAGCACCTCCCTCCCCGTCCCCCCCATCCTCCCTCACTCCTCCTCCTCTCCTCCCCGTTCTGGAAGCGAACTCGGCCTGTCCAACCACCAGACGTGTCGGTAAGGTGGACTGTGCGTTCCGCTTGAGACCTCATCACAACTTGTGGTCCTGAAACTGGATGGTTCCAACCGTGGCATGGATAGAGAAGGGAATACTTTCAACATGTGGCTCTCGCCTTGGTTTCCTCATGTTCTGTGTGACGAATGTGGGCACATGCGCCACATTCGAACATATTGGGTGCTGACCTTTCAGGGAGACGTTCCCCGCAATCAAATTGAATACTTGCCGGGACTTACGAGGAGGGGACTTGGGACGAGACGGGGCATTGTGTCATCGCTGAGTTGTTTACAGTCGGACCTAGGCCAAGATAACATCCCTCAAGAGCATGAGACCCTGCGTCGGCCAAACAACATAACATCCAAGGGTACCGTCCCCAAGATGCACAAACACATCCAACGAACACGACGCACTCTAGGGCACGCTCCCCTCGCTTTTCCGCCGTGGCTTTCTTGGGCGGTCCAGGAGAACATCTTGCGAGGTCGCCCCATGCGAAAACGCCGATGCGGGGGGCTCGTCAACAGTTCGGACGGGCTCCATGGAATGTATGTCAGGTGGCGCGATTGGGGGCCTTACTTGATCGGGCGCCAGGCGCGAATTCGTCGAGAACCTGTGTCAACGTTCGAGGTCGAATCTCAGATGGAACCTTTCGCATTGCAAAAGCAGTGTGGTTCTCACCATGTTGGTCCTCCTGGTGCCACTTCATGTGGCAAGGCCATCGGGCTCTGACCATTACAACTACCCCAGGTCCCGAAGCTGAAGCATGGCAAGACCATAAGATGATCGTTATTCCATCCCTCCCAAATCCTGATCCTGATGCATGCCAGAAGATCGTCATCTCTCCAGTGGGCGCCCTCTATCAACAGGGAGAAAACAGCATCACAAAAATGTGAAGAGAATCAAGGTGGGAGGGCGTATCGCATCATCAATGGTGTCTGCGGACTTTGCTCTACCACTCCCTTTCTTCTCCTCCTCCTCCTCCTCCTCCTCCTCCTCCTCCTCACGTGTCCGTCCTTCTTCCTGCTGCTGCTTCTCCGCGCCGTGTGCCGTCCCCGGGGCGAGCGCCTCATCCGGCGAACGTCAGGCGCGATCGGCTGTTGGTCAGAGCGTTCAGCGGAGCGCCAGACGAGCAACGGGGCGGGCGAGGTGGAACCCGCCCGCCCCCAAGCGACGCAAGGAGGCGGGCTGCGCCTGCCTCGTCTGTGTGCGCATCACGATTTGGGGTTCCCTCTGGTTGCTTCAAGTCTCTGGGGGGCCGCGCTAGGCCTGCGTGCGTAAGGCGGGCGTGTGGGGCCGCTTGGCGCGCGTAAGAAGTGCACGTGGGCATCGTGTATACAATTTTTCTGAGCGTACCTAAACGAAGTAAGAACGGTCGTTTTGGGTATGTTCGTTTTGGCTATGTCTAACGGAATTTAGAATGGTGGCGCCCTGAGAATAACCAACGGGAACCGAAAACTAACGCTTGTAGTGTCTCCGCGTCGAAATCGAGACAGGCGGAAGCCTCCACCGCCCTCCTACCGAACCTGCCGAGCGTGCTCCCTAAGTGAAATCCCTTCGCATGGGGCCCCCAATTTTGATTCCTTTGGGTCCCTCAACTGGGGTTCCTTCTCACGCGCCCCCCGGTAGGGATTCTTTCTCACGCCCCCCCCCGTAGTGGGATTCCTCCTTCTGCCTCCCCCAATTGGAAAGTCTCTGAATGAGCCCCTGCGGTGAACATCGAGGCAGGAGGCTCCAGCGCCTCCCGCGCCTCCCTGCAGACATTGCTCGCAATCGTTTGTTTTTATCATGCCCACCCCATTGGGATTCCTTGGGCCCCGAAGTTGCTTCCAGTTGACGGCCTGCGGCGACGGCGCGACCCAGCATCCACGTAGGCAAGCGATCCACCTTCCACATCCTCTTTAGAGCGGTGGCCACGATCCCAGCACGGCCGTCGATCGTCACGCCTAACACCCCAGCCTCCGTCCGATCGTCAACTAGCTCATGAGTACCCAAGCCAACGTCATCGAGAGCGGCGCAGGCCTGGTCTTTCTTCATCTGCACAACCTCGGGCTGGCAGCCAAGGGACCCCGAGGGGCTCCCCGCCCGAGGCGATCAGCCGCGACCAGCCGAACGTCTGCAGACGTCGCTCGGCGGCCGCGCCCGTGGCGGTCCCCACCTCCTTGGTCACCGCCTCCTGTGCGAAGTAAAGCGACCACCTGAGCCCCATGGGCAGTGCCGCGAAGCAGGGGCGCACCCGGCGACTGCGAGACAGCCACTCTCCTTCGGCCCCGCGAAGACCGAGCTTCTCCGCCCGCAGGGGTGGCGACGCCAAGTACCTGCTGAGCCCCACGTCGATCTTGAAGCGGCAGCACGCGTCCCGCGCGTCCCATGTGCTTACGAACGCCTCCGAGTCGTCGTCGACCTCGGCCAGCTCCGCCCGGGGGAATCTCAGAATCGGCGATTGCTGCGACCGGCTCCAACCACCAGACTCTGCTTCTCAGGTTTTTCTCCACGCAGAACACAGCGGCGCGCTCCTTCGCCGAAGTGCACCACAGCAACGCCCCAATCGAGTCCAGCCGACGAACAAACCTGATGCACGCGTCACGGTCGCCCCATAAATTTCGGCCCCTGTAAGGCGCGATCGGCTCAGAGTTGTCTATCAGCTCCCAAAATTCGATGTCAGGCCTGACTATGCACTCTTCAAAATCTACCAGCATAGATGCAGCCTCGGGCGGCAACACGCCCACCGCGCGCGGGCAATCCTTGCGCGAGGTTGGCACGGGCAACAACTCTTCCTCGCAATCGCTCACAATGTGCTCATCCGAATCGTAGCCGGCTCGGAAACGCAGAAACGCGCGTGCGGTTTATTTGGGCGGGGGACGACGTCAATAGCCTGAGAACGCGAATTTACGCTCCTGACGTGCTGGGTGGCCTCGACCTGCGCCTTCGACATATCTCCCGACAGCGGCATCCTCGCCACACCCACTCAGACAGTCCTGATGGCGTCGTTGGTGCGGTGAACGATGGCCTGGCGGCGAGTGACCCGTTGGCGTGCACCTCGGCTTTGCCCGGCACGGCATGGCCCCTCGTCCACCAATGCCGGCACAGGGAAGACCTCTGGCTGCATGGCGTAAAAGAAGATGAAGCCAAGCAGCCCAAGCGTCCTGATGCCGAACACTAAACCGCGCCCAAGAGCGCTGACCCTCTGAGGTAGGAGCGGCCCACCATGAGGCGCCCGCAAACCGCCATCGCACAACTACCCCTTATTCGCGCCTCTCGCTCCCTTAGAGCCCGCCTTGGCCTTCGGTGAGGCGGCTGCGCGGACTTCCTGGGCCTTCTGGCGCTGCTTTTCGATCTCTGCCTTCTCCTTCGTACGAGTCGCCATGTGGGCGGTCGAGGCCGGGGCGACACGGGCCGCCCCCTGCTGATGCCCCGACCGCAATTCCTCGTCCACAAAGCGCCTCTCGCCCAAACCGCGGCTCGCCGCGTCCAGCAGGAGCTGCGTCCTCCTCGCCAACACCTCGAACGCCGCTAGGTTGAGCTGGTCGCGGCAGCCCGCGTGCTCCAGCACGCGGCATATCGCCTGGAGATCATGCGCGAGCAGATCTGAAGAGGCGATCCAGTTCTCCGCCAAGTACTTGTGATACCACTGCATGGCAACTCTTTGCGACGAGGGCCTCTGGCAATCCCGACCCCCATCCCTGGGGCTGGGCTTCTCATCCTGAGCCGATGTTTGGCGGTCCCGGGGCCAGGGAACGGCCCCCCCAGACACCGAAAGCGTGAAGAAAAAGTGTGCTGTCGCGGTTTTGTTGTTGCTCGTTGTTTCCAGCGGCGCCCGGATCCGAGGGCCTCCTCCCCTCCCCCTCGAGGCAGCGCGCGGCGGAGAGGTCTCCAGCTGCCACGTGGGCTTGTACTCGCCCTTGTAGCCTCTGCGGGGGGTCCGCACGATTGGGGTCGACAGAGGGGCGCCGCCCCATGAGAGAGGCCAGCCACTGGGAGGTCTTCGCCAGAACGATTGCGGGCTACGGTGAGGGCATCCGGCATTGGACCAGGAAGCGGTGGATGAGGGATCCAGGGTCTTACAGCCGGTGGAACACAGGTTGAGGCTGGACCATGGGTGTCACCGCCGCCCTCACAGATGAGGATCCTCCAGGGTCTGAAGCCTCCTGGGCACACTTCTCAACGACTGCCCCCACAAAACCAGTAAGCCCGACTGAGGGGCCACTGAGCCAGCTTACGCCCGGGATTAGGCCGGATTCAGCAGAACTGAACGGGATTGGGCTGGGCAAAGCCAGTTTTTGTTCACAGATCTACCAGCGCCGTTGCGGAATTTGACCTCCCAGGAGTTGCATCCAAAACAACGGGATAGAAACGGACGGGGTGAGAGGCAGGATCGGTCAGCAGCGAATCGGGCTGCACGGGCACGGGGTCGAGATCGGGTCGCATCGGTTGCGCCAGGATGCACAGCAGCGCCGTGCAAATGTCGGACCGCATCTGGAAGGCTCACGCAGAGCCCGCGAGCGCACCGCCACAAGCGCACACGAAGATGCACGCGCGCATCCTCTTGTGCAAACCTTTGCTCACCTTGCGTGCGTATCCTCGGCACCTAGCGACCGCAGATGGGAAGGAAGGGACCGAGCTCTCCCCCTCGCGCAGGGGAGGGAGCATCGAGGAGGTGCTGGGCGCCCTTCCCCTTCCTCCCTCCTCATCCTGGGCATCGGAGGTCGAGGAGCGGGGGGGGGGTCGAGGATCGAGGAGGCGCTGGGCTTAGGTCGGGCCTGTCCCCCTACAGGCGGATCTTGGACGAATCATAGAGAATCGTAGAACCCCCTGCCAGGGCAGGAGGGGAGGGAGGGAGGCAGGGGAGAGGCGCCCAGCACCTCCTCGATCCTCGATCCTCCCCCCCCGCTCCTCGACCCCTGATGCCCTGGAGGAGGTGGCGACCCCCCCCCCCTGGCTGGAGGGGCACAAAACGAGGACCCTGGCCAGGACTGAACGCCGAAGCGCCGCGTCGGCGTCGATCTTGGTCGGCGTCCTTTCGTGGGCCCCCCTCGCGCATCGGCGGCGGCCGACATGGACCAAGACCAAGACCGGCACCACCGACACGATCCCGCGACGTCTTACCTGTGGTGGCCCCCATCTCCCCTTCGTCACTGCCCGAGAGCAGGGCGGGGGGCGGAACCCCGAGACCCGCGTCCGACCTGGGTGGCGGGGGTCCTTCACAGCGATTGCTCTGGTATCGTTCGCGATGGCGGCCGCGACGGCCCCTCCCCCGCTCCCGGCCAGGTAGTGTCAGGATTCGTGCTGACCTTCGAACTGTGTCTGGCCAGCTGGAAGCGCGACGCGACTGGTCCCGCTCCCCTCCCCCCTCCCCCTTCGCTCGGAAAATAAAAAGCACCTGTCTTGGAAGGTCCGTGTGCGGACGTGTCGGAGCCCTGGACCGGCAGAGGGGGGCTAGTCAGGGCAGGACAGGACGCCGACATTCGTCCTGGAGGACGATCCCAGAAAGAGCACGGCGGTGGCGCTAAAGCGCGGGAAACACGTTGGCTCCTCATGTGTCAGAAGCACGGTCTGGAGCTTTGCCCATACATGGTGCATGAAGCGAATACAGCTGGAGTTCCCAGGGGGAGTGGAGAGGGAGGGGGGAAGCTAGGTGCGCTAGCGTCACACCTGGCGTCCTATCCCTCCCTTCAATCCCTTACCATGGCGTGGATCTCTCTCTCTCTCTCTCTCTCTCATATGTATATACACATACACACGTACATACGTACATACATACATACATACATACATACATACATACATACATACATACATACATACACACATACATACATACATACATACATACATACATACATACGTACATATATACATCAATCAATAAATGCATACATACGTACATACATACATACATACATACATACACACATACATACATACATACATACATACATGCATGCATGCATACATACCTACATACATACATACATACATGCATACATACATACATACATACACAAATACATACACACATACACACATACACACATACATACACACATACATGCATACATACATGCATACACACATGCATGCATGCATGCACACATACATACATACATACGTACATGCATGCATGCATGCATACATGCATACATACATGCATACATGCATGCATACATGCATGCACGCATGCATACATGCATGCATACCTACCTATATACATATGTATACGTATGTGTATATGTATATGTATATGAATGTGTATATGCATATGCATATATATATACATATGCATATGCATATGCATATGTATATGTATATGTATATGCATATGTATATGTATAGATATATGTGTATGTATGTGTATATGTGTATGGATATGCATGCACACATGTACATGTATATGTATATGTATATGTATATGTACCTGTATATGTATATATATTATGCTGTGAACGTTGGATGCTGAGCATGCCAATAATCCCAAGATGGTATGTGATGGATGGAAATGCATGGCGTAGAAGAGCACGGCAGAGCATAGCACGTCATATAATGGGTGTGGCATTGCATAGTACAGCATTGCATCGCAAAACATAGCAACGAAAAACATGGCGCCACACAGCGGTGCACAACACAACATCGGATTGCATGCCGTGACATGGCACCGGATGACTTGGAGGGTAAATGGCCCATCTACGAGAAGACAAGGCTTGTCCAGAACGTCGGCTCCCTGCCTGCCCGATGGTGGCACTTTCGAATGCCAAGAGCCGTCTGGAGGCGCGGGGACGAGGACAGTGCTGCAGCGGGAACACGATTTTGAATGACCAAAGCGCGGAAATGAGGGCGGCGCTGCAGCGGGAGCACCATTTTGGAAGAAAAGGCCGCAGTGAACAAACACACAGGAAACACAAACCAACCAAGGGGGGGGCAGACATCTTGAATTCCAGGTGTTGCTAGAAGTGTCCCTGGCCCACGGTGCCTCTCAGGATGCTCGGGGGGCCCAAGAGGCCTCCGGAACACCCTGCACGAGGCCCAGGAGGGCCCCAGGGGCTTTCACACCGCACGAAGAGATGAGAACACCTCGCGCCAGGCCCACTTCTGGCAGCATCGTGAGAAGGTCCGCCGCCCCGTCGGGGCCCTCGAGCCACGGGCACGTCGAGCCCCAACAGAGCGCGTGGGACGGGGGAGGCTGTACACAATGCGCTCGAGTCGAGGGGCGACGGTCAACCTGGCGTTCCCCAAGCCACCCCGCTCGGCACATTCTAATATCGCCCTCCTCCTTCCTGCCCCTCCTCTTCCACGCTGCCGGCCTGAGTATTGGCCCTTCGAGGTGGAGCCCTTGCCCCACGAGCCGCTGTAGCTGCCGTAACTGTGGCCCTCGTCTGGGTAATAGCCCACGAGGGAGACCGTGAAACTGGCGCCCTTGCCGGGGTTGATCTGGGGACGCGTGCCCACGGCGCCTTCTCCTCCACCCCTCCTCCTGCTCCTCCACTTCTCGTTCCTCTCCCTCCCTGGTCCTCCTTCCCCCCTCCTCCGCCCTGATCCCCCCTCCTCGTCCTCTCGTCCCCCTCCCTGCCCTCCTTCTTCTTCCTCCCTCCGCCCCCTCCCTCCCTCCTCCTCCCGCCTGCTCCGCCCCCTCTCCCCCTGCCTCAGCCCTCTCCTCCTCCTCCTCCTCCTCCTCCTCCTCCTCCTCCTCCTCCTCCTCCTCCTCCTCGGCCTGGGCGGGGGACGGAGACAGAGAGAAGGGGGGGGAGATGGTGGGGGACGCGGGATGAGGGGGAGGGGAGGAGGAAGGGATGCTGGATGCTGGATTGGCCTGCCTCCGAAGAGGCAGGTCCGAGCAAAGAGGGGGTGACACGGACAGCGAGGCGGGCCTGGAAGAGGTGCGAACATGCGGGCAAACGCGCCCGAGCGTGAGACGCACTGGCAACATGGCCAATCTGGGAGGAGGAATGGACGAAGGGAGCGGGGGAGGGATGGAGGGAGGCGGGTGTTCGGCACGGATGGGTGCATGAATGGTTGGACGGAGGGCCGCAGGAAAGATGAAAGCGGTGGCGTCGCGAGGGCGATACGTGTGAGCCTGGTGCCCTGGCGGGGGGGGGGGTGCGGGGAGGAGGTGCGGGAGGAGGGGGAAGGGGGGGGGTAAGGCAAGATCAGTCTACATCGTTTCGGGGAACCGGATCGGATCGGATCGGAATGTGCGTCGGATCGGGCCGCATCGGCACGGAGTCGAGATCGGATCACATCGGCTGCGCTCGCATGCGCTCTGCAAACATCGGGCTTCAAACGGATCGCCAAGACACCAAAATCGAATCGGACCGAGCCTGGCGACCTCGGCATCGAATCGGATCGACCGAATCGGAATAGGCCTGGGCGCTGCCGATGCTGAGTCGGCTCCACCGAACCCTGCCCCAACGAAGAAAAGGAGGGGAGGAGGGCATGGGAAACGGCGGGGGTGCAAAGTGGATGCGCTCGCGCCATATCTGGCATCTGACCCCTCCCACCCATCCCTTCCTATGCAGCTGATTCATTCTCGGTTCGCCGACGGGTGTCTCAGCGGACCTGGAACCCTCAAGAGGACACCATCGCGTCATGCGCCATCAGAGGAGCGGTGTACACTGGAAGAGGGAAGACATGCGGGGGAAGAAAAATGAGAGGGTGCTTTCTCCGAGGGCGGTGAGGGAACGGAATGGCGTTCACGTCCGTCTAAATTGTTTTTGGACCCATCTCTGTTCACACGGTGTAGCATCAACGATCCAAACTCGTGAAAATCCGCGCGCAGAGCTCTTGATATACAACAGTGCCCCGCCACGGGGCGCAGGCTTGAAAAGTTGCTTGGTGCCAGACTCGTGAGGTACGTGAGCCTTAAACTTTCGGGAAGGAAAAGGGAATGTAGGGTGGGAACGAAACAGAACTACGGAGAGAGCGAACCCCCTTTCAACTCAGATGAATCCCATGCCAGCATACCTATCACCTACGTCTCAATTGTTTTTGAACCCATCTCTGTTCAAACGGTGTCGCATCAACGGTCCAAACTCAAGAAACCGCGCGCAACGCTCTTGATATACAACAGAGCTCCATAATTCGCAAGTATAACGAAGTGGTACAGGGAGGGCGGGTCGGGGAAAAAGAAAAGGAACACAAGACATCAGGATCACGAGCGAACAAGGCCAGGTCGCAGACGGAACAAATCTCGCTGCTTTTCAAGCTCTTTAGTGAAGGTAGTATCAACGAACAAAGTCGCCATCTCCATGGCCAAGCGTCTGGGATACGCGGCTGCCCGTCGGGCCCACTTGACTCCCGACGGGTCTGCGCCGGAGAGAGTGATATGCGGCTGCTTAGAGAAACTGCATGGCGCTAGTGGGCGGCTCTGGCACGCGCGAGCGATCGACGAGATGTTGGAGATACCGGAACTCATGGCCGAGGTTGCCTTGCGCCACCGAGCACCACACCTGCACGTATGACAGGTATTCAAACCAAGCTCTGGTTTGGCAGAAAGTTGTCTTATTTCTGGAACTTGCCACAAGAGACTGGTCTGCGGGTTTTCTAACATGACCGGCGCGCCGAACTGCATCGACAGTTTACATAGAAGGACAGTTTGGTGAGCGAGATAGTTGGCTTGTTCGAGTTTAAGACAATCGCGTTCGCAAAAATTGGGCACGCCGTGTACATGTTCTCGGGTACGAATGGCGGGCCGTCTGGCGATGCTAAACGTCGTGCAAGGAGGCGCCAGGAATGCACCGAAACACTGAGGGCTTTTGATGAGAAGCGGGATCCTCCTCAGGACAGCTTTTCGAAACAGTTATACCCCAGGCCCTTGAAGTACGTCAAAATTGAAAGACTTGCAGCCCCGACGGCAAACAGCCTTGGTGAACTCGCCCTGACCACTGAAAACTTCGATGCGAAAAGCGCTCATCTTCTGTCGGGCGCTCTGGCGCGGTGGAGCTGGCCTGCGCCAGTGAGGCAAAACCTGCGCACGCCGGCCCCGAGGCTGTTGAAGACCTCCTGGACCAGCGCCCGCTTCTCGTGCCGCCTGACACTGGCGGTGGACCGCCATCGCCCCCTCTTCTGCACCTCGGACTCGGACAGGCTCACCCTGTTCTTTAGGCGGTCGAGGGGCGCCCCAGTGTGTCGCCCCACGTAGAGCACGGGGCTCCACTGCTGCAGCTCCAGCTCGAGGCAAACGTCGAGGAACTTCTCGCGCACCCTGATGAGGTCGAAGCCCCAGAGAGACCCTGGTCATCCGATCCTTCTGTTTTTTGGAAACTACTAAAAGTGATTGCGCCGTGCGAGTGCTGATATACATTTTGTACTTGATCTCCTAAATTTTGTAGGGTGGCGTAATCCTCTAAATTTTGGAATGTGCGCATGTCTGTATTTCATATATCATATATGCAGGTCTCATATTCACATACAAAACAATGTGGTGTGACCGATACAGGCGCAACCAATACTCGTTGACATCACTGCACATGTGCGCGTTCGATCGTCAGTGCGAGAGCCGTGGATGAACGGGGGCCAGCGGCGCGGGGCATGTCGTTGCCGCCGTCTCTAGCCTGCTCAGTTGTTTCTATCGCCTGCTAGTTTGCACTGCTCGCCTGCTTGTTTGCTCTGCTCGCCTGGTCGTTTGCTCTGCTTGCCTGCTTGTTTGTTCGTTTGTCCTGTTCGTGTTTTTGCGTCGTTGCGGCGTGCTCGTTTGCCCCGACGCATTGGCTACGTTTAAATGGTTTTGCCTGTTGGCGTTTCGCCTGAGTTCCCCTTTAGGCTCTCTCGAGGGACCTGAGAGGTGGCGCCGTGAGAGGCGGGGCCCGAGGCCTCTAGGGGCTGGAGGGGGGGGGGGGGGCAGAGAGGGCGCAGAAGATGAGGTTGAGGGCGGTTCCTGTTTCAAAACGGTGTTCTCGCTTGAGTTCCCGATGGGGCGCTCTGGAGGGACTTGGGGGAGGCGCCGTGAGAGGCGGGGCCCGAGGCCTCTAGGGGCTGGGGGGGGGGGGGGGGCAGAGAGGGCGCAGAGGATGAGATTGAGGGCTGCTCCTTTTCCAAAACGAAGTTCTCGCTTGAGTTCCCGATGGGGCGCTCTGGAGGGACATGGGGGGGCGCCGTGAGAGGCGGGGCCCGAGTCCTCTAGGGGCTGGAGGGGGGGGGGGGGCAGAGAGGGCACAGAAGATGAGGTTGAGGGCGGCTCCTCTTTCAAAACGGTGTTCTCGCTTGAGTTCCCGATGGGGCGCTCTGGAGGAACTTGGGGGGAGGCGCCGCGAGAGGCGGGGCCCGAGGCCTCTGGGGGCGGGGGGGGGGAGAGAGGGCACAGAGGATGAGGTTGAGGGCGGCTCCTTTTCCAAAACGGTGTTCTCGCTTGAGCTCCACTTCAGGAGGCGGGGCTCGAGGCCCCTGGGGGCTGGGGGGGGAGGGGGGGGGGGGGGGGCAAAGGCTTACAAGGCGAGGTCACTGGCATCTCCGTTTCAAAATGGGAGCTTCGATTGAGTTCCAGCTGGGTGTCTATCTTGCTATCATTCTCATTCTCTCTCTCTCTCTCTCTCTCTCTCTCTCGCTCTCTCCCTCCCGTAGTATGCGTCTCTCTTTCTCTCGATCCCTCTCGCGTGTTCGGTTTCTCTATGTCGATTGCTCTCCCTGTCTATCGTGATCTCTTTTCCCCCATCTCTCTATCTCTCTCACTTCCCCCATCCCCCCTCTTTGATTGGAGGGGGGCTTGGAGGAGGCAGATGAGGAGAATGAAGGAGGAATGCTTTGTGTGTGTGCGCTGCTGCTACTCCACCTTGATCTAAGGCGCCTGTAGCGCCAGCGACGCTGATGTCTCGATCGGGGCAGCGCGAACGGCATCAGGCTTCATCGGTCGGCGCTGCCATCGCAACCACCGCGTCGAAGGAAAGGGCTGGATCGTCGTGAAAACCGACCTGGGTCCCCGAGGCTGAGTTGAGCTGCCTGTCTTTGAGGAGCTCTGTGAACCCACCGTCGTTCCTGGTTTTCTCGAACTGGGCCTCGGACGCTGGCTTTATGTAGAACGCCTTCCTTTCGAGTAGAACGGAGATGGCAGCGTCGCCGTCGGCCTTTGGCAGCGTGTAGGATTTGCGGCTAGGCTCGAGGTTGGTGATCCTGGCCTTGGGCGGGAGCGTGTTCATGACATCGGTTCCATTGGAGATCTCTGGAGTCTCTGATTCGCCGTCGCCAGTGCGTTTCTTCTCGGCTGGCTCTTCGAGGACATCGGCTGCCGCAGCTGGTCATTTCATTCCAGTCTCGTGAGGTTTGGCTTTGCCTTTGGCCTTGGCTTTGCTTTTGCCCTTGGATTTGCCTTTCTTAACCTTTAAGGCGGCGTCTGCAGCTTCGGGCTTCAGTATCGAAAGGCCATATTCGGCGAGGCTGCTGCTCGGGAGCTCGGTCGCCCACGGCCCAGCGGCATACTTCACTTCGAAGTGCGCCAGAACCGTGCCATCCTCCCCAGCAGAGTTCTTCACGGCTGGAGCCCGAGAGCCATCCGAAAGCAGCACGTAGGCTTCATCTCAGTGTAGTTGAAGCACTTGTCAATTACGATCGTCGGTTCGTCCTCGTCGTCGTCTTCGCCGTCCAAGTCGCTGTCGCGGTAGTAGATTAACGGGTTGAGAATGTTCTTCTTGGCCGTGGGTGCTGGGCTGCCAGGCTTGATATTTTCGTAGATCGCCACGAGCGGTGCAGTGTGCGCACGGGCGCCGGTCTTGGTCTTCAGGCTAGTGTACTGATCGGACTTCAGCCTGATGTGCGAGGCCATGGCCCGAATCATGTAGCTGACCTTCACCGTGCCGACGCTGAGGTCGTCCCACTTCCTGAGCGCGCACATCGCCTTAAACACCTCTCGGTGCTCACCCTTGAGAACGCTTACCATCATCGCCTTCTGGAGGTCGGACTGTCTGAAGTATGCTCCTCGTGGGTCGATGTCCACGAGGTCGCTCAGCAGGCCGTTGTACTTCTTGGCGGGGTGGTCCGTGCAGACGCCAATTTTCATGTCGATTGACTCGTAGTCCCAGCCGCCCCCAGCGATGATCGGCCTCATATGGTCGCCGATCGCTTTCTCCAGAAGAGTTGCATCGCCTCGCCATGCGGGCGCTCTAGCGCTAGTTGACATCTACCGCGCGGTGGAGTAGCAAGCGAGCCTCTTTTGAGCCAAAGCGGCTGCGGAAGAGGCCAATGAGGAGAGGAACGTGAGGGGGGTGGAGAAGAGAGGTGAGAGCATCAGGGAGCACAGGAGAACAGCAGTGGCAGCATAAGCATAAAAGGTTGAGGAAGGGGGAGGATGATGATGATGATGAGGATGCTGATGATGATGACGATGATGATGCTGCTGATGATGATGAGGAGGAGGAGGAACAGGACGTGTTTGTTGCAGCACCCCAAGCTTGCATCGAGCAGGCCGAAGCGGTCTCCAGCAGCTCAACTTGCCCCGACGTGAGCTGGGCGAGAAACTGTGAAAACCACAATCGGATCGAGTGTGGTGTGTAGGCGTGGCTCGCTTTCGGCTCTCTGCTCAGTTCTTCGCCTTCACTTTGGCGAAGTCGGCAAGCACATTGTCTTGTAATCCTTGTAGAATGCCTGCGCCTCTTTGACGGCTCCATCGAGCTCCACTCCATAGCCTTCTTCTGGATGTCTTCCGATGAATGTTTCGACATCTCTGCGAATATGCTCTTCTCTGTGATCCACTTGGCCTCGAGGTCCTTCGCGTTCGTGACCTGCTTCTCGGCGTTGCTCTGCAGGAAGGCCATGGCGCCAGAGGACCGCGAGTGCGTGGCCAGGCAAGCTTCGATGGCACGGACATCGCCGAGCTCCTTGCTCATCTTGTTGACCTGCGCTTCCATGTCCTTTAGCGCCTTCCTGAGCTGGTCCTCCACCTGGGTCCGCGCTGCAGCCTCGGGGCTCGGGGCTGGCGGTGGCGCACGAGGCCGACTGGACGCTGCGGACTGGCCGTTGTGCTGGCCCTGCGGGTCGACAACATTCCTTTTCAGGTTCTCCTCCGTCGGTCCCACCAAGCCTCCGAAATCTGAAATGCCCGATGGGGCCAAAGAAGGCCCCTTCGGGTTCGCGACCCCAGACTTTTGACAAAGGGATTCCGAGTTTGGCGAACCCGAGTCTGCAAAACAAGCAGTTCGCAGGCCCCTCTCGGGGCCTCCGAATCCTGCCCTTCTTCCGTTCATCCTCTCCTCCCGCGCCCCCTCCACTCCCTCTCCCCCCTCCACTTCCCCCCTCCTCCTCGACTCCTCCTCGTCGCCCTATCCCTTCAAAGGAATGATGTCGCCCGAACTGCCCGAGCTCTCCTCTTCGGGACGCCGTGGGCGTTGCTGCGCAAGGCCTCCCAGACAGCGGCGGCGTCGTCGTTGCCGATCTCAGCCCTCTGCTCCACGCCGACGGTATCCTGCTTGGCTTTCTGGTGGAGATCCCAACTCGCTCGGACCTTGTACTCCTTAACTTTGGCATCGTGGGGGGCCTTGTTCGAGCTGTGGTTGCGCCACTCGCGCGTCGTGACAGCGATCTTCGCGTGGTCGAGGTTGTTCAGGTACTTTTGTCCTCCGCGCTCAGACTCCGTGAGCCGGACCTCAATGGTACTGTTCTCGACTCGCCCTGCGCGCTCGGTTCGCGAGATTGCCACGGAGCCGCCAGACGCAGGGTCGAGGGCGAACGACGCCATCCACTCCCTGCGCAGGTCATCCTCCGCGAGCTTCCTGCACTCCTCCCACTTGTCAGGGAAGTCGGACTTCAGCACGTAGTTCAGCGACGAGAAGGCGCGCTGCCGAAGGGCTCGAGGAGCTCCTTCGACGGCCGCAGCGGTCAGCTCTTGTCCTTCGGTGGCGATGCACTCCTTGAGCTCTTGCACGGCCTTAGGCAGCTGCCCAGCCTTGCGCTTCAAAGCAGGCGTTGCGTCACGTATGTATAAATGCTCGAGGTGGCCGTCGGGGCGAGAGGTGCGAGTCTCGAGCCAAAATTGCTGAACTACAAACCCAGACAGACTGTTCGCCAGACGATGCCGCTGCGCTTCTCGACGCCTACTTCGGCGGGTAGTCTGTCACCCCCCTTCCCGACAGACAATCCGCCAGACGTTCCCGCTCGAGACATCCTCACAATCGATTGTCTGTCACCCCCCTGCCGGACAATCCGCCGGACAATCAGAGGCCGGTAGGTTCCCTCAACGCGCGGGTCGGCCAACCTCTGACCCCAAGTAAGCGATTGACGCGCGACCTCTGACCCCAATTAAGCGACCCCCTGAGAGGCCCTGAGGCTGCATTGAAATGGCGCCAAGATAATGCCAGAAGCCAGCGTGAAGCCAGACGCCACAAAAGAGCCTCACATACGTTCAAGATATCCCAGGCGGAACTCCAAGAGAAGCCTACCCAGATGTCCCCAAGCTCTCGACCAAACTACTCCAAGATGAGCGCAATGGGCTGTAGCCCAGGTTCTTCGGGAAAGTAGGAGGTAAGGGAACGACGACTGCGATCAGGAAGTGTCGCCATCGGCTTGGTCGAACTGGGGACAAGTAAAGAGGAGACAGGCCAGGGCAATTTTATTGCCGCATGGCTTCCGTCCAGGGTGCATGTGCCTAGTCGGATTCGGAGGTAGCAGCAATTTGGGCAAGAGCTTCCAGGTCCTCACTAATGGCAATGTCCCTCAACGGCTCTAGATGACTGAGCGCATCGACCGCCATCGGCGCAATATCTCTGCCACCATCCATACCGTCATTGCTCGAGTCGACCTCGATGAGGGGTTGTATATGGGATTCGAGTTCTTCCGCGGGGCAGTTCTCTCGCGCGATCGGCCCGTCGCAGTCGTTGGTGCAAGGACATGCACAGTAGAACCTGGCGCTTTCATCAGCATATATGCTACCGCCGAAGAACTTCAAAACGTGCATGCACTGACCATGCACGCCGCAGATCGGAGCAGCTCGAGCCAAGGCGATGGTCTCAGGGGTCTCAGAGAATTCCCTCATGCACGTCGTGCACTGCCAGCGGTCGGTTCTGCCACCACTCGGGGATCGCAAAGGAGACCATTGCATTCGTAGGTAAGTGCTCTTCTCGAACACGCCATCTGCGACCAAAACTCGAGGTGTGCACCAAGGGGCGACATGCCATGGGACAGGGTCATCGACGTCCACTGCGGGGTTGGGCACGTCGGGGGCGTCGTACTCATCTAGACGAAAACCACGGCAGCGTTCTATAAACAGCCTTGTGAACTCCTCGCTCCAAATGGTCCTGCACATGGGGCAGGAGTGCGGGCCTGGGGGGCACATGCTCCAGTTGGCAAACTCGCAGCGCAGGTGAGTCACGTGTTCGCAGGGATGGGCAACCACTGAGTGCACTGGCATGATATGCTCAAGACAGCAGCAGCAGTTGAACGAGTCCATGGCCGAGAGCTGCTCTGGAGAAGCTCGCGCAATTACCCAGTCGACATGAGCCGAAATGGCTGCAACGGAGGAGGAGGCGGAGGGAGGGGGAAGCGGAGGTGGGAAGACACAGTTGCAGACGCCGGCGCCACGGCATTAACCGTCGTTGTTGTTGTGCTTGTTGTTGTTGCTGTTGTGCTTGTTGTTGTTGTTGGTGGTGGTGTTGGCGTTGTTGTTGCTGCTGGTGCTGCTCGTGTGTCTGCCGCCGCATCGGTTCGCACCCAATGGGTGCTATGTGTATTTCAACCTCTGTCCTACTGTGCCTCTCTGCGTTGGCATCCTTGGCTGTGTGCTCGGTGTTGTTATTGTTGGATATGTCATTGTCTGTCTCGTGAGTTCCTCTCTCTCTCTCTCTCTCTTTCTATGGCTCTCTCTCTCTCTCTCTCTCTCTCTCTCTCTCTCCTCTCTCTATCTCTCTCTCCTCAGTGTCCATTCTGCCGTGGGTTGCCTCTCGATGCACCCCAGAGGGGCGAGGCGGGGGGGGGGGGGGGGGGGGGGCAGGGACGGTGCAGAGGCCGGGTCTAGGGCGGCTCCTGTTTCAAAACGGTGTTCTCGCTTGAGTTCCCTATGGGCGCTCTCGAGGGGCCTGAGGGGGGCGCCGTGAGAGGCGGGGCCCGAGGCCTCCAGGGGCTGGGGGGGGGGGGGGAGAGGGCACGGGGGATGAGGTTGAGGGCGGCTCCTGTTTCAAAACGGTGTTCTCGCTTGAGTTCCCGATGGGGCGCTCTGGAGGGACCCAGGGGAGGCGCCGTGAGAGGCGGGGCCCGAGGCCTCTAGGGGCTGGGGGGGGCCAGAGAGGGCACAGAGGATGAGGTTGAGGGCGGCTCCTGTTTCAAAACGGTGTTCTCGCTTGAGTTCCCGATGGGGCGCTCTGGAGGGACCCAAGGGGAGGCGCCGTGAGAGGCGGGGCCCGAGGCCTCTAGGGGCTGGGGGGGACCAGAGAGGGCACAGAGGATGAGGTTGAGGGCGGCTCCTGTTTCAAAACGGGGTTCTCGCTTGAGTTCCCGATGGGGCGCTCTGGAGGGACCCAAGGGGAGGCGCCGTGAGAGGCGGGGCCCGAGGCCTCTAGGGGCTGGGGGGGACCAGAGAGGGCACAGATGATGAGGTTGAGGGCGGCTCCTGTTTCAAAACGGGGTTCTCGCTTGGGCAGGTCCCGAGACTTGTGGGATTCTTGTTGTCTCGTCGGATTTTTTGTGGGATCTCAGAAACGGCCCATCTCTACGATCGAGCGGTGGAGCCAGTTAGGGTGTGATGCTTCTGCATCTTCAACCGCATCGCCGATGGCGGATTCATCCTGGTAGTTTCAATGTCTTATCGGGTTCCCGAATGCGACTACCTGGTGTTCCAGGCAATGAATCAGGATATGGTTCTTTAGGTAGAACTTAAACGGCTCATAGCTGATCCCAGGAATCTCGTCGCGCGTCATCCGACCCAGATCTGAATACAGAGCAGTGTAACACCGCCCAAACCGCGCAACCTTAGCGGGTGACGTCGAGTCGTCCCATGAGTACAGCTCGGCATACATATTATGCATCATCGCCACTGCGTCCATCATGAGTTTCTCTCGCCTGGTATCTGGCGGGAGGAAGGTCTCCATAATCTTCAGAACACACGGTAACATATATCGTGTCTCAGCTGCTTTGGTCCGAAGTCTCGGTGGTTTCCCTGACTGCTTGATCACGGGGATTGTTAGGAATCGCGCTGGGGGCGCTTCTTGGCCGAGTTGCTTCGAAGCGCAGTGCGCGAGCGCATTGACATCAGAAATCGTGCTGCCAGGATTCGTCACTGCGCCTCCCATTTTGAAAACAGCTCAAACAGAACATTCCCCAATAGAACTTGTAGGCAACCCAGGTCTAGCACATGCACCAAGTCGATCGTTACATATTCGATTGAAAATCCTGGGATGTCAAAAATTGACGAGAGCTCGTGTTCCTCAGCAAAACCCCAAATCATGAAAGATTCGTGGTCGAGCATCGCCGTTCTCCATGCTGCCGTTGCAAAGGCATCTGTGAAGGGCAGTTTCGGTCCTCGTTCAGCGTGGCATTCCCAGCGGCACCTCAAGTTTTTCTGGCCCCCCCAACCTGGGCGTCAAAATTGCACTCGCCCCCATCCCTGGAATTGAGAAGCCTTTTTATTGGTGGATGCGTAGGGGAAGCGGGGCGGTACAATTTCAACAGCCGCATCCTGTGAGAAACAAGCACTGCTTCAGCCATGCCCAGTCTCCACGCTTTTGCAAACAACATCCCCTTGCACGAAGGGGTCCCTGAAGAAGAGCGCGATCTCGATCACCTTTGAAACCAGATTCGGCAAAGGGTACACCATCGTGGCGAACTGTTGGATGGAACCCCGAAAGCATGACCGGCACGCCCAAGCTAGCACAGCCCAAACAACTTCAAATGTGTGTCTGCCTCGGCAGCCACAGTCGCAAGTCATTCGTTTCGCCCCGCCACAACACCTATGACGCTTATGCGCGTTGCCAGACACGGCAGAGTAAGTCAAGAGATGCAAGGAATCTCTGGTCAAAAACTGTGCCGTATCTCCCCATATACCCCAAACCACGGCGTTCCCGACTTCTTCCACAGATAATCTGATGTCACGGCCGTTGGCCCAGGACTGTCGTGTCGCATACAAAGGAGCATCAAGTTCAATGTGGGGCCAATCAGAAATTGGCCCGGCGTCCGTTTCAATAATCCCCCACGGCAGCGAAAAACATATATTGCGTCATTGAACTGTGTTTTTTTCCGTCCCAACATTTTCCGACCGCGGCGCGCACATCTGGACGACCCGATTATCTGGCAAGTTGTGTTTCACATTCCTTGACGCAATGGCCTCCCAGCTGGCAGGGCGCTTGAACGAGTCAGCGCCATCGGTCAGTTCCACAACGCCTTTTGCACTCAGTTTTCCTTTTTTGAAGCGGGATCTAGCAAATTCGTTCGACCGCTGCTCTGCCGAAGCAAGACCATCAATCTCAACCTCGACATCTCGCTCGCGATTCAATTGCTGAAGGCGTTGTTTCACACCGGGCATGCGTTGGCCCGAACCAAAAAAGTCTACGCTGGGATGCCGCCCCTGGTTCCACGCGACCCCTCGCTTCCAGGGGCAACGAAATGTGCGAGAAATGCGCCGAAACGGGCGTTGCCGACATACCCTCGCGTCGTATCACAGTCCGCGCTCCCCCGCGCCGCGGGGGAACATGCGGAGAGCCAGCTGGGCTCTTCAAATAAATGTTTGCATGTACATGCATACATTTGATATGCATACATACATACATACATACATACAAACATACATACATATACATATATATGTATGCACACATATATACACATATATATGTATATATACACACATATGTGTGTGTGAATGTGTGTGCGTGTGTGCTCCTATGTGCTATGCGTTCATGTGCATGTACACATGCAACTCAAATCGTCTACATTCTGGTGGTTTTGCAACACACACACTAAATTTTAGAAGGGTGCCTCCAAAATGACATCAACTTTTCAAAATGTGGAGGGGAACTACCAAAACAATTGTAAGTATCTAAAACAAAGAGGTTCTGATGAGCAGGGGAGCCCTGCGTGGGCCGCGTCTCGGAGTAGTCCACCAACAGCTGGGCGAGCCACTGCCTGTTTATCAGCAAGCTCTCGTCCACGGCCCCTGTCTTGCTCGGGGCCCCGTCCTCCGCAAGATGAAATAGGATGGCCAGGCTGGCCGCGTGCTCCTGAGTCGTCGGCTTCAGCGGCTGGATCGGGCGCAGGGACAGGCACTCTCCGGGGCGAAGGTAAGCGTCCACCGTCAGCAGCCAGCACAGGGCGTAGTCCACCCTATGCGTTCGCATCAAGCCCTTCGCGATCCCCGCCGCCAGGCATCATGGGAGCGGCCTCCGCGCGCGGCCTGGTGCCAACCGTCGCCATCCGCAAAGTGCTCGCACACTCCGAGTGGCCGCAGCCTCTCCCCGATTGCCGTACGCGGGCACGTAGCACTGCACCGCCGCCAGCTGCTTCTCGCCAGAGCCCGCAGCCTTCCGCTCCATGAACATCCTGTCCATGTGATGCACAATCATCGCATCCAGCACGGACGGCGCGACATCCAAGTCCTAGGGCATGAACTTGCCGATGTAGTCAGCGCACTGGGCTCGCGTCCGGGGCTGCAGCGCAGCTTGCTTCAGAATCCCGCGCTGCTGGCTGGTGTCCCGAAGCTCACCGTGCTTCTGAAGGCAGGCCGCCTTTGCCAGGTGCTCGTTCTCGATCTCGTTCGGGCCGAGGTCGGCGGCCCGCTCGGGCCGCCCCAGAATGGGGTGCCCCCTGCCAGCGCCCGCCGGCGCAACAGCCAGGAGCGCCGCGGACGCCTTCAGGTCCTCGGCTGGCGCAGCCTGCCTTGCTCCAATCGTCGGCCGCGCTCGAGGGGCCAGAAGGGGCCTCTCCCGACGCGCTATCACACTCTGGCCCCCTCGTCTCCGATGACTCCGAGTCGCAATCTCTTCTCGGGGGTTCGGTTGACGGATGTGGGTCGGAGATCTCGTGAGGTGCCGATGGCCCGCAGCTGCCCAAGTCGCGCGTCGCTTCACGCCTCCTGGACGGCCCATCCGCCGGGTTTACTTCCGACGGTAACCACCGGCCGAGAAGCCTTGAGCCAGTGGCAAACATCCAGGAGGCCGCTCGACGATGCAACATCAGAAGACTAGGGTTACGACATCGCCCTTTTGATAGAGATAACATCAACCCCAAGTTGCCCCCAAGAACAAGATGGTTCTTGTGCCGCCCAGACTGATCACCCAAGAGTCGCTTGCGCATGGTACCAAGGAAACCCCGCATCTCCGAAAGGTGGATAGCCTCTGGATTGAGATGGGCTGGTCATTTGCGGTATTCGAGGTCAGGCCCTCTACGAACCTGTGGGGCACCTCAGGGAAAACAGGGTTCTTATCTGGGTCGTTACCATTCGGATCCTCGCGCTTTTCCTCTGTGGTGTCCAAGAAAGCCCGTTGCCGAGGCTGGTAGACAGAGGGGTCTTCAACACGGTCTCCTCTTTTGTATCGCCAGCGCTCGTGCCAGACACCGATCTCCCGAATCTGCTCTACATTGGCGGTGCTCTCCACCGTCGCGCGCCCGCTCTCGCAGACGTCGAAAGCGGTCGCCCTCGAGTCCCAAGCAGACCAAGTGCCTCCGAGCAAGAATCAACAGGCCTTGCACCATCTTCAACTCGCGCTCCACACTGGACCAGAGGGACCGGGGCACCATAGACTTGGCCGACACGAAATCGTAACATGTCCACAGGGAACACAACAGCTCGCGCCTCAGGAGGGCGATGAGCGTGAAATGCCCCAGGAGGTGTTCCATCTGCTCATTGACGATCCTCACCTTGTTTTTCAACGGTGCCTGGATGACAAACCATAACTTCCACCTGCGAGTCGGAGACAGGTGCGCCGTCTGGTGATTGCCATCTTGCTCGGCAAGCAGAGTGCTCATGCGCGCCGATGCCTCGCTGAAATCGTGCGTGGCGTAGCCGGCATTCTCCAACGGCTCAGCCGCCCGCTCCCCCATCCTACCCACCTCTTCTGCATTGTGTCCCTCCGCCAACACATTATCAACGTGGGGCGAGTGGAAGGCCCGCTCTTGCGCAGGGGGGGGCGTCGAAAGTCGCCTGCGCGCCGACTCTCTTCAAGCGCGGGGTTCTGCTCGAGAGCGCGTTCATGAACGCGCTGAACGATGCGCAGAGCCCGCTTCCAGCCTATCGGGGCAACCTTAAGCAGCGGGGACAACTTAGTGTCTGGGTCCACGGAGACGCCCCCTATGCTAGTGGCACCTAGATCCTTCGCCAAGACAGCATCCAACCCAAACTAATATGATGACCATTCTGGCATTTCATGTTGATAGAAAGCGCTCTGTACACCAGCGCCCTAGAAAAACAGCCCCCCCCCCCTGGCTCAACATCTACCTCGAGAAGCTAGCACCCGAGAGTGGATGCACATTTGGGGGTCCTTGAAGTTTTGATTAGACCGCCTACAATCCGGGATGATCCGAATTGTCTCGTCTTTCTTTTCGAACAATGGGGGGGCCTTCTTCAGTCCGTCTGAGACTCAGCCTAAAGAGGTATCGCTTGAGACCATCCTGCACACACTCAACATACTTAGACGGCTGTCTAGAAAACGCCGCATCTTTGTAGAGAGTGGGAGCTCCTTCGAGCTCGCAGCGCGAGCCAAGCCCCGCGCGTGGAAATCCCAAGACATCCGGGGGGGCGGAGGTCAAGACATCCACCGGTTTGTTCTCGCAAGCGGGCCAACTCACGGCTTCCCGGGCGTAGGGCCGAACCGCGCTGCTGTCGGGCTCCGGCGAGTAGCCTGGCGGCGCACATCCCAGAAGCTCTCGCAAGGCTTCTTCGGAAACCAATTCAGGGGGGACAGGGGCATGGTCCCGATGCAAACCAATAAGATCCTCAAAGACAAGGTTGGAAAATCCCTGCGGCCCAGCCGACGACCCGTGAGGATCGCATATCCAACAAGCAAATTGAGCGCACTCATTGACTGACGAGCCATGTCGTGACATGCGATGCGCCTGCCAAGCCGACGGCAGGTGCCTCGCGAAAAAGAACCTTCACGTCGCGGCAGCGGCGGGGGCGCAGCCAGCGGGAACAAGCCGTCGCCCGCCTCGGGCGCCGCCTCGCGCCGATGAAGAGAGCCTCTGCGAGCAGCGCGTGGGCCGAGGGCCCCCCCCCCGTGCTGCGCATCACCCCGAAGCGTCTTTATTGCCGCCGCCCTTCGCTTCGAGGGCAGCAGCCTCCTCTCTCGCCTTGCGACGCTGCTTCAGCACTCCCGTCCACTTGCGCTGCACATCTGTCGCATGCTCTGCACGGGCAGGGCGCGGAGCTACCGCCGCGCTTCAGACCACCTGCGCGGTCGCGGCCGAGGTGGTGCTCCGGGCCCTCCACCTACAGGGAGCTTTTGTAGTCTCTTCGCATAGCTGATACATTCTGCGAATGACCTCGAAAGACCCGAGGTTGGCGACATCCAGCTGGTCGTAGCACACTCCGAGATCTAACGCCAGGCCCAAGAGGTCGTGCATCAAGAACGCCGTGCTGTTGCGATCCACCTCGCGTTCGAGGCCCACTTCGTCTGTCGACCATTGAAGGTTCCTCCACGGTCTCGAACATAGCGAATCAACCACATTGTGGACCTCTCGCCTTCCAAAGGGAAGTCCTCCATGGGCTCTGCGTGCATCCTGCCGGCCGAGCTCGCGAAATCGCCCCAACGCCGCCCGCCTGTGTCATGCCGAACGGGTGCCAGGATGCGGGCATCCAGCAGGCCCTCCTCGGCGATGGGCTTCAGGGCGGCGTCCCCAAGGCCCGCGCGAGGAGAGGCGACCTTCGGGGTCTCCGTGCCACCTGGAACGCGACGAGCAAAGACAAACACTCCTGGCGACAACCTCACAAGGGCCCGATCTCCTCGAACGACATCTGAGTACTTGAGCATCACCTCCGTGCCCTCGCGGACGTCGGCGACACTCTCCACGGTGACCCAGATCTCGCCCTTGCCTTCATCACCCAACGCCTCCACCTCATGGCCCGCGCCCGTTCCCGCACCCTCAGACGGGGGAGGCCCCTCCAGAGGGGGGAGCGGCGGAACGCCAGCACCGCCTGGGCCGCGCCCTGTGCCCGCGCCGCCGAGCCCACGTCCAGGAGCACGGGGGGGCTGCTTGCCGCGCAGACGGTGTGGTGCAAAACGCCGGCGGTCTCCATCAGCCCCCACGATCTCGCTAGGAGGCTCCACCTGGTCATCGACACCAGTTTCACGGAACTCCTGCACACAAAAATCCATCATCACCTTGAAGTCGTCATTGTCCGGGTAGGCCCCGAACCGACAGAACGACCCCACCAGCACCGCGGAGTTGGCGCCCAGGTCATCCGGGAGTACCGCCTGCGACGGTCCAGTAGATGGGTCTCTGCACAGCACGTCCTCTTCATAGAGGTCCCCGTCCGGAGTCCTGATGTAATCGTGCTTGTTCGGACAGGAAAAGACCAGAACGCGCTCGTGCCATACATTGTCGTCCGTGTAGTACACCGCGAGCAGGTTGCCTGGTACCAGCCTAAGCCAAAACTCCTAGGCTCCGACGGCGGTCACGTCCCACCGTCCCGCAGGCGTAGGCGAGCCAGGTGCCCTCGGGACAGTCTCCCCGCAACCAGCGCCATCCCGACGACGACAACGGGCCAGGCGGCCAGCGGCAGCCGTCAAGGCGCGCCAGGCCAGGTGACCGAGGAAACTCGCGCAGACTTCGGACTGTAGACGTCGGCCAGCAGACTGTAGACGTCGGCCTCTGGCGGGGCCGACGCCTCGCAAAAGGGGACACACCACACTCGGACTGGGTTCGCCCTCTGGCCCGCCGGAGCCGGCGCAGCTGAAGGCGTCAAGCTCCTGGATCAGAGTGTGGCAACGCGCGTCCGAGCTCCTCGCCGACTCCTCCAAGTCGGCCCACGTGGGCGGATCGGCCGCCCCAATCGAGAACAATGTACTGTCGAGAAGACGGTCGAGTTGCCTCAATGCCAGGACCCCTCCGATGGTGGCCAACTGACGGATTGTGGATGCCACCAGAGCGGAGGGGCCCATATGCCAAATGCTTGAGAGAAAGAGAACTACGGAGAGAGCAAACTCCTTCAATCCACATGAACCCCATGCCAGCATACCTAAGACCCCTTCGCGAAACGAACCTGAACTCCCCGCTGTACACACCCCCAGACCGCCGCGAAGACCGCGAGCGGGACATACCCGACCTCAACGACGAAGAGCCAAAATGGGGAGCGCGGGGAAGGTGGGATGTGGGTCGCGGGGAAGGGAGGCCAGGGACGGGCGCGGGAGGAAGCGCGGCATCGGCGGCGGCAGCAAAGGAAACAGTGCTATTCGCAAGAGTGGCAGGAAGCGGGGCACAATCCACAACAACGTCACCGCGGCGGCAGCCGTGGCGACGCTGGGTGATCTTATGCGCATGGGGCCGGCCGCCAGCCTGAAACTTGTCGTACCGGGCCTCCAAGAACTGGCGGAGAGTGCCGAGCTCAGGCTGAAACCTGCCCCGTCAGAGCCGATTTGTTCCTAGGGCTGCCGATTCCGATCCAGCCAGAATCCGTTTCGCGATACGCCCTCCAATTCCAAGTCTATACCTGCGGCAAGCACTGCGTGGTAATATACAGACCTGTCTACATATACCATGGCTATCTGCGCGAAGCCTCCCTTCAACCTCCATGACACTGCCATCCAACGTGTACTCGCGAACTGACTCGTGGCTAACAATCAGATGTTGTGCACGTTGCTACCCGCGTAAAGATTCTCACCTCAAGGTCAGTGGCCACCAGTCCTGCCAGACAGCCCGATGTATGAATCGCTTGTGTGAAAGACAGGTCAGACGGCCGATAGGCGCTTGCGAAGCTCTGTCATGGGTGTCGACGACACCCTGGAAACGCTGGCTCTGATCCATATGTTTCTCCTTAACTTTCTCCGGGACGCTGGAGCTCCTTCGTGTTCCTCCCCTCCCCCTACTCCTCCTCCTCTTATTTACGGTGGGGAGCTTTTGCTTAGCGTGTCGCGGCGGTGGCCCCGGCGACAAGCCATGCCCTGCAAACTGATACTTTGTCGCTCCGCTCCGCGGGAGGCTAGGAAAGACTCGGAACGTGGATGTTCGGGGACTGGGACGTGGTTAGCGAGCCATGCCGCAGCGTGGCTAGACAAGCGCGTCCCACTACCCGCAACGTAAGTACTCGCAAATGGCATGGATCCGCCGCGGGACATTTACGATCTATTTCATATAGGAAGAGATGTGTTTGGTTCGGACGCTTGCGAGTAGGCACGTTGCGAGTAGCAGAACGCGCTCGGCGAGTGGTCGGCCAGAGCCGGCGGAGCTACACGGCAAGCAACAGGTCCCAATCGTACTTGCAACAAGCCTGGCGACCTGAGAGAATATTGTACGCGCCAGTGATCGACTTCAAATCTGCCCCGATGCTCTCCGTGGCGTCGGGCCGTGGCCTCCGCCGAAACATATGTTTTTTGGGGAATGGGACGGGGTTGCGTGGTCGTGCGTCCGAAGGCCTTCTGACAGACGCATCTTCCGCGGAGACCTCGCTTTTTCTCACTCGATGCACGCGAGACTGCGTGGCAACTCGCAGACTTACTGTCAATGCATCCTGAGAGCATGGTACCTTCTTCGAAGGTCATCCCCCTGCTCCCCCCCCGCGCAACCGAAGGACGGTGCACCCAATCACCGATGCCCCTGCCTTGCTGATCACCGCATCTCTCCGAAACCACGGGTCGGCGGCACCGCAGAGGAGGGAGGACGGAGACGACACGGGGGGGCACGGGGCGAGGAGAGAAGGAAAAGGGAGCATGAGGAGGAGGAGGCGGCGGAGAGGTTTTATTGTTGCATGTTATCATGTTGCTACTTTTCTCGGGTCCGATGCAGAATCACAGACAGAGCTCCTCAGCCTCGTGCGCACCGCAGGCAGCCAGCGGCGTGATCTCGGTGCAAACCGAAACAGCATAAGACAATCGTGATGAGCGTGACAAGGAACAGCAACGTAAGGTGTAAGAGGAACGCGTTGTCGTACAATCCTCTTCTCCTACATTGCGAATTCGGCAGTGGCCGACCTTCCTGGACGGGGTGAGCTATCGCACCCCTATCGGCGATGAATGGGCGATTGGGGGTGGACCAATCTCCCCTGAGCCAGCCAGTCCCTCCCTAACGTCACCCGACATGGTTTTCGAGTCATAACTCGGCTCTCCAACGGCCGTTCGGGGCGCTACGGGCACCCGCGGAACGCCCTCGGCGAGGCGCAGCCGCGGGAAGGCATGCCGAGGCTGGGAAACCGCAGAGAGCAGGCGAAAACGCCCGAAAACCTCGAACCCGAAGTCTCCCTCCTCCCTCCTCCTCCCTGTCCTGGTCCCCCTCGCACTCCCAGTGGGCGCCCTGCTTTGGTCCCCCTTCTCCTCCCTGTCCTGGTCCCTCCTGCCTCCCTGTCTTGGTCCCCCTCCTCCTCCCTGTCCTGTCCTCGTTTCTCCCTCCTCCTCCGTGTCCTGTCCCCGTCTCCCTCCTCCGTCCTCCTCCCTGTCCTGGTCCCCCTTGCCCTCCCAGTGGCATCCGACGGACTGCGGCGGCGGCTCGCCCCCCCCCCACCCCCCCCACCCCACCTGCGCCCCCAGTCGTCCACCCAGACCTTCCCGGTGCCCCCCTGGTCGATGAGTTGCGCCTGGCGAGCTGCGCGCTACGCTGCATGGCGTCAGAGCGCGAGGCAACGACGCTGCACAGAGGCTAAATCCCACACGGCGTGCGAAGCGAACTGCAACGGCATGCTCGCGTCACGACCCCAGCGCTGGTTTCTGACACTGCGAGGATCGTTCAGCCTTGAACGGTCGTCGGCTTTTCGATTGCCAAATCATTCCGTATTGGCCCATTCTTGGCCACTGACGGTGTTCAACCTTGAACGCCTGCAGCGCGGATGGCGTCGCGTCTGCTCGACACGAAGCTACCATATGCGGTATCAGCGAAACAGGCTCTGGCCACGAGGTTCCTTGCGTCTGGCTGCGTCTGGGGCAAAGAGAAACGAACACGCGGACGCATGTGTGCGTGTATGAACGAGCCGGTGCGCACGTCTGATATATGTGTAGATGCACGCATGGCAAAGGCTGCTGTCCTACAATTATGATGTGCGTCTACTGCATGATGCCACCGTGTCGATCCCAAGCAACGCATTATGTGACATCGAACAGTCAGAAATGAGCAACTCATAAGATCCAGCTCTCGCGCTACAATATATGGGGTGCTATCTAGGGTGTGCAGCTTGCACGGTGCAGCGTGCGGGGCGCCGTTTATGGGTCGCAGGTCGCGGGGGGCACCGCATGTGGCGCAACGCAAAACATTTTAAGACTTGCAACCTTTGCGAAACTCCCTGTGGTCTAACCCAGAAGGCGAAAGGCATTCGCGGGATCCCGCAGGCTAGACCATGGACGAGGCGTTGTGGGCGGGACTCTGTAGCCAGGACCCCGTGGGTGGGTGGAGCCGTGTGGCTGGGCCCCCATGTGCGGAATCCTGTGGACGAGAGCCCTGTGCCTGAATCCACGGAAGCGTTGCTACGAGAACGTGTGGGCCATCGCCTTGGGCAGCAAGGATGAGGGTCCACCCAGAGATCGCCTGGCCAGATGCCACACACTCTGAGGACCATGGCCTTTGACAACACCAACTTCAAACGAGGGCCACAGGAGTGAACTAAACAAGTACAGCAGGAATGCAGAATCCTCAGAAAAATGGTTTTCAACCCACTGCGATTTCCAAGGTCGATCGCGTGCCCGTCCAGTGCGGGCTGGCATGGCATGTTAGAACATGATAACATGATGTTTGCACCTGATATGTTTATACGAACACTTATGTGACGCATGCCTAGCAGGAAGCTAACGCTCGAGGGTGTCGTACTCTCTCGCACCTGGTCGACGAGTAAGCTGTCGGGTCGGCATTGTCAGAGGCTCCACCGCCATGCTGTGAACTCGGAAGCAACTGCAAGAGGAAGCGGGGGAGGGCGCGGAAGCGGGGGAGCATGTCTCAAAAGAAAAATCGTGACGTCGTATGTTTGGGGAGGACGGAAGGCAGGGCGCGCATGACGGATGCTGAGGCGACAGAAACGACGACGGCGGGGACGGGGAGGCGGAGGCAGAGGCGCAGCAGCGGAAGGCGGGAGGCTGGAGGAGGGAAGAGGAGCCAGGCGGGAAGCGGGAAGAGGGAGGCGGGAGAAGGAATGAGAGAGGTTGTGATTGAAGCCCCTGTGCTACGAAACGTCTCAGGCAGAACGGGCCAGACCATCTCGCGCGCAACATCTTCGAGCTTCGCATTGTGAGGATGGCTCAAGCGAAACGGGCCAGACCACCTCGCTAGCGACATCTTGGAGCTCAGTATTGGAAGGATGTCTCAAACGAAACGGGCCGGACAACCTCTCGCACACGTTCTGACAAGTCCACGTCGCACTCGCTTCCCGTTAGGTCCTCTCCTGCAACTCCTTTCCTTCTTCCTCCTCCTCCTCCTCCTCCTCCTCCTCCTCCTCCTCCCCTTCTTCCTGCCTGCTCCCTCATCCACATCATCCTGCTCCTCCTCCTCCTTCACCCTTTCATCTCCTCCTCCTCCTTCTCCTCCTCCTCCTCCACCTCCTCTTCATCCCGAAAGGCATCTCGGAGCCCAGAGTTGCGAGGATGTCTCCAGCGTGACGGGCTGGACCACCTCGCGCGCGGCATCTCGGACCCCAGAGTTGCGACGATGTCTCGGGCGAAACGGGCCGGAACACCTCGATCGCGGCGTCTCAAAGCTCCGAGTTGCGGGGGCCTCCTGGGGCCTCCTGGGGCCTCCTGGGGACCTCCTGGGGCTTCCTCCTGGGCCTCCTGTGGCCTCCTGGACCCCACCTGGGGCTTCCTGAAGCCTCTTGGGGCTCCCAGGGGGGGATATCTAACATGTGGCCGTCGGGGCTCCCCAGAATTGGGGGCCACAAGAGCAGGAAAAATCAGCGAATCGACACCGGATGTGTATTCACTTGACACGTTCTGATAAGGGGGCCTCATGGGGCCTCCTGGGAGCCTCCTGGGAATCTCCTGGGGACCCCTGGGGCCTGTCCTGGGCGTCCTGCGGCCTCCTGAAGCTCTCTGGGGCCTCCTGGGGCTCCCAGGGTCCCAGGGGGGAAATGTAACATGTGGTCTTCTGGGCCCCCAGGCTGGACCACCTCTTGTGCGGCATCTGGGAGCTCAGATTTGCGAGAATGTTTTGTGCGAAAGGGGCCGGACCACCTTGCGCACGGCATCTCAGAGCTCAGGGTTGCGAGGATGTCTCAGGCGAGACAGGCCAGACCACCTCGCGCAGGGCATCTAAGAGCTCAGAGTTGCGAGGATGTCTCAGGCGAAACGGGCTGGGCCACGTCGCGCGCGGCATCTCCGAGGTCAGAGTTGCGAGGATGTCTCAGGCGAAATAGGCTGGACCACCTCTTGCGCGGCATCTCAGAATTCAGAGCTTCGAGGATGTCTCAGGCGATACGGGCCAGACCACCTCGCGCGCGGCATCTCAGAGCTCAGAATTTCGAGGACGTCTCAGACGAAACGGGCTGGACCACCTCTCGCGCGGCATCTCGCAATGCAAAAGTGCGAGGATGTCTCAAATGAAACGGGCCGGACCACCTCTTGGGCGGCATCTCGGGGCTCAGAGTTCGGAGGATGTTTCAAGCGAAACGGGCCGGACCATCTCTCGCGCGGCATCAGAGAGCGCAGAGTTGCGAGGATGTCTCAGGCAAAACGGGCCGGACCACCTCGCGCACAGCATATCAGGGCTCAGAGTTTGGAGGATGTCCCAAGCGAAATGGGCCAGACCACTTCTTGCGCGGCATCTCGGAGCCCAGAGTTTCGAGGATGTCTCAAGCGAAATGGGCTGGACCACCTTTTGCGCGGCATCTCAGAATTCAGAGTTGCGAGGATGTCTCAGGCGAAACGCGCCGGACCACCTCGCGCACGGCATCTCAGAGCTTAGAGTTTGGAGGATGTCTCAGGCGATACGGGCCGAACCACCTCTCGCGCAGCATCTGGGAGCTCAGAGTTTGGAGGATGTCTCAGGCGAAACGGGCCAGACCACCTCTCGCGCGGCATCTGGGAGCTCAGAGTTTGGAGGATGTCTCAGGCGATACGGGCCGGACCACCTCTTGCGCGGCATCTGGGGACTTAGAGTTTGGAGGATGTCCCAGGCGAAACGCCCAATCCAAGACAACTCAGAAACGGGAGTTGCGAGGATGTCTTAGGCGAAACGGCCCGGACCACCAAATTTGTTTGATACGAGACCTATGTTGCTTCACATCACCAATTTGGCCCCTGCTGACTTTTTTCAAAATAATATATTGGGATGAAACGCTGCCGCTGGATATATCGAGCACAGTTGATCACAACACAAACGCTCCTGCGAGCCCCCGCCAAAATGGCAAGAAATGGTAAGCTCAGATCCGCATGGCTACATTGCAACCGAACCGCTTGACCACCATCTCGACCGAACTGGCGGAATTCGACCACGCGTCCGACAAAATGCGTTCGACGAGGGATGCGCTGCACAATGCCCCGGCCACGGGCAGCGCTACGAGGGAAAGCGGGCCCTTCGATGTGTCACTTTCAGCGCCCGTGAAAGTGACACCTCCCAGGGCCCACTTAAAGAGCACCAGAAAGGCTCCAAGAAGGCCCCGAGAAGGCCCCAGGGCGGCACCAAGAGGGCTCCCAGAGGGACCCAAGAGAGGCCCCAAGAAGGGCCCAAGAGGGCCCTCCGCGGTGTCACTTTCAACGCCCGTGAAAATGACACCTCCCAGGGCCCACTTAGGGCCTCAGAAAAGCTCTAAGAAGGCCCCGAAAGGGCCACAGAGAGCCGCCCTGGGTTCAACTCCGCGTGGCGGAGTTGGAAGCGATAACTTCAATACCCTACTGGAGGCCTCTTAGGGGCCCTAAGACGGCACTGAAGAACCCCATCGGGGCTTTTTCAAAGGCAGAGGAGGGCGCAAAAAGGGGCCTCAGTGAGCCCCTGGTCTAACTCCACCTGGCGGAATTGGAAGCGATATCGCCCGGCGCCTTCATGGAGCCGCTCGGAGCTTCCAAGACGGCTCCAGAAGGCCCCAGGAGGGCCCCAAGAGGATCGAACGACGATTCCTGGAAGTGCACCAGTGAGACCCTTGTTGACCTCCGCCTGGCGGAGTTGGAAGCGACAATTTCCAGTGCCCTCTTGGGGCCTCTGGGGGGCCCCTCAGAAAGCTTTGGGGAGCACAGTGAAGGCCTTCGCAGGGCCGCGTGAGAGCCGTACCAGGGCCGCATGTGTGCGCGGATGGGGGCGACGAGTGCTGACGCTGACGAATATGAGAATGATGAGGGCGATCAAGGCTGGCCCGAAACAAATCCTGGCGCCATTGCAGGCCGCCGATTATCGGCCACGCCGCCAGGACGACGCCAAGCAACAAAACGACACCAACCAACAAACCGACACCAACCAACAAACCAACAAATCGACACCGACCAACAAAAGGACACCAAGCAACAAAACGACACCAAGCAACAAAACGACACCAACCAACGAAACGACACCAACCAACAAAACGGCACGAATCAACAAAACGGCACTGACCAACCAAACGACAAATCACTTCACGACACCAATGAACAACGCGAAATCCACCGACCGCCAACCAAGCATAAAATCAACCGACACAACGAAACCAACCCATAGAGCCAGACCAACCACTGGATTCGTGAGTCGGGGTAGTCATGGAAGTGAGCCGCTGCAGCCCGCGGAAGCCATTAACAGTGACCAGAGCACCGCAATGCAGCAGCGTCCCCGGGCGGCGGCGGGAGTCTCGGATCTCCCGCGGGACTGGAGCGTAGCGAGTTCGTCCTGGGTCCGGTTTAGTGAAGTGAAGAATTTCGGGGTGCTTGGCAGGCAAAAACCTTCACTTCACTAATCTGGGGCCCCTGGAGCCCCAGGGCGTTTCAGGTCCCCTCGCTGTCTGGGTAGTCCAGGGGGCGCAGTGGCGGCTTACCAGAGGCCCTGTTCCCTAGCCTCACTTGCTTTCACCCGTGGTGCTCGACGGCCGTCTCGGAGCTGTCTTGTGGCGGTCTGGGGCAATCCCGAAGCCTCTTGGAGCCATCCCAAGGCCCCAAGGCGCCACCAATGGGGGCCCCAAGAGAGCTCCCAGAGGGCCCCGAAAGGCCTACAACAGATTGCACGTTCGCGCGAATTCTTTGTACCACTTTGGGGGGTCCCTCTTGGGGCCCTCGGGGAACGTTCTTGGGGCCCTCCGAGGGCCCACTGGGGCCCCGGGAAGGCCCCAAGAACGCTCCCAGAGGGCCCCAAGAATGCTCCAAGAGGGCCCCAAGAGGACCCCCACAAGTGACAAAAACTATTTGCATGAGGGTGCAACTTACTCGGCGCCTCTTGGGGCGCTCTTGGAGCCGTGCTGGGCGCCACTCGTGGACGACATGGGCTGGGCGACGGCATGTGGACCCTGTCGCTTGGGCCATCGGGGGTGCTCCCCAATGGGGCCACGAAGCGTGTGAGCGTATGACGGAATGGGCTGGGCGGCGGCCTGTGGGCCCTGCCTGTGGGGCCGTCGGTGTAGCTCCCCGTGGGGCCACGAAGCGTGTGAAACGTATGCCGAAATATGCTGGGCGGCGGCCTGGGAAACCTGCCGCTGGGATTTTTTTTTGGTGGAGCTGCCTATGGGGGCACGAAATGTTTGAGGGTGTCATCAATGTGGCCTGGGCGACGGCATGTGGACCTTGCCGCCGGGACCTCCGATGAGCTCCTCATGGGGACACGAAGCGTCTGAGGGGCGTGCCGACATGGGCTGGGCGGCGCACTAAGGACCCTGCCGATGGGGCCTTCGGTGGAGCACCTCACAAGGCCACGAGACTTGCGGGGGATGTGGCGAAGCAGAAACGCGGGGGAACAAGGGGGGTGTTTTGATGATGTTGATGAGGATGGTGGTGGTATTGATGATGGAGACGACGAAAATGCTGATGATGCTGATGATGATGGTGATGGCGACGATGACGATGGACGATGACGACGGGGACACGCGGAGAGCAGGGGCAGATACGCGAAGAGGGAGAACGAGGGAGGGGGCCGGAAGGAATGACGCGGGGCGGTGTCTCTTCAAAACGAAGAACCAACACTGCAATATGGTAGGACATTTCTGGACGACCCCCCCCCGTGGCGCGGTCAATGTCCGCGACAACATCGCTGGCACTACGAACGAAATGATCGAACTCTTCCTGCGACGTTACCCGCGGGGTGGATCAGCCAGGGATGGGGGTCGAAACCGCCCCAGCGCAAAGCAAATGTACAATCCTGAGAAACCCCAGCCCACATCAACCGATCCGCAACAAGCACGCAAGCCTTCGACGACCCCAACGCACGTGACATCGCATAACGCGACGCGCCATCGAAAACGTTCGACGCGCGGCCTCGGAATGACATCGGGCTTCATGGAACGCCGAATGGAAAACATGAAAAACCGCCCTGTGGGCTCCGAGACCCAAAATTACTGATGTGAAGGATTTCGGCTCGTCGATTTGAGGACGTCTCTGCTTTGAATTCCCACGGCCGGAGTTAGCTTCTATCACAAGAGCACCCCGTTCAGCAAGCTGTTTGGGGAATGAAGAAATCCGTCCCAAAACTCCATACACTTGTCTCCTTCCCTTCGCTCTCCATCCCGCTATCCTTCTGCCATTGCACTTGCGCACTCCCGCGACAAAAGGTTCATCATATTAGCACTTCGCTGGCCGCCTCTCTGAGCGCGCACCAGCAACGCTCCTCGAGTAACATGGTACCAACCACAGAAGCAAGCAGATGGAGACTGCGACGATTGTGCCGCTAAGCCAGACTGCGGAAGATGAACAGGGAAAATATCAAAGCACGGGGAAAGTTGTTTGACAGATCAATACCAGAGGCGAACTGCACCAAGCCAGCGCACCTTGATCTCCTTGATCGCATCGGCTGTAGTCTTGCTCCAGAAGCCGCCCCCCTTCCCCCAGCCGAAGCCCATCCCCTGTGGTCCTGGCGCGCCCAATCTGCACATGCACGGGCACCAGAAGCACGAATGTCATGCGGGCGATGGAAAGAAACCGGTCTTGCGCGAGATGTCATGGCAATCTTACGCGGCGGCTCACGCGGGCCGCCAGCGCGGCAAGCCACACTGAAAACGAGAAGGCGCTTACGCGCGACCTTCCGAGGGCAGCGTACGCGCCGATGTCGGCGAAGACGCCCCCGCTTTTGGGCGTCGCTCGTGTGTGTGTGTGAGAGAGGGGAGAGTAACGAGCGGATGAAGCAATCGGGCGAGGTGCTATGGTTTATCATCCTGGTGCAAGTCCTGGGCGAGGTGGTCAGACGGTGTTCACTTATGTGACCTCTGCGACGTGCCGCTGTATCCGCTCGAGCATAGATGACTCATGGCATCAACGCTGTCAGCACAAGCTGGCCGGAAACCACTTCATGTGATAGCTGGCCTCGTACATGGCCCCAACACTCGAAGAGAAGACCCCCCCTTGAAAGGAGCCCCTAAACGGAGTCTGACAAGCAATCATATGGCTGACTGTTGGAAGGGCGACATGCCAACTACTTCGGCCCCTCGGAACTCGAAGACGAAGCCCTTTCTGGAGCGCGCCCTATGGGCCCAAGGAAACCTGATCGAATAACACAATAGGGTGATCCCTCCTACGGTTTAACAGGTGCTCCCGCCTCTTACGAATGCTCTTCTGCTTACCTTCTGACGACGGCTCGCCTGGAACAGGACAAGACAGGACGCTGGAAATCGTCCCCGAGGACGGCCCTAAAAGAGCTCGGCGGTGACGCTGTAGCGCAGGAAGCACGATGGCTCCACGGTGCCCGACAAGCGGATGTACAAACCAACGATTGCACATACTTTCACAAAGTTGTAAAGGAGGTGTTGGAGGAGGACGACGAAGCCAACAACTCGCCTGGGAATCGTTTCTGGATGGGCTGGTGGGGAAGCGCGCAGCGTCAATAATCCCACCAGCCTTTTAGGGCGTGAGTGGTTTAGGGGGGGTCCTCGTTTAACCCCCCTTCTTCCCCTTCGGGGAAAGGTTTATCCCTCCTCCTAGCCCCTCGCCATGGGTTTGGAGGGGGGATTCGCGAGACGTTAGAGTGTCCGAAATGGCCTGGGCGAGGAGGCCAACATCGTTGATCTAGTTTAGGTTTCAACCATATGCTGGCCTCCTGGGGGGAATCCTGAGATACTACGGCCGCTCTTTTGATCGATCTCCTCCAAGATGCAAAATTGCCCCCGAGGCTCCCAGAGGTGCCACAAGACGGCCCCGAGAGGTGCCCCGGAGGCCCCAAGAGGCCCCCGGGACTGCCAAGAGACCCCCACGACACCCCAAAAGAACTCCAAGATGCTTTCAGAAGAAATCCGAAGAGACTTCGAGAGGCATCCGAGAGGCTTCTGTCCTTTCTGCTCGCCCTCCTCCTCCTCCTCCTCCTCCGCCTATTCCTCCCCCTTCCTCCTCCCTCCTGTCCCTCCCCCTCTCCCTACTCCCTCCTCCTCCTCCTCCTCCTCCTCCTCCGATTCCTCTTCCATCCTTCCTCTCTTGGGGTACGTCTTACCCACTTGATTCCACTGCATGCATTTCCACATCCCTGATCAGGGCAACTCGCCTGGACATATTTTCTGGATGGACTGGTGGGGTTACGCGACGCGTATAGACAGATCCCCCCTGGCAATACAACAAACTGGTGACGCAAGTACGCCGTGCACATGTAGCCCCGTTTGGGATGCTCTGATGCAAGTGGCCGCGCATGAGAGCCTCAGTCTAATATGGTGAAGGCGAGGGAGAGGAAGAAGGAGGAGGGCGCAATGGGGAGAGAACGAGGATGGCGAGGAGGATAACCAACCTGAATCCACCAACAACACTACAGCATTGAACACGTGACAACAACACAAGAAATTGTCCTTAGTGCAGTCGGTCCTCATAACTTGCAGAGGGAAGTCTACCACCCCCTTGATGCAATACATACATACTCTTATACATCCTACTGTCCTACTGTCAAAGATTTAGGAACACATTGTTCGGTCGAAGGCCTCGCATGATGGCTCCGAACTCCAGCGGGCGTCGGGGGACCTCAATGAGCAATACTTTTCAGCGGCGGTCTTGCTGGCAGCTACTAATTCGGTGCGCCTTCTGAACCAACTCTTTCCGTCTTCAATCGCGCCCCCTTGCGGGAGGTCCGCTTGCGCGGACCCTGTGGGTTCTCGCAAGCGGTCCGACACCCACCACAGAGGTCCCCCGGATGCGGTCAGAGCAGATGCCGTCGGAGGAATGCGCTGCACCGTCGATGCAACACGGACGCATCGGCGACGCCGGCGTGGGGAACCTCGGGCCCCACATCTAGCCGCGTCGCAGCGCGGGCACGGCGACCAAGACGCCGCACTGGCGCCGGGAGGGGCCCCGGGGCTCTCGGGCCGCTCCTCGGAGCCGGGTCGGGGAGCCCACCTCGCTTGGCCGAGGCCCGCCGCGGCCGCAGAAGCCCCCTCGCTCCTCTGGCCATCGCTCGGACGTCCATTCCCTGTGCTTTTTTCGGTTTCGTGTGGGGCTTTTTCGCCACATGATCCTCGATGGTCCTCGCCGAAGGAGACATGCACACGTCCGAGACGGCAACGGCACCGGCCGCGGACCCAGACACTGCATCGGCGATGCGGCGCGATCCTGGGCCCCAGCTGGGAGGCCTCGAGACCGCGGGCGGGCAGAGGCGGACCCCGAGCCTGGGCGCGAGCGGGCTCCCTGCACGCGCGAGCGGGCAGAGGCGGACCCCAATGCGAGCCCTTGCAGGAGCAAGCTCTGCGGACGGACTGGAGGAAGAACCAAGTGCATAAACATGCCTCTCAGAGGTCTGCGCACATTCGTTGGCGGCGCGCGGAACGCGCCAATGGCGGCGCCGGAGGCGCCGCCAGGGAACTGCCCCCTCTCACTGCCCGCCTTGTCGCGCCGCCGACCGATAATCGCCCTCCTCGTCTTTGTTCACCCTCCCTGTGATGGGATTCGTTTTGCTTCCAGGGGCGGGCGGGTGGGCGGACTCCAGCTCGAACACGAGCGTTGGGTGGGTCGGGCACCGAATCAGGGCGGTCGGGCTGGGTCGGGCGGACCGTAGGTCGGGCGATCGTGTCGTCTGGGCCGTAATGGCGGTCGTGTCGGGCCTGGCGGAGCCTTGCTCAGGCCGTCGGGCGAATCTGAACTCGAGCGGTCGGGTCAGGAGGCAGGAAGGAAGGGACGGGTATGGCAGCAGGGAGGAAAGAAAAGGGATCGGAGGGATGAGAGGGAACGGGGAAGCGTGAGGAGAGAGGGGAAGCCTGGGAATGAGGATGGATGATTAGGAGGAAGTGGGGGAGGACGGAGGAGGGAGCAGGGAGAAGGAGGAGAGGAGGAAGCGAAACCCTCGAAACGCTTAATGACCCGGTGCTGACAAGTGCAAGACTTTTGAACCACGCGAGACTAGGAAGGGGTGCCTAAACTCTGAGATTGTTGAGAAACTGGGGGGATAAATCTGCACGTGCTGCGGAGAGCACTGCGGAATTTTGAAGCCCGTGGTAGGTCGGACGGTTGGACTGGTGCGCTCCCCCCCGCGCGCGAGCCGTTGATTAAGCTAAGGTAATTCTAGAACGTGTCAGCCATCGCGGGTGCCAAACAATGGTTTCTAGCAGTCTACGTGGTGCAGTCTACGTGGCATGAAGTACGTGGCGTGGCCTACGCAGTTTAATATTGAAGGGGCACAGGGAGGGACACACAAATAGATAAGCACAACTCCCAGGATGTTCCATAGTTTCCCTTCTCCTATTTTCTCTTATTTTTATGAGTCGATGACGAATCGTGTCTGTGTGTTTGCCCTTCCTGAAATACATGTGACGCAACACAATGGACACCCATGCCAAGAAACACCCAACTTGCCTCAAGGGGGCCATGGGTTATTGGATTTCGAATGCTCTGCTATGGAAAACGTGGCGTTCCCACACCAAAATCAATGGACGTCCTGGGGTCTCCAAGGTGGGCTTCTTGTGGAAAGTTTCTTGTGGTCGAGCTCCTGATGCAAACTCTGCCGAACTTGAACCCGCAACTTGGTTTGCAAAACCCATGCGGCGGCGATTGTGGTGACTGCTTGGCGCTGGCTGGCGCATCGCTGCGGCCGCGCTAAGGCACGCTCGCGCGCACAGCGGCCAACTACGCGGCACTGGTGGTGTTTACCGATGAGAATTTCCCCACCCGTCTCGCAGGTCGCGCTGACATACCGGCATGTCAGTGCAAGTCGATAAGTCGGGCCGCCTTGGCGAGCGGGCACTTCAGTGCGGGTCGGTTGCTCGGGCGGGCGCGGTATCATGGCGACGTCGACAAAAGCAGATGCGGTGACGATACTAGCGATGCTGGTAGCGATGGTGACAGTGACGACGGCAAGGCCAATGACGGCGCCGATGCTGGTCACGCCGATGACGATGATGGCGTCCATGCGTCGGCGATGAAAGCTTGGAAGGATTTCGACATGCGCGCGCGGTCGATGGGCGCGAGTGGCCCGCATGGTATGATTTTACAACGATCGTTCTCAGCCCCCGTCAGAACGCGCGGAAAGACGTTCGAATGAGTTCGACATGTGCGCGCGAGAGGCCCGCCTGGTCGCATTGGATGTGAAGGTTGCAGAACCCTTGGTTTTCATAACGATCAACAAGAACGCGCGCATATGCTTCGAAACATAAAATGCAAACCATTGCTGTGTAAAACATTTCGCGAACCTCGATCATGAAATCCGTACTAAATGTAAGGTGTTTGAGAGATGTTGTCATGCGCGCGACGCCGCGCACTTGTGGACTTTGTCCCAAGCTTCTGCATGGGATTCGTGCCCCCAGCAAGCGCGCAAGGGTATTCGGCAGATCCGACCTGCGCGCGCGAAGAGGCCTTCTTGGTTGGATGTGATGAACACGTAAAACAACAATCGCGTTCATCATAATTGGCAAGTGCGCGGACTTATTTTGACAAGCCATGTTGTTAAACCGTTGGTTCTTACATGTTTTCGAGAAGCTCGACCTTGAAATCATGACGAAGTCTAAATGTTTTGAATAATTCCGGCACGCGTACGGGACAGCGCGCGCGTGCAAGCTTTGCCGTGTTTTTGGCACGGGGTTCTTGACAACTGATGAGGATGTTTGATAAACGAGTGTGCGCGCATAGTGTTATTTGACAGGGGTGAGCGGGGAAAGAAAGGGGGGGCGGCGATGCCGTCGCCGCCTCGTCGCCGCCCGTCGTCTGGGACATGCCGACGGTTTGGCGTCTCTGTGCTCGCCGTCGCCGCCTCGTCGCCGCCCGTCGTCTGGGCCTGGCTGTCGGTCTGGCGGATCCGTGTTCCCCGTCGCCGCCCCGTCGCCAACTCGTCGCCGCCCGTCGTCATATTGTGCCGCGTATATTGCGCCGCAGGAATTGCTCCGCATGGACTGCGCAACGTAGGTATGCGGAACGTAGATTGTACCGCATAGATTGCGCTACGTAAATGGCACCGCATTATTTTCCGTCCTAGAAACACATAAGGATCTACCCCTTTGGTGTTTCGGCATTCCCCGCGGGAGTGCAAGTTGCATTTTCCGGCCCCCGCCGCGGCCGCGGCCCCGAGATCCTGGGAAAAGGCCCCGGGGCCACGGCGGGGGTCCCGTCCAGGAGGGTTGGCGGCGACGCCCGCGAGGCCTTCGCGCCCCTTCGCGCATCTTAACTATTAGTTCGCGCCGTCCCAACCAGGCCCCGTATCGCCGTCTGCTCTGCGCCCCGGTCAAATGCTGCTGCGCGCGCGCACCCGTTGATCAAACAACCATGAGTTTGCGCGAGTCCTCTGCCGCAGATTGAAAAAATCAGAACGCGCGCGTCGTCTCGCGCAGGCGCGGCAATTGTTCAGACGCGCGAGGCTTTGCACATATTCCAAGATCGGGGTTAAGGCACATGAAAAAATCATTGGTATTGCAACGCTGCTTTTTCCAACCCCAACAATGTCCGCGCGCTCTTGCCAACTCTTATGCAGACCCTGGGTGCTCCACCATTTTCGTCGCATGAAGGCGACGGATCCCAACGTGCGCGCGTGCCAAAATCATGCGATCGCCTCTGCGCGCTTGCTGCGGGGGGGAAGGGGGAGGGCGCAGGGCGCGGGGGGGGCGCGGTCCGCGTCAAATAATCCCGCGCGGGCCACCCGCGCGCGACGGCAGCAAGCGCGCGCCGAAATCCTTTCAAACCTTCGCCGCCGACACGTGGACACCATCGTCGCCATCGGCGAGCATCGGCGCCGTCATTGGCCTTGCCGCCATCATCGTTGTCGCTTCCATCAGCGTGGTTTCCGCTGTTGCCGACGTCGCCAAGATACCGCGCCCGCCAGAGCCCACGCCCCGTACTGACGTGCCCGCGCCACAGCGCAGCCTGCAAAACGCGATGGGAAGTTTCCATTAGCGGGCGCCGCCGCGACCGCGCTGGCGGCGCTGAACTGGGCGGCCGCAGCGCGCGCGACCCCGCGCGCGCGCGCGACCGCAGGGATGCGCCAGCCAGCGCCGCGCGATCATCGCAATCGCCGCCGCGTGGATTTTGCAAACCAAGTTGCGGGTGGGCGGGCGGGGGGGGGGGATTTCGCGAGCGGCGGAATTTGCATGTCCAAATTCCTCAAATTTCACGACGACAAACATAATCTCCGATCTAATAGAAACATGCATTCCACCGCCCTCCCGATGCCAAATTTAGCGCACCCCCATCGGGGCATCGCCGTTGCCAGAAAAAAACTCCACGCGCGCGCCGACGCGCGCGCATATCGGAATTCTCCCAAATCTTGGGTTTCGCGAGGATGTCGAGGTCGAGGTTCCCGACGCGACATTCAAAACGACGGCTTTGCAAGCTTCGTGTTCTCAGCAGCCTGCACGCGCTCGTGCAAATTTTCATAGGGGGCCCTCGGCATGGCGGCATCCACGCCAAATTCGACCAAGCGGGCCTGTCGCGCGGACATGTCGCACTCATTCGAGAGCCGTTGCGCGGTTGCTGGCGCGAGGCGGGGGCGGGCGGGGCGCGGGGGGCGGGGTGGCGGTGGTGGCGGGGGGGGGGTCGCGATCCCTGCCGAATAACGCCGCGCGGGCCACTCGCCCGCGTCGCCCGCGCGCGGCGTCGAAATCCCGCCGAGGGCTGCATCGCCGTTGCGCGACGACATCGTCGTCATCGGCGCGACCACCATCGGCGCCGTCATCGGCCTTGTCGTCGTCGCGGTCCGCGACGTGCACCATCGCGCCCGCTCTTCTTGACGCCGCCAGGATACCGCGCCCGCCCGAGTCGCCGACTCGCACTGGGCACTGCGCGCCAGCGCTACCTGCAAGACGCGCTGGAACGCCCCCATCGGCGAGCGCCGCCGCGGCCGCGCCGGTCGCGCCGAACTGGGCGGCCGCAGCGCGCGCGAGCCTGCGCGCGCCAGCGCGGCCGCAGAGATGCGGCATGCGCCAGTCAGCGCCGCGCACTCATCGCAATCGCCGCCACGCGGGCACTGCAAACCAAGTTGCGGATGGGCGGGCGGGATGTCTGCGCGAGTTGTGGAGTTGAGAACTCCAAAAGGTTCGAAATCAATCCTTCCATCTCGCGACATTGAGCCCCCCCGCCCCCCGCCCCCCCTCGCCGCCTGATGTTCTTCCTCCTCCATGGGGTGCTGCGATTTACGTGTGGATCTGCCCCGCTGGTCACCTTGCACATGAATTCATGCCATCCCAAGGGCGCCCGGCTCGCCCCCCCCCCCCCCCCCGTCGTCGTCAAATAACACCTTGCGCGCGCGCTCGTGCATCAGTAAACGTCAGTTGCCAGCGGTCCCTGGCGAAAGCTGAACGACCGCCCAGGCGCGCGCGCGTCGTCGCGCGCGCGCCGACATTCCCGCGCATGCGCGGGAACAAAATCTGCCCGCGATCTTGCGAATTCCTCCGGGCAAACACATGTTTTTAAGTTCGCCGCGCGCGACCGAGCGGGCGTCTCGCGCGCGCGCGTCGAACTCGCTCGAACGCCTTTGCGCGACGGCGTGGGGGCCGCAGCCCCAATCAAATTGCGGCGAGCGAGCCACTCGCGCCAGTCGGCCGCGCGCGCGTGCCGAACTTCTTCCAAGCCTTCATCGACGACGCGCGGACGCCATCGTCGTCGTCGGCGTCGCCCGCATCGGCGCCGTCATTGGCCATGCCGTCGTCGCCGCAATCATCGACAGCAGCGCCGCAACTATGATGGCCTTGTCTGCCGTCGTCGACGTCGCCATGAGACCGTGCCCGACCGAGCTCACGACCCGCGCTGAAGTGCCCTCGCGGCGGTGCACCCTGCGAAAAGCGCTGGGCAGTCCCGGCGGTCAACGCCACGGCGGCCTCGTCAGTCGCGCCAGACGAGTCGGGCGTTCTGCGCGCGAGCCTGCGCGCGCTTGCGCGGCCGCGGCGACGCGCCCGCGAGCGTCGAGCAGTCGTCGCGATCTCCGCCGCGCCGTTTGTGCAACGCAGAATTGCGGGCGGGCGCGTGGGATGATTGCGCGAGCAGTGGAGTTCGCAACCCACTACGCAGGAACAGCAATGGCACCGCACAGATTGCACCACGCATGTTGCTCCACACAGGTAATGCAAAGCTAGCTAGAAATACGCTGTCGTTGGTTCACACTGGTTGACGTTTGACATTTGAACAATTTTTTGAAGCAATGCCGGTTGTTTAATGTCTGTTTCGAAAACATCGATCTTGCAATCCTTGCGAAGCTCGCAAGGTCGTTGGTGGATTTTGACACGCGCGCGCCGCGACGCGCGCGGGTGGACTTTACCGCGCTTATTGTAAGGGATCATTAAAAGCTGATGCGATAAGGGCATGTTCTGGGATGGTCTGAGCTCATGTGCAAAATGCACGAGAAGATGGAACATGTGCAATCTGCTCCGCCCCAACGGGGCGGGGCAATTTCAGGGGGGCGCGGGGGGGGTCTATATCCGATGGGAAATGATAGCCAGCGTGGCGCAACAACGCGGTGCAATTCTCCCTGCCGATTATGAAGTTCCCAAACAACTGCTCGCGCAATCGCCCCGGCCGCCCGCCCGCAACTTGGTCTGCGGAGCTCGCGCGGCGGCGATTGCGACGACTGCCCGGCGCTGGCTGGCGCATCGCCGCCGCCGCGCTAGCGCGCAGACTCGCGCGAAAAGCGGCCAGTTAGTCTGACGCGACAGAGGCGGCCGCGGCGGCGCTGACCGCCGGGCGCGCCCCGGCGCGCCTCGCAGACCTCGCTGGCGCGCGGGCGCTTCAGCGCGAGTCGACGACCCTGGCGGGCGCGGTATCGCGGCGACTTCGACAGCGGCAGGCGCGACGATGATAGCGGCGACGCCGGCGACGATGCTGCCAAAGACGACGGCGAGGGCAATGACGGCGCCGATGCCGATCGCGTCGGCGCCGATGATGGCGCCAACGCGTCGGCGATGAAGGTTGCGACGCGGATTTCGACGCGCGCGGCCCTGGCAACTCGCAGTCGCAGCGCGCGCAAGCCTTTCTTGACGGCCGATTTTCGCGGGCGCGCGACGACGCGCGCGCGCGCTTCGCCCGGCTGTCGAAACGGAATCCTGCGACAGCGCGCGCGCCAGCGCCCCCGGGCGACTTCGACGCGCCCGCGCGAGAAGCGCGTTTGGCTGCATTTGATGAACGCGTTGTCAGAATTGCGCCGCGCAGTTGCTGATGGATTTTGTTCAGCAGAATCTGTCGCGCAGCGATTGACTTTTACATGTTCTCGAGGCTCGCGACTCTGACGTGCTTGCGACGCCGCGGGTTGTTCATGAACGATTCTGGCGCGCGCGCGACGACGCGCGCGCGCGTCGCCCCGTTTGTTGCAAGGGACTCTTGCAAACTGATGATTCCTGGTGAACGAGTGTATGCGTATGGTATCTTCTCAACAAGGAAAGCTCCGGGGCGTCGGTCAGCGTCTGCCTGGGATGGCGCGAGTTCATATCTAGGATGGATGATGGGACAGAATCGAACATAAACTGCGCGCGAAAAGGTGGGGCGTTTGAATCGAGGGGGGGGTCCCAGCATCGCCTTCGAAAGATATATTATTGTCTGTTCGGCATGAATCAGTTTTGCTGCCCGCGCAGTCACCCCGCCCGCCCACCCGCCACTTGGCGCGCAGAACCCGCGCAGCAGGGATTGCGACGCCTGCTCGGCGCTGGCCGGCGCATCGCCGCGGCCGCGCTAGCGCGCGCAAGCTCGCGGGCAGAGCGCCCAACTCGGTTTGCCTGGATTGGAAACGTGACTGAGTTTGCTTGGACTGGAAGCGCCGCGAAATCAACGCGCGACTGGGGCCGGAACCGCAAGAAAGCGCCGGCGACGCTCACGCGTCGGAACCCAGTGGAGCAGGTCAGCATAGTTCTAGAAGGGGCCACCTGAGGAAAGCTCAGGAACGAGCCGACTGAATAAAACTCTATGGGGACGCCTGCGCGCCTGCTCCGTTCCCTTGCGCGCGTCGTCCTCGGAGCCCTTCGCGCCCCGTAATTAATGCGATGTAAGGCTGCAGTGGCCCGGCGGGATCCGTGCCGAACGCGCGTTTTCCCGCCGCGTGGATCCGCCCGAAACCCATCGAACTCGCGCGGGGCTCGCCCAACAAGCATCGGACCGCGCGGGGTCCGACGCGGGCCCGCGCCCGGATCCGACGCCCGAGGCGAAGATGGCACTCCCGAGCGGGGGTCGCTCGGAAACGTCTGCGGGCGCCTCTGCTGCACCTTTGTCCGGGCGGCCGACGCTTCGCCCGTCGCCCGCGACCTGCCGCCAGACCCATTATCCCTTGGCTGCCTGGGCCGACGGCCCCCTGCCTGACTGAACCAGCAATCCGGCGCCTTCGTTCACTTTGAGACTTCGGGTCGGCTTCTCATATCGCACCGACTCACCTGACTGTCTTTAAGCAATCAGATAGAATTGGCATGACCTGCCTGGACTGGAAGCGCGACAGAATTTGCCCGGACTCTTGGCGCGATTGAATCATTGCACAAGGGTCTGAAACTCAAGATGGCGCCGACGACGGCGACGACGACGCCGGCGAGGCCCAATTATCAGGACGCGCGACGGCCCAGCAGCAGACTCTCGCCTGGACCCGACGCCCGAACCGAGTTTGCCACTCGAACGGGGGCCCTCGCCAACGTCGGCGGGGGCGCCTACGTCCGTATTCGGGCGGCCGGCGCTGCGCCCATTGCCCGCGGCCCCTGGCCTGGCTGGACCGACGGTCTGGTGCCTTCGTTCGCTGTGAGACTTTGTGCCGACTTATCAAATCGCACCGCGGTACCTGCCTGTCGATAATCTGGCGCGACCGACGCGGCCGCGGCGATGCTGGCCGCTGGAAAATTCCTCGGCGCGTCTCGCGGGCCGCGTTGACGCGCGGGCACTTCTGGGCGAGACGGTGGCCAGGGAGGGCGCGGTACCATAGCGACGTCGACAACGGCAGACGCGATGATGATCGGCGATGCTGGTGACGATGTCGGCGATGACAATGGCAAGGCCCTATGACGGCGACAACGCCCGCCGATGCCGATGCTGGCGCCCATGCAGCGGCGATGAAAGCTGCAAACGGTTTCGGGGCGCGCGCGGCCAATGCGCGCGAATGGCCCCCCTTGGCGTTATTTGACAGGGGTCGTGCCCCCCCCCAAGCACGCGCGCAAGGGCGTTCAAATAATTCCGACATGCGCGCGCGAGAAGCACAGTTCGTCGCATTCGATGGAAATTCCTACGTGATGCAACCGACGTGGTGCACTCGCAAGTGAGCTGTCGACCCCAGCGTTCGCGCCATGATTCCGCCCACCCGCCCAGGATTTTGTCAGCAAAACCCATGCTGCGATGACTGCTTGGCGCTGGCTGGCGCATCGCTGCGGCTGCGCCAGCGCGCGCATGCCCGCGCGCAGAGCAGCCAGCCAGTCTGGCGCGACCGTCGCGGCTGTGGTGGCTCTAGCCGCTGGGGACTTCCCAGCGCGTCTTGCAGGCCGCGCTGACGCGCGGGCACTTCAGTGCGAGTCGGTGACTCAGCCGGGCGCGGTACCATGGTGACGTCGACAACGGCACGGACGATGATGATAGGCGGTGCTGGTGACGATGATGGCGAAGACGACGGCGAGGCCAATGACACCGCCGACGCTCGCCGATCACGATGATGGTTTCCACGCGTCTGTGCTGAAGGTTGGAAAGATTTCGACTCGCCCGCGCGGACAGCGCGCGCGAGTGGCCTGCAACGTTTTAGTTGACATCGACCTTGCCCCCCATCGCGCGTGCAAGGGCGTTCGGATACTTTCGACGCGCGCACAGTTGGCCGCATTAGATGACAGTGCTGACATAAACATGGCGTTGTTTATGGAACATTCGCACGAGCGCGAACGCTGGGTCTTTCTAACAGCCATGCAACACCATTGTTTTGCTCGGCAACCGCGATCTTGAAATACTTAAGAAACTAGGCATGGTTGAAATATTTCGACATGCGCGCGCGACGACGCGCGCGTCGACAATGGCTCATTTGTTGCAGCGGACCCCTGGCAACTGATGAGTTGTAACAAACAGGTGCGCGCGCATAATCTGATTTAATAGGGATCATGGGGGTGTCGATAACGACCTTCCTAGGATGGTATGACTTAAACTTGAAGTGGACGAAGGGCAACATCGTATGTGGAGGATCTGTGTCGGGCGGCAACGAGGCGGCGACGGCGACGCCGAGGCGGCGGACCCAGCAATGCAGCCAAGACGAAGTGCGTCGACGAGGCGGCGACGGCGATAACGAGACGGCGGACCCGGCACTGGAGCCCACACGGCGGGCGGCAACGAGGCAACGACGGGGCGGCGACGGCGACTACGAGGTGGGGGATCCAACAATGGAACCCAGGCGACGGGCGGCGACGAGGCGGCGACGGTGACAAGATGGCGGCGAACCTGGCAATGGAGCCCAGACGACGGGCGGCGACGAGGCGGCGACGGTGACAACAAGGCAGCGGACCAGGCATTGGAGCCCAGACGACGAGCGGCGACGAGGCGGCGGCGGGGCGACGAGGGGTGGCGACGACGACAAGAAGGCGGCGAACCCAGCAATGGAGCCAAACTCCTTAGAAGTAAGAACCGTAAGTGCAAGCAAGCACTCTGGGAAATGATGAAATGCTGCGCTGTGGAAAAATTTCTTGGCGCCCTCGCTCGAGCGTTGTGCGAAATGATCTTGGACTGCCGAACTTGCGGCAAAAGACCCTGCACAACTTTAGGCAGCCACGATTGGGGGACCGTTAAGGGGGCCACGATTGGGGGGGTGGCACGATGGGCCAACGATATCGGCGTCCGTGCTCTCTCACCAGGCGATCGAGGCACCAGGGTGAACACTTACAGATAAACTGCCTAGAAAGCATAACAAGCGAGGCTCACGTTCAGTGGCGGAACTTGAGCGTCACAATGTGGGTCTGGCCCCCGGGCAAGCACAACTCCTACCCTGTGCGTCCGCAGGGGCTCGACAGGCCCCCCGCTCCAGACCAAGACTTCCTCACAGTAGCCAACAGGTTGTAGAACAATTATCCAGAAGGGACATGGGACGAGCTGGCCTAATCAGACGACGAGGACCGCCTCGGCGACGAGGACAACGAGGATGACAAACTCGACGACATCGGCGTCGCTGTCGACGCACCCAGAGGAAGACACAAACTGCATAAACATGATCTTTCGGAGGTCCGCGTGCTTCTCTTGGATCGGCGCTGAACCTCCCCCTCCCTGGCTTCCCTGTCGCGCGGGGCGCGCCACACCAGAAGCGCCGCCAAGGGTGCCGAGCGCCGCCGATCCGAGAAATACGCGCGGAGCTCCGAAAGTATATGCTTGTATACTTATTTCTTATTCGAACAGCCCTCGCTCCCGATCGCTTGTTCGACGCGGTGTGCCCGGGGTGCCCGTCGCAGCCAGATCGTCGAAAAGCCCCCGTTCGAGGGTCTCATCACCGGTCGCGATCACTTGCTCCAGACGATCACTGCCCAAGGGCACGTCCCCGCCCGAGACCCCATCATGACCTGCTCAGAAATCGCGCTCTTGCCTCGAGCCCCCGCTGCACTTCGCTCGGGGTGTCGCGCTCGCGTCGCTCGGGACTCCCAACCCTCACAGCAGCGCTCGGCTTACACTTCCTTCCAGTGTGCCTGGTCAGGGACCCCTAAACCAGGACATTTCCAACCAGGACTTTGGAAATTCCACCTGGAGAGAACGAATCAAGGATGATATTTCGACCCATGGCTGCAATTCCCTCAGGGGCGCCGATATCCTGGCTTATCAATAATCTACGCTTGTGGGACCCTGATCAGGCATCGCACTATCGTCCTAAACCTCCTCGCAACTCACTTACGTAAGTGTCGCGCTCTCGCCATTCAGGAGTCGCGCTCCCGCCTGGGACTTCAATACTCGCGGTCTCGCCTCTGCACTGGCTACCTGAGGGCTCGAGTGCGAGAGTTCGCTGCACTTCTCAAACCCCTGAAACCCTGGCAGTCCTACCGCAGCCCTCTTTCCGCCTCCCTTCTGCCTCTGTTCTTTTCGCCCCGTTCCTCATTTCGTATTTCCCCCCGCTCTCTTATTTATAATATCTCGCTAGCTGCTATGATCCCCCCCCCAAGGAAAAGAGTGCGCTCATAGGCGTTGGCGACGGATAAAGAGGAGCAACCGAAGGCTTGAACACATATAATTTCTGAGAGGTCCGCGCGGATTTCTTGGATCGGCGCTGGAGGCGCCGCCAGGGAGGCCCAGCGCTGATTGAAGAAATCCACGAGAAGCTCAAACAATTATGTCTATTCAATGTTTGTTCTCCGGGGATACAACGGAGGCGGAGAAACTCTTGAACAATTTGGAGGTCACATGCTCGTGAGTCTTGTTGCTGTTTTTTTCGTGAAGGGTATCGCAGTGTGAGTCTCACGGCCGACCTTGACAAAAGCAAGGGGGCGAATGTCACACACTTAGTTAAAACACAGCTGTGCGCGCTGGTGGGGTATCAATCGCGACTCCTTTCGAGAAGCGACAGACAACAATGGAGTCATAGGGCAGCTACAAGGAACGCTGAATAAGAAGCAAGTGGGCTTTTTCTGGCCACGGCGAACCTTGACCACGAACAAGCTCCCCGACCTAGATCCAAGAAGCGGCCCGCAAACCTGACGTCCTCCTGAGCCCCACGTGGTCCTCATACTGGCGCCTTGACTGTGGGAGCACCACGCGGCCCAGGAGCAGCACCACGGGCAGGCGGGAAGGAGGGAAAGCGGGCGGGCGGGACAAAGAGGCAAACCAGCCCGCTCCCCCCCACCATCCTCCGATCCCCCTCCCTCCTCTGGGGAAGCAGAAACGGCATAAGCGTACACGTAAACTTTCGAGTGCCCGCGCAGACGTCTTAGGTCGGCGCTGGTACCCCCTTCCTTGGCGCGCGCGGAGGGCCTGGCGCGCGAAGCGTGCCGGGGATAGCGTGGGAGGCACCACAAAGGGGGTACAACGCCGACCCATGAAATTTGCGCAAACCTCAACCATGTTATTATGATGTCATCTTTTTTACTTTTGGCTACCAGTCGGAAGCATGAGGTAGCACCATCAAGTAGGAAGGCGTGGAATGTAGATTGAGTTCCCGCCCCCTCCCCCCCCTCCAAGAAAAACAAAGAAAAAGAAACGCCGCTCGATGATGGAAGCAGAAGTGCGCCTGATGCAAATTGGAATTTGGGAATCCCAAAAAACAGAGCGAGGGGGCCGAACGGTCATTGACTGTCCCTGGGTGCGTGGCTGAAGTGGGGTTCAGCGGTGCATTGTTGTAGCGTTGCTTTGTTGTCGCCATCCTCGCCCGCGACCCACCCGCGGCCCACCCAACGACAACCCCGCGACCCACCCTGCGACCCACCCTGCGACCCATCCGCGACCCACCCACGTTGCTTTGACGAAAAAACGGCGCCTGCGGCGGGCTTCTTCAGAGCTTCGCAGACTGCCGACGACCCCGCCGCCCCCTCACTTTCATCCGCAGCTGCGGAGGCTATCTACTTACTTTCAACGGCCGATCGGGACCTCTTTCTTCGCCCTTCCCCTGAAAAGGTTTCGGGCCACCTCAACCTGGGGGCTCGGAGCGCCCCGAGGGCGCCGCCCGAAGCGACGCCTGGGTGATGAGACAGCCCTGGACTACTCGGGTGGCCTGTTTAGGCCAGCTGAGACTACTCGGGGGGCCTGTTGAGGCCAGCTGGGACTACCGAAGACTTACCAGATTCCCGACGTCAACTTTATTTCTGCACGACGTCGACCGACGAAAGTCTCGAACCATTTCCTGGGATAGGTTTTTTTTTCTGGGAATCGTTATTTTAGGTCCCGGTCCCCGGCGAGGAGGGTTCCCAAAGGCTGAGAATAGCGAAAAACCTCCCGTCGCGATTTCTTCATGACTCTGCGGCCCCTCGTCGTCGCCTTACCAATCGTCGCCTCGTCCTCGCGCCCCTGGCCCCATCCGCGCTGCGTCCCCGCGCGGTCCTGACCGGAATCCGCGCTCGCCGCTTGGCG
>CAUYUJ010008991.1:167669-225169 GCA_963575745.1 Prorocentrum cordatum | reverse complement strand
GCTGAGATGGCGGGACTTATCAGAAGGCTCTGAAGGCCTCCGGCTTGAAGTCTTCTTCCGAACCTTGTCCGAAGCTGCAGAAGGCTTGACACGAGGCCAGAAGGCATGTGAGAAACCCTGCCGCCATCTAAGAAGGCCTGCCACTCTCACTGGTGTTCACGGCGCGCCGCTGAGTTTGGCTTTCGGGTCATAACTTGGGTTTCCTGCGGCCGTTCGGGACGATCTTGGCACTCCCGGAACGCTCTCGGCGAGGCGACGCCGCTGGAACAAAACATCCAGAGGCTAGAAGACATGTGACAACGGAGAAGCACATCGGAAACCCTCGAACCCCGAACCTGGCCATCGCTCGGACGTCCATTCCCTGTTTTTTGTTTGGTTTCGTGCGTGGCTTTTACGCATGATCAAGGATGCTCCTCGATGGTCCTCGCCGAAGGAAAAATGCACACGTCCGAGTGATGCCAAGGAACCCGAAACTCCCAAAAGCTCCCCCCCCGATCCTGCGCGCCGCTGATCATCGGCACCTGGGCCCCGGCTCGCGCCTCCCGCGGCCACCCCAGAAGACCCCCCCCCCCCGAGCGCAAGAAACGGTTGTTTCCGCAGCGCGCTCGCCGCGAGAAGGCTCTCCCAGGAGCAAAAACGTCTGCGTTCGAACTGCCCGCGCCACTGCCGAGCCCGCGAGCTTCGGGTCGGGCGAAAAGAAGCCTCAGGGGGGGACCGGCTCAGGGGGGCGAAACGTAAACTTATGCATCGCATATAGATCGGTGATAGAGAGTCCGCGCGTTTATTAAAGACGTGAGTAATCGGCGCCTTTCGGCGATGAGCTGGCGATTGGGTGTCGAAGCCTCCCTTTGAACAGATTTGTGTTGTTTTGTTATTTTTTCCCAGCGGCCTGGTGCAAGCTATCTTGTCCAAGGTAGTCTGGTGCAAACTATCGTGTCCCTGGCGGTCTGGTGCAAGATATGCAATATATCCCCCGTAGTGTCAGCATGCAAGAGAGACGGCGAGACTGCATCGGCCACGCGGCCGGGACAGGCAAGCGCTACCCATGACAACCATTGCCCGGGCATGTGTCCAAAACTGGCGCGACAAGGTTGAACGTCGAATGGCATCACATTCTGATATGCGCACACAAATGCCCAGGAGGAGGAGGAGGAGGAGGAGGAGGAGGGAGAGGAGGGAGCGCAGAGGAGGGGAGGAGGCAAGAGGAAGCAGAGATCAACGTGGTTGTCAAAACTGGCTGCATTGCGCAACACCTAGTGGACATACACCGGCACAAAAGTGAAACAGCGCAGGAGGAAGGAGGCGGAGAAGGAGCCAGGGGCCAGGGGAGACAAGAAGGGGGGTGACAAGATGGGCGGAGAAGCGGTGTGTTCAAGGCAGCACTTACTGACACTAAAAGACAAGCTGTGCTCAGCGCGAAGATTTACACGATCATGCAAGATCGCCCGATGAGCATGCAACTTGAGCATGCGGCCGGCAAAAAACGGCGGGGCCAGGAGCGTCGACGAAACTGCAATCCGCGTGCGGAAGACCAGCCGCGAGAATTCCAAGGAGAACGGAGCGGCGAGGGGAGGAGGAACGCTCCAGCCGAGGGTCGTTTTCAACTGCGCACGCCAGAGCGTGAGGCACGCCTCTGGGTGCCAGCAACTCACATGCACCATTTCCAGCGGGGAATTGTAAGCCAGAAGCTGCTGCCTAGGATACCCCCCCCCGCACGGGGGGGGCGCAAACCCGAGGCAGACAAGGGGCCGCCACCCCCCCAACACGACAGCGACGACGAGGACGAGAACGAGGACGACGGGGGAGGACGAGAGGAGGCAGGAAGAGGAGGGGAGAGAGGGAGGGACAGGACGAAAAAGGAAGGGAGGGAAAGGGGAGAGAAGGAAGGAACGGCGCCCCGCCCCCGGGCGTGGGGCCGCCAGGGGGGGGGCAACCCTGGTCGGACAAATCGTGCCCCCCCCTCGCAGGGAACGACGGCGTGCACCACTGGACGATGTGAAGCGCCGCGCACACCTTACCTGCCGCGCGCGTGGGTTCTAGTTTGAGGCGCCGACCAGGGGCCGGATGAAGGCCCACAGAGAAACAAAAACCATAATTACCGCGAGGGACGGGCCGACAAGTGGCACCGGGGGGCCGAAGGACGAAGAGGGGGAGGAGGGGAGGGCAAAGACGGGCACCAACGCTTGCGGCCTCTGTCCGCCGTCTTCGCGGCGCGCGGCAAGCGTCGCAGGGCCGCGATCCTCCTGGTACCCAGAAAACAAGAGGGAGGGAGCGATGAGGCGGAGGACGAGGAAAGACAAGGAGGGGAGGCAACCAGCTCGGCATTGAGAACACAACCTCGAACCTGGTGCTCGAGTGGGAGCGGCCGCGGCGGCACCAGACAACGACGGCGACCGTCTTGCCAACGGCATCTCAGCTGCGTCACGTAGTAAGCCCACTCCAGCTGTCACCACGTTGGCACCAGGCCTCCGCCGCCGCGAACCAGTGCCCTGCGACAGTGGAAACCGCTACCAACAAAAAGTGCGGGAGGGGCCCATCAAGGGCCCCCCGGGCGGGCCAGCGTGGCCGAGAAAAGCGACCAACCGCGCGCGTGGGAGAACGGAAAGGAGGAGAGGAAAACCACGGCAAAAGAGCGGAAAAGGAGACGCAAGAACCGAAGCAAAACAACAGCCAAGGAGATGACCGCCTGGATCTAAACGTGCCTATAGATACTGGCCAGCAGCTTAGCCTTAAGAGCACAAGCTCGAGCCTGGTGCTCGAAGTGGGAGAGGCAGCGGCGGCGTCGGACGACGATGGCGACCTCCTTGCCGATGGCGCGCCAGCTGCGTCGCGCAGCGGGCTCATTCCAGCGCGCGCAGCGCCAGCAGCGGACCTCCGCCACTACTCCGTTTCATCGAGTAGACGCCGTGGATGACGACCACGGCGGCAGTCCAGCGCTCGCCTGGCGCCCGCGCCCTCGCGCGCGCCGCCGGCGGGCGCCCGGGCCGCTCGAGCGAACGCTGTTCGAACCCGTGCGCGGGGGAGCGAGAGTGGCACTTGGCGCCGGCCGCCCCAGAACTGGCCCTCGGGGGAGCGGGCTGCCCATGCCTTCCCCCTGGGCCTCCTCTCCAGCCGGTGGCGCGGGGAGCCGCGCCCGGGCCCTGGCGCTGGGGCCCCCGGGGTCCAATGCGCTCGGCTGCCCGCAGGCGCCCCGCGCCGCGCCCGCTGCAATCGCGCCTCGCATGCGCAGGCGACGCGCCTAACTCGCCGCGCTGCCAGCCCGCGCCCGCGCGCGGCGCAGCAAGCGCCGCGCGCGACCTGCAGGCCGATCTGCAGATGCGCCCTGCAGGCGCGCGTGGCGCGGTGGGCCGCCGGCGGCGAACCCTGCGCCGTCACTGGCTGGGAGGGGCCGCGCCACGCGCAGTTTGATGGCAGCCCCTCGGCGCGCGCTGCATTCAGCATTGCGCCGCGCGCCCAGCAGGCGCGGCCAGCGGCGGCCCTGCGCGATCGGTGATCCGGCGGCGGCGGCCCTCCGCCCACCGCGCCTCGGCCCAGCGCGCCAGGTCGGGGGCTGGCGGCGCCTGGCATGTCTGGCGGCGCTGAACCCGATCTGAGCTCGCCTGGCCCATCCACGGCCGGAGGCTCCTCGGTCGCTGGGGGCTTCATCGTGAACTCTATTGCTACCTCTTCGCCACTTGAACTGGGTGCCCCGCATCGGCGAAGATCTTCCGTGAGCACCTGGTTCGCGTGGCCTTCGGCGGCTGCTCCTTGGTCAGGCCATCGGCCAGCCTTCTCCGACCCCGGCGCCGGCCCGTGCAGCGCCTGGCGCCGCGCGCTGCTGGGGTCGGCGCGGGCGCCGGCCCGGCCGCGCGCAGTGCGCCCCGCGGGGTGCCGGCCCGCTCGCCACTGCTGCCGCCTGCCTGGCGGAACAGCGGGGGCGCGGGCTTCGAACCTTTCAGCTTCTGGGGGAAGTGCGACTCCATCTTCGCTAAGGCGCCAACCAGGCAGGGGCATGCGCGGGCCCTGCAAGGCTTTCTCCCGCAACCCAAATCGCGCTGGCAAGTTCTGCTCCTGGCGATTTGGGTCGCGACCCCCTCCGCCTCCGCCATCCGATGGTGGGCTGGTTGGTCGCGTCGCACCCCTCGAGGTGTCGGCGCTGCGCCGGCCCGGCAGCGCTCCGGCTGCGCCCCAGCTGTGCTGGGTAATCTGAGGCAGGCAACGTGGAGGATTGCACCGCCTGCCCACCGCCCAAGAGGGCTGCGAGACCAGGTTCGCCCAGGGTAGCCTGGCTGCGCGGGATGTCCTGGAGCCGGCGCGACGCGCGCGGGGTCGCCGCGCGCGCCCGGCCTCCTGGGCGGGGCCACCTACGGGGGCCGGCCAGGGCGGTTCGATGGGGCAGCGGTTCGGGCGTAGCGCGCGGACGCAGTGCCCTCGCAAAGACGATCACGAACGCGATCAAGTCGCCCATGCGCGCGCCTCAGAGCGAAGACCCCCGGGGCCGGGAGGCGAACCGCCGCCCCCAGCCCCAATTCGTGCCCCGCGCGCGCCCTCTCCGACAACCTCTGCATCAACGCCACGCTTCTGGCCCTCCAGCCGGCATGAAAAACCAGCGCATCGATGGGCGCTCGGCCGCAGGCAGCTCGCTGCGCGTTGCTCCGAAGGCGCGCGGCTAGGCCTGCTCGCCGGCCGGCGCCTGCCTTGCCTTCCGCCTTTTGACTCGCCGCGCGTCGGCTCACCCGGCGCGGCTATCTCGAGCGTGGGCTTCGGGCCCAGCTGAGACGGGGCTGAGTCGGCGGGCGCGCTGGGCCGTTGCGCCCGGGCGTCTTCGACCTGCCAGAGCCCGGCGCCGAGCGATTCTCTGACCCTTTGCGTCGCATCCGGCAGCGCACCAGTTCCGCGATTATGGGCCGCGGCGAGCAGTTGGCGAAGGTCATCCTCGCGGGCTGCCCGCGCTCGCAATCTCGCCTGGATGCCCGCGCCGCTCGGCAAGGATTGGCGGATTAACTAGCGTGCGTTCAGGGGGGTGAGGGGCAATTTGCTGAATCTGCGAGCGCGCGTCAGTGCAATGGCGCATGTGTAATGGAGCAATTAGTAAGTGCTTACTAAATGGTTAGTCAGTCGTTCGCTGGCTGATCAGTAAGTCGCTAGCGGGCTTGCTAACCACCTACTAAGTGGGCTCTACGCGCCCCAGCTAAGCCACTTACTCCACAATAAAGAAGTTCGAGAGACTTGGTTCGCAATGGTCAGTAATGGTTGGTAAGTGGTTGGTAAATGGTGAATCTGTCGCTCGCGAGTGAGAACTATCGACGAACCCCCCCCATCCGTTCCCCGCCCCCCCTGCCCCCCGCGCGCCCGCAACAATCCGGCTGTCGCCGCGCGCGCGCCAGACAGTCTCGGGGGCGAGGAAGCCGCGGGGCGCCCGTCAGAGCGCTTCGGGGCGCCCGCCCCATCGGCGGACGCCTGTGGCTTTCAAGGGGTGGCCGTCCTCCATCGTTGCCGCCCCTGGGCGCGGGCTGCGGGGGCGGCTGGGGCGCCCTTTCGGGCGCTGCTGCAGCCCCTGGCGGCGGCCGCGTGGACGCGAGGGGGGCGAGGGGTCGCGCGTGCTCGGATCGTCCACGCAGCCCTCGCAGCGTGGCGCGCCAGTCGGGAATGCCCGATGGGCGCGCCCGTCACCGCTCTTGCGGGTCGGGGCCTACCGGGGGGCTCCGCGCCGAATGCGCGTCGCGCGGGGGTCGCTGCCGCTGCTCGCGCCGCCGTTGCGCCGACGCGCCCGCGGCCGCCCCCGCGCGCGGCGGCGGGCGCGCGGTCGTCGTCGTCGTCGTCGTCGTCGTCGTCGTCGTAGTCGTAGTCGTAGTCGTAGTCGTAGTCGTAGTCGTAGTAGTAGTAGTAGTAGTAGTAGTAGTAGTAGTAGTAGTAGTAATAATAGTAGTAGTAGTTGTTGTTGTTGTGGTAGTAGTAGTAATAATCGTAGTAGTAATAGTAGTAGTAGTAGTAGTAGTCGTAGTAGTAGTAGTAGTAGTAGTAGTAGTAGCGGGAGTAGTAGTAGTAGTAGTCGTCGTAGTAGTAGTAGAAGTAACAGTCGTAGTAGTAGTAGTAGTAGTAGTAGTAGTAGTAGTAGAAATACTTAGAACAGGACTCGTAGTAGTGGTAGTCATCGAAGTAGTATTAGTAGTAATAGTCGTAGTAGTAGTAGTAGTAGTAGGAATCATATTGTTATTATTAGTAGTAGTAGTAGTAGTAGTAGTAGTAGTACCAGTAGTAGTAGTAGTAGTAGTAGTAGTAGTAGTGGTAGTAATCGTAGTAGTAGTAATCGCAGTAGTAGTAGCAGTAATAGTAGCAGCAATAGAAGCAGTTGCTCTAGTAGTACCAGTCGCAATTGTAATAGAAGTGGTATCAGTAATAGTAGAAGTCGTAGCAGTAGTGATAATGATGCTAGGCATCGCAATAGTAATCGTAGTAGTGGTAATAGCAGCAATAAAAAAGACTACAGATGATAAGTAATGGTACTGGTAGTAAAAGCAATCGTAAATTTATCGCCGTAGTCGTAGTCGCAGTAGTAGTAGCAGTCGTGGTAGTCGTCGCCGTCAACGACGTACCAATAGTGATGACGAACAATCGCAATCGTAGTGCTAATCGTAATCGTAGAACTAGAGACAATACTATATGGTGGTAGCACTCGCCGTCGCAGTAGTAAACATAATATTAGTAGCAATTGCCATCCGAATGGTCGTCGTTGTAGACAAGGGTGATAAATAATCACAACAGTGCGATTCGTGGTCGTGGTCGTCGTAGTGGTAGTAGTAGTGGTAGTGAACGCAGTAGTAGTAGTAGTAGTAGTAGTCGTAGTAGTCGTAGTAGTAGTAGTAGTAATGGTAGTAGTAGTAGTAGTAGTAATGGTAATCGGAGTAGTAGTAGTAGTAGTCCTAGTAGTAGTACTACTACTACTACTCATAATAATAATACTGGCAATAGCAGTGGTACTCGAAGTAGTAATAGCCGCGGTCGTGGTTGTAGCAGCAGCAGTAATAGCATTACTAAGTGTAGGAGGAGTACAAATGGTAGAAGTAGACGTAAAAAGGAGTGCTAGCAGTAGTAGTAGTAGTAGTAGTAGTAGTAGTAGTAGTCGTAGTAGTAGTAGTCGTAGTAGTAGTAGTAGTAGTAGTAGTAGTTGTAGTCGTAGTAGTTGTAGTAGTAGAGGTGGTGGTAGTCGTAGACTTTGACACATTATAGGAGAAGCCGTAGTCGTGGTAGTAGTAGCAATAATACTAATATTAGGGGTAGTGGTGGTCGTAGTTGTAGTAGTCGTGATACGAATGGCCGTAGTATTTGTAGCAGTCATCGTCGAAGTAGTACTCCTACGATTCGTACAGAATTAGTACTAATAAAAATAAGAATAAGAATAAGAGTAGCAGTAAAGGTGTTAGTCGTTGTAATTCTCAGAGAAGCAAGCGGAGTACTAGCTAGCATAAAGGTAGTAATAAAATACTAGAAACGGTGGCCGTGATACTAGAAGGGTAGTAGCAGTCGCAATCGTAGTAGTCGACGTAGTCGTCGTCGTCGTTGTAATCACAGTAGTGGTAGTAAACAGAATCTGACTCGTAAGCGTAGTGGTAGTAGAAGTAGTAGAAGTAGTAGAAGTAGAAGTAGAAGTAGTAGTAGTGGTAGTGGTAGTAGTAGTAGTAGTAGTAGTAGTAGTAGTAGTAGTCGTAGTAGTAGTAGTAGTATTAGTAGTAATAATAGTAGTAGTAGTAATAGTAATAGTCGTAGTCGTAAAAATAACAGTAATGGTAGTCGTCGTGGTGGTAGTAGTCGCCGTAATAATATTGACCTGAGAAAGCCCAATCAGTGGGTGATTTGAAAACTGATACTATGAATATTGAGATCGATTGTGACATCAATAAGTTACTGCAATCGCTAGTGGAACCGATCGTGAGGACGATGGTAAAGTCGATCGTGAGACCGAGAGTGACATTGATTTAATGAGATCGGGACATAGATCGATCGCGGGGTCGCTCATGCGATCTCTAAAGAGATCGCTTGAAAAGTTGGAATTGAGACTTCGATTGCGTCATCGATGGTGAGATCGATCGAAAAGTCGGTAATGAGATCGATGGTGAGACCGACCGATAAGAAGATCGACCAGGAACCCGGGAACCCTGGAACCTCGCCGCCCGACAAAATCGGCCAGGAACCCAGAAACGGGAACCGCGCCCATTCGGATGCCGACGCAGCAGCAGCGGCGTGCCCGGGCGCCCGTGCACGGGCATGCTGCGACGGCGCGTGGGCATCTAGGCCGGGGGGGGCCAAAACGACGGCGGGGGGCAGAGCGGGCGAGCCGGCCCGGGCAGCAGCGGCAGCAGCGGTAGCAGTTGCCGTCGCAGTTGCGTTGTAGTTTTCGTTTGACACAGCCGTGGTTTCGGCGATCTCCGTCGCCATTCAAGCGAGTGGCTCCTTCCGTTCTCATGTTTGGCAATTCGGCCGCCGGGGCGCGGCGGGGGGGGGGCGGCGGCGGGCGGGGGCGCGGGCGGGGCGAGGGGGGGCGAGTTGGGACTGACTGGGCGCAGCGGGGGCGGCGAGGGCCCAGGCGACTCGATGGGTTCGCGGGCGAGAGCGCAGCGGTGCCAAATGCGGCGGCGCAGCGCCGCAGAGTTGGCCCGCGGCGCCTGGAGACGGGGTGGGGCCGGAAAGAAGAAGGGGGTGCATATCGGTTTCGCGCGGGGCGCTCTGGCTGCCTGACAACGCGCGGTTGCGCAAAGCTCGAACCGTAATTGTAGTGGCGCGCGTGTGTTTCCGCGCATCTGCATGGACGTGCTGACCTGGCTCGTGCTCGAAAGCGACGAGGCCGCCGCGTTTAGGGCAATTTGCATGTCGCTGCGAACGAGAAAACAGAAGGTCGCTTCGCCGAATGCGCGGCCAGCTCGAGCTCGTCGCCGCCCTTGGTCTGATCGGCCAGGGCGTCGACCTTGAAGACGCCGCCGTCGCTGAAATCCACGAATGACTCCTGTCGACGCCCCGCAGGGCGTCAGCGCCCCGGCCGTCCGAGGCTTTAGCCCCTCATCGCTGTGCGCCATCGGAGCGCATGTCGCTCTTGTGATCGCGCTGCGGCGCCCAGCGCGACAGCGGCGCCGCGCGCCCCCCGATTTTCCGCGCGGCCCGCGAGGCGATGAACGCGGCAAAACTTGTGGGTCGCACGCGCGCAATGGCTGGCGCCCGCGGGAACCGAATGTCACGTCCCCGCGCTGCGCCAGCAGCCGGCGGGGGCGCTGCCGCGGGGGCCAGGGGCCGAGCGGCGCCCGGCGCGGCGGCGGCAGCCGCGCGGGCGACGTTCGTCGCGGGTCGGCGCGCCAGCCAACGGCGACGTCGGCGCGCGCGAGAGCGCGCGCCTCCGCCCGCGCGGCCTCGGCGTCAGCGGCCCAGCGCCCCTTCGCCTCGCGGTGGAGCTCGAGCGCCCCGGGCGCGGATGGGGCCCGCTCGGCGCCAGAGAACCGTCGATGCGGTTCGCTCCGTGGACGGGGGCGCTTGACCGACTCCGCCCTGGGGGCCCGGCTGGCGCCGCGGCGAATCTCCCCGTGCTTCCCGCGGTGTCCTGGGTGGGCTGCCGCGGTCGAGTCGGCGCTGGCGCTCCGCCCATTGCTGCTCCATCTCGTCTGCGTCGACCCCCTGCCTTGGGCGCGGCGCCCAGCCGCCCCCCGGGCGCCGGCGGGTCGCGGCGCCACCGCCGCGTGGGCAGGACAGATGGGGCGCGCTGGGAACGGCCCCGGCGCTCGTCTTGCAGCAGGCTGCGGCTACCTGGCTGCGTCTGTCCATGCACCGCGTTGGCCTGTAGACCCGCCCGCGGCGGCCGCGCGTGCGAGAGCTCGCGTTCGCGCGGCCCCCTGGGCGGCGAGGCGACCGAGGCCCGGCCGTGCTCGCGCTGTAAGCGTCGACGGCTGCGCCCCGCCACCCTCCCGGGGCCGGCTGGCGCGCCGCGTCGCGCGCCGTCGCGCCCGCCTTCGCAGCCTCGCATGACTGGTCCTCGGGGTCAACCTCCGACTCGAAATCTCGGTCCAACGTCGGCTTCGCGCCGCCGCGCGACCGGGGCCCCTCTCGCCGCCGCTTGGCGGCGGCGCCGGCGGCGGGGACATGGCTTGCAGCAGTGGCCAGGGCCAGAGTCCCCAGCCAACGCCCCGCCGAAAGACGACGCATGCTCGACTCGGGCTGAACCGCGAGCGCGCGCTCCGAAGTTGACGATGGCCTCGGCTCGGCGTCCGCCGCGGCGCACTCGACGGAGCGGGGGTCGCCGTTCTAGGCTCGCCGCGAGGCGCGTTGGAGCTCGAGATTCTCCGGCTGGGATCGGAGCTGACGGCTGCTGACCGCTTTGGCCACATCGGAATTCACCGGTGGCCCCTTGCGGCCCGCGCGCAGGACATCGTCGAGAATAGATGCGATGCGATGCGACGGCCCTTGGAGGCAGGAGGGGAAGCCTCGCCTGCTCCGGCATTGCGCCGGGCCGCAACAATAATGAACATCATATGATTACAAAGGCAGCGAAGGACAGTGCAAGATGGGAGATGGGTGAGACAACAGTAAAAAGACAAGGGCACGCGTGGCTATGCATGAGAATCAATTGCAAGCGGCGCACAAGGGAGAAATACCAGAACTCTGCAACATGATGCGCAATGGCGGCCTGAGATTTCAGCCCAGCGCTTCTGCTGCCCGCCTTGTGAACGGCGGGGCAAGAACCGACGCCGCGGAATCCAGTCGAGGAGCCGCGCGTTCCATCGGGCGTCTTCGCGCAGAGCACTCCTGGCTGCAAGCTCCCGCTTGTACTTCTATGAGAGCACTGTCCACTCTTCAACGCGGCGTTTTTCTGCTAAGCCCAGGCGTGCGTTAGTGGCGCGTCGGATGCGCTCCACCCAGTCCTTGTCCGGTCGCCGGTGGGTGCCCGCCATGCTCCGCAGCATTCCCCTCTGTGCAGACTGAAGCTTTCTCTCCTGGCCCTTCTTCAACGTCCACGTTCCCGCTGCGTGGAGCACCGCAGGCGCGACGCAGGCGCAGAAAAGCTGCAAGCGGTCTGCCAGAGAAAGCCGGCGGTCGCAGAGCACTGACTTCAACTTTGTGGAAGAAGCCCATCCAGCAGAGATTATGTTAGTCAGCTCCGTCTCGCGGTACGCATCGAACGTCAGCTTCCTTCTCAAAAATTTCTCTGCTTCCCCGCGTTGTAATACTCGAACATCGCGTCCCCCGGCATTGGACGTGCAACGGCCGCTCTCCAGCATTCGCGAGCACAACCGTCTTCCCCATGTGCAACTTCAGGCCGTGCTTTCTTGCCTCTGTTTCGGGACCAACGATCATTCGCGAAACATCTCTCTTGCAAGGGCACGCTAACAGGACGTCGTCGGCGAAGCGAAGGTTAGTAAGGGGCTCGGACGGGCCATCAATCACGATACCATAATACGGACCACTCCTCCTTGCGTTCAAACTCGCCCACCTGCGCTTCAAGGTTCTGAATATTGCCTCCATTACCACAATGAAAAGAAAAGAACTAAAGGGGGTCTCCCTGCTTGACCCCTCGCGCAATGTCGAACAAGCGGCTCTTTTCTCCTGCTGAAGCTCTGGCCCCTTGCTTCGCGCATAACCTCTTCAACAAATCGATGTGCCCGTCCGGCGCGCGCTGTTCTCGCAGCGCCTTCCACGAAGTGTCGCGCTCGACGGTGTCGAAAGCCTTTTCAAAGCCTACAAGCCCCATCCACAGTTCAGCATTGTACGTGTTGCTGGCCTCGGCAAGTAAGGTGGCGGTCAGCAGATGATCTATTGCGCTGAATCCTTCGCGATATGCCGCCTGGTCGACCGATTGGCCTTCTGAAGTGGCGCCGCGGAGCCTGCCACGCAAGAGCTTGCTGAAGAGTTTGCGCAAGATGGCTAGGATGGCGACCGGTCTGTAGTTCGATGGCAAAGACGCGTCTCCTTTCTTGAACAGCACTGTGATGCGGCTCTCCATCCAGTCAGAAGGCAGACGTTGGCTCGGATCCAGTATTGCGTTGAAGGTGCCCAGGATTAGCTCGCGCAGGAAGGGGCAATCCACCTTGGCCATCTCAGCTGTGATCCCCTTGTCGTCGCCGGACCTGCCGTTCCGCATCTCCTGGATTGCGTCTCTCAACTCATCTTCCGTGAAATCGGGCACCCGGTCTCCGCCGCGCATCTCGCAGGAGGATGCCCTATTGCCCTGTCTTGAAGTAGAATGCTAATCCTCGTAGAACTGCGCGAAGACTTCCGCTATTGTTTCTCTCTTCTCCCACTTCTCAGACACTGCTTTGTCCTGCTCCAGATCCCCGCTCTTGTTTCTCACTTCCGCGATGTGCGTCTTCTTGCTCTTCCCCGCGATGGCGGCCAGACGTTGTCGACCACGGAATTCACCAGGAATTTCTGCGATGTCGTCAACGTGCTGTTGGCTGAGCCTGTAACGAATCAACTTCTGGATGGCTTTTCCCCACCCCACGCGCAATCGCTTCTTCTCCTCTGGCGCCCGGTCTGATGCAGGAAGCTGCCTCCGCAGGTGGATGATCGTGCGGATTTTGACATCCAAGGTAGATGCAAGCGTCTCCGGGTCTTTCGTATTCGAACACGACCTTGTCTTGTCTCGGCCCGCCGCTTCTTTCATGCACCGGTTAATCTCGTCCGTCTTCTCTGCTGCTGAGAGCGCGCCCCGCTGCGCCTCCCGGAGCATAGAGTCGAGCTCTTGGGTGTGCGATTGCCCAGGCACCCACTTGTCACACCTCCGTTTCTTCTGCTTGGGCCGCCTATCCACGACGATGCCCAGATCACGGCGTGCTGGTCTATGATCAAAACCAACATCGACGCTTCCGTCCACAATGCACTGCCGAATGTGCTTCTTCGCACTGACGTCCACGAGTATGTAATCGAGTTGAGACCGGCGATCTGCGCCCCGGAAGGTCCACGCCTCTTCGGAGGCGTTGCGACGAACGAGCTTGCAATAACCATGTCGAGCATCGAACTCCACTGTGAAAGCAGATCCCCCCTTTCGTTCCGGATTGGCATCGGATCACCGCCCGTGAGACGAGGATCATCGCGTTCAGAACGAGGGCCAATCTCTGCATTGAAACCCCCTGCGATTCAAAACCGGTAGCCTCGCAACTGAGCGTCATGATAAAGACTCGCTACTTCGCAGTAGAGTGCTTCAACAAGTTCCTCTTCTTGTTCAGCGCGTGGCATAAAGACCGCAGCAACCCTGGTTACACCGAAGCTGTATATTTATATATCTAGCGTTGCCGCCCTGTCAGACAAAGGCTTGAGACTCCCGTGAACCCAGCGCTGACGAAGTAGAACACCCACTCCTCGCGAGCGTCTGGCGCCGCCGCTGCCGAACCATCTGTGTCCGCGTTTCGCGCCCCACGATTCCACTTTCTGCTCGCGCCATGTCTCCGCGAATACCAATACGTCCCAGCGTTGATTACCAACTCTTCCAAGCAACGCTCATCACGATCATCAAAATTCATCAACGAGTGCACGTTGTACTCATAAGCGGTGAAACTTACGGAATACTTTGCATCCGAACTGTTCTCGCTTTCTGGTGATGGTGTACTTCCCCGGGTACTCCTCGTTCTCCCTGGAAGGAATGTTGCGTCCTAAAGCTTCATCGCCTCCGCGACGGCATCCTTCAGCGTCTTCGCGTCCGCCCCGATACCGGCTTCGGCAAACTTCCCTTCGTGCAGCTCTACATCGCCGTCCTCCCCCCCCTTCCATTCGCCGACTCGAATGCGACCTGCGAGAAGTACCCCTCGCCGGTAGTCGACCCGAACTTTCTCAGGAGCCATGCTGCCTACCTCAATCATCATTCTCTTGTACTTCCCGATATGTCTTTCCGCGGATCCGCTCTTCACGGCTCTTTGAAGAAGATGCCCACGAAGCCTCCCCCTCAAACTCTGGCTTGGGTTTGCTGTTGAACCTGCGAACAAAATCGTATGATAATTTCGGCGCCTGGAACCTTATGAAGCCGACGCTGCCGAAGCTGTAGGCGTAGATCTCCTCGACGCCCTCCACGTTGGTCAGCATCGAGTCTTTGATGAAGTCAATCACCAGGGATTTGTCGGAAACTTGAGGGAAACCTCCAATGACAGCGGTGCGTGCGAACTTGTCCGTATCCTCCACGCGCGCCGAGTCCACGTTCGACTGCTTACCTGGGATTCCCTTCATTGTGTCTGCGACGATCGTCTCAACATCAATCCGGGTTAGCATCTTTCCGCTCATCTCGTTCATCTGATCCTCCACCATGGTCACTTCTCCATCGCTTCCTCCGCCCCCGCATGCGCCAGTCCCGCCTGCATCCTTACTTGTGCGAGCTCGTCCCTGACCTCATGAAGCTCTGCCTTCACTTCCTTGAGGCTCGTCTGCAGGCCTTTCGCCAAACCGACGAGCTGGTTAAGCACCCGGCCCTGGGAGACAGCCCACCCTGGCACCTTCTCGTCCTCACTCCCCTTGCTTCCCTTACTCCCCTTGCTCTCCTCCTCCACGATCGAACTGTCCGCATCATCAACACACGCCAACTCTACCCCCTCGGAGTCCACGTCGATCACGTCTTTGATGGCCCTGGACTTCCTCTCCGTAGTGAGCCCCGTGGATGTCCCAGATCCTGAACGCTTGGATGCTGTTTGTGCCGGCATCGCTCCAGACAGTACAGCGGCTGTTACTGATGGCGAAAAGAGATGTAAGTACAGGGTAGGATGGTGTAATATTTGGTGTAAGAGCGAGATAGCACTTGAGCGAGATAGCACTTGAGCCAAAATGGCTACGGGTGGGTTGACCGGGCCCTCGCGCCGGATCCAAATGTCGCTGCACTTGTGCTGCGAGACGCTGCCCTTGAACCTGGCGCGGTAATGCTCTGGCCCAGCTGCTGGGCCGCACCATTTGACGAACGCGGGTCCTGGCGGCGCAGACGGCGGGGACCTGTCAGGCGCCGCCAGACAATCAAGCTGACCGCCCGTGCGACCCACTTGCACAGCGCAAAGATGGCGCGGAGACTGCGCGCCGCCAGCGCGAGGAGCCCCGTCGCGCTCAGCACGCCATGGGTCGTCGCCGCGATGCGCCAGGCAGCGCCGAAGAGGTGGGCGCCCGCCTGGCCCAGGAAGCACATGACCCACCCACCCTCGGAACTGAGCCACCGGCGGTCCTCCCGAGGGGAGGAGGCGGACGCGCAGCTCCCCGTCGCTTCGAACGACGAGCTACTGATTCCTCCCCAGGTCCAGAAAATTGAACTGCCTTCTGGATTCCAATTCAGGACCCAGACTCCCCAGCCCCCGATCCAAGAGGCCTCCGGGTCCTGGGATCCTGGACCCGTCTAGCCGAACACTGAACACCCAATCCGGCGGCCTGGCCGGCGGCACTGACGGCACGCCTGGCGAAGCATCGCCAAGGTCTTGCCGTGGCCTTGAGTCACCACCCGCGCCGAACTCCATTTGCGGGTCCTCCGGCTTCACGGCGCTGCCGTCGCTGCAAAGCCGGAGCGCGCGTGGGGCTGCTCTGGGGTGCATGCCCAGAAGGTTCCAGGCCACCCGCTGCTGACCGACCCTGCGCCCCATCTTGAAATGGCGCTTCGCGGCTGGCGCGAAAACGGGCCACTCGGCGCCCCCGCGGGGGCCGCCCCCGTCGCGCCGCGCCGCGCCATGGCGCGACCGCGCGCGGCTTCTGGGCCCCGTCCGGGGCCCAGGCCTCTAGGCCATCTGAGGCCGACCCCGGGCTTAGCCAGGAAAGCTGCGAGCCACGTGCGTGGGAGGAAAAGAAAAACACAAAACAAAAACAACGACAAATAATGGACAACCCGCGCAGATCTTGGGGGGCAGTAGATCCAACCATTTTACCAAACATCCTATGTCACCCCCTTCGGTTGCCCCTAGAACAGGGGGGGGGCGGAGGGGGGCAAATGGAAGGTTAGCGAACCGGCTCGCTGCAGCTGGTCTTCCTGGCGCCGACGGCGGCCAGTCGTCGGGGAAAGAGCCTGGCGGCGGGGACGGGACCAGCTGCATGCAGAATATGCTGCCAGCTACGCCACGGAAGTGTAACACACGCACCCACCAGCGATGCTTCCCATTGCCTCCGAGGAGGACGGCAGTGAATGAAGTTGGAGGCTCTCACTTGTGACTCGTACGCTGTCACCTTCCCATGAGGCCCAGGAACAATTATCCACGCTGGCGCTGCTCGCAGGGACGCGACGGCGGGGAACGCGAGTGGCTACGGCCTCCGTTGGGCCCGAGATCTGGCCGACACATGCGCGTCTCCCTGAAACGCCAGCCACAACATCCCCAACAAAATGGACATCCATTGAAATTCTGGCCGGGACACGGGCAGTCGGACCTAGTCCACAAGAACATCCCTGAACAACACGAGACCCTCCGGTGGCCAACACGCATGAAACATCCAAGGGCACCCCCCCAAAGGGCGCACAAGGAAAGTCGACAGACACGAAGAACACCAGGGTCCCCTCCCCGAAGCAACCTCGATCTGATACCTCGCGCGGCCGCATTTGGCGGGTTCCTAAAATCCGGAAAAAACAAATACCCTTACCATCTCGTGGGGAACTGCCTTGTGCTTCCGCCGAGCTTCCGCCGGCTTTCGCTGGCGGAGGCGGCCTCGTTCTACTTTCGCCGCCTTCCGCCGGCCTTCAGCTGCCTTCCGCCGAGGAAGAGATACCAGTTCCTTCGACCCGCGAAGGCGAGGCCCTTTCTGCAACGCCTCATATGTGGCGGCTTCCTGACATCCTGCGTCCAACAAAATTGTAATCGACAGCGCGCAAGGGTGACCCTGGGTTGGAGTGGCCGCTGGTGCGTGGCATTTTTTGGGGGGCGAACGCAAGCGCGCAAGACGCTGCTATCGCATAGCATTATGCCATTTGGAGGCCCCAGCGTGCCCGCACCAACGGTCATTCCGGCGAAAGGTCACTCTTGAGCGTACCCGATGGCATTTCTCGGGAAACACTTCTTACTTCCGCCGGCCTTCCGCCAGAGGAGGCGGCCCCGTTTCGCGCCCGCCGCCCTCCCGCCGCGTTTCCGACGCCGCCCGCCGAGTACGAGACGCCAACATCTCGGCTCCTCCAGAGCAGGGCCCCCTCTGCTACGCCTCGCGTGTAAAAATATGTGCGCGATGACGGGCACCACCCCCCTCTTTCCGCCCGACCCGATAAGCGGACCGCTCCGTCCGCGGGCGTGCCCTGTGTGTGCGTTAGCCTCATGCCTGGCTGCGCCGCCGCCCGCTTCGGGGCACCGGGGCGGCGCAGTGGCGCGCGGCCCGGCCGAGGGCCGGGCCGCCCAAAACAATTCCGCGGAAGGGGGGTGGTCAAGGAGAGGGCGAGCACAAAGTAGACACAGACGATAAGAAACCTTGCCATGCAAGCATCGCGCTACCACAAGCACCGCCGCATAAAGGACGAATGGGGCTCCTCCGGCAACAGCGAGCCTCGGCCACGAGGAGGTTCCCGGACCTAGATCTGAGGAGCGGCCTGATGGCAAGTGCCCCTCCTGAGCCTAACGTGGTTTCGCGTTTGAGCATATCTATGGATGCATGCATGCATGCATGTATGTATACATATACCGTCGGCCCCCTTGCGGGACCATCAGGCTGCGATGATTAAGCTTGCAGCTCCCTGTACCAGTTGCAGCTTCAAATTTCAAATGTTACTGTCCCGCTTTCTGCTTCCATACTGCTAATTGTTGCTGAACGCGCGAGGGGGGGAGCCGAAACGCGTCCTGGTTATAGCGTCCCCGAATCACGTCGTCTGAGTCCTGGGAGGTCGTGGGACACGTAAAAATACATGATATTCGCGTCCCCGGGTTCACAGTCCCTAGTAAGTTACGCCATATTCGCGTCCCCGAGGCCATACACCCTTAGAAAGTGTAGAATATTCGCGTCCCCCAAACCACAATGCCTCGTAATTCTTAAAATGCTCGCGTCCCTGAGACCCCATAAACCTTTGTAAATTATGCAATGCTCGCGCCCCCCAAACCATAAACCTTTCTTGCAATTTACGGAATACTCGCGCACCAGAAACCATAAACCGCAGACATTACTCAATATTCGCGTCCCCAGAGCCACAAACCCTAGCAAATTACACCGTACGTGCGTCCCCGAGGCCACAAGCCCTCGCAAATTATACCAGATTCGCGTCCCCGAGGCCATACACCCTTGTAGATTACATAAGATTTGCGCACCCGAGGCCATAAACCCTGGTAAATTACTCAATCGTTGCGTCACTGAGGCCACAAACCCTTGCACATTACAAAATATTCGCGTCCCCGAAGCCATAAAGCATTTTAATATTGGCCATCGCGTGAAGGCACGACGTTGCTTCACGTCAACGTCCAGACATCCCAAGACAACTCTGGCAAGTCCCATTCTAAGAGAGGGGGGCCAGCGGCATGGGGGCGAAGCCTTTACGAACACACACACACACACACACATATATATATATATATACATACATACATGTGTATATTATATTTATATATGCCGATACATGTATACATTGATACATGCATTTTGTGTATATATGCGTATGTACGTGCGTACGTATGTATGCATGCATGCATGTATGTATGTATGCGCAAATACACATATACATATATGCAGGTGTAAACACTATTGCCATAAGGAGCGGTATCTTGAGTGGCACGATTGCCGTCGAGCCTTCGACTTCCTGCGGTGCCCCAAGGCTCCTGTGCACCTCCAAGGCCATCGGGTGATTAAAAATATCCACGGGGCATCTGCTGGCAGGCGGGTTTCTCACTTGACGTGCCTACTGCACCGCCAGAGAACATAATCAATCATCTTTGAATCGGGAAGACGGGCCGAATCGGGGCGTGTGTCAGATCTGGATGCATCGGCACGGGGTCAGAATCGAATCAGATCGGTCGCGCCAGGTTGCAAAACAACGCCAACCATCGGCCCGATCGATGGAGCATCGGAATCGAGCCAGATCGCGCTAGCCGATGTCGAAATCGAACAGGATCGCTCGGATCGAATTGGACCTTGGGAACCATCCGCAACCGCAATTCGGCCCAAATACTAGTGTACGGCACGGCAAGCACGCGTCGTCGCGACCGCCCAGTGGGTTTCCGACACCGCGCGGACCTAAAGAAACAGAAAACTGCATTACGAACCCCGCAGACTTCTTGGATCGGTACCAGACCCCCCTCCCTGGTAAGCAGAGCTCGCCAGGGGTGCCTAGCGGTGTCGGAGACCGACGCGGTGGTCGCCACGATGCGAGCTTGCCAATTTTCTGATCTTGGAAGATCGTTCAGCCTCGAACGGCCGCGACTTCCCGACCGCGCAGGACCGCTCCATGTTGGTTGACTTCAGCGCCCTGGCTGCGGTCGACCCGCTGTGCCGACGAGGCGCGAACCTGCAAACACCCTGCCAATAAGTCTCCGCAAACCCCAATTCGGGCCGGACCTTGGTGTACATGGCGTCCCTTGCCGGGCATGGAGGCGGTGTATTCGAGAAACAAGAAATGGCATAACATAAAATTGCGAAGGGCCACGCGATGTCCTTTATCGGCGCTGGAGCCGCCAGGCGGCGCCTCCGGCGCGGCAGGGCGCGCAGGAAAGGGGGCCCAATGCCGATCCAAGACATCCGCGCGGACCTCTGGAAGTTTATGTTTGCACTGTTTCTGTGCCTCGACGTATACACCAAAACCTAGCCCCAAGATAGGGGCCTGTCGAAGCTTGGCGGCGGCGGTGGCGTGTAGCTGCCCTCTCTCACAGAGACGGGCGGGGAAAAGGAGGAGGAGGAAGAGGAGGAGGAGGAGGAGGAGGAGGAGGAAGAGCACAGGCCACGCGGGCACAGGCCAAGTCAGCGGCACACGGGTAGGGGAACGCAAACGGCATAGACATACACTTCCGGAGGTCTGTGCGGATTTCTTACATCGGCGGTGGACCCCCTCTGCCTGGCGCGCGGCGCGCGCCAAAGGCGGCGCCTGAGGCGCCGCCCCGGGTTGCCGCAGCCCGACGCAAGAAGTCTGCGCGGATCTCCGAAAATCTATGGTCATGCCGCTGTTGGCTCCTCGAGAACGAGACGCGTGGGCGAGCAGGCAGAGCCAAAACCCGAATCGAGTCGTCCACGGACAACTGGAACAGCCCGTGAAACTTGAGACGACGCTGAACTAAGCCACCGAAGCCAAATCGGGGCGGCCAGGCGAGGACGCCAGCAGGCCTGGGTCGAGTGGGCTGCCTGCGCGGCGCTACGTTGCGCAGAGTGCATGAAGGAGGAGGGGGAGGAGGAGGAGGAGGAGGAGGGGGAGGAGGAGTAGGAGCAGGAGGAGGAGGAGGAGGAGGAGGAGGAGGAGGAGGAGGAGGAAGGAGGAGGGAACTCGCACCAGGGGAAGGCTAAGAATGCTATGGCCTGCATTCGAAACCTTGGCGGGGCGGTCCTCAGGTCCTCCTCGGGCCAGGCTGGGGCGCCGCCTGCGGAGCCGTGCCCACGAGCTGGCTCAGGTCGGGCCGCCTCCGCACGACCTGCTGAAACCTGGCCTGCGCCACGGCTGCGACCGATCGGGCGGCGGCGGGACGAGAACGGATGGCGTGGTAAGCGTTGAAGCAGGCATCGATATACAGCACAATAGATAGCAATGCGGTGTCAGGCAAGGGAAAAGCTTATACATCTGACATCTAGACAAACCATCGGCGAGACAAAATTGGGCAGGAAGATGGGACAGGAAGATAGTAATACAGTCAAGCCTAAGGCATTCTAAAACGTGTTTTAGATGATCGGCCTCAGGGAGGCCACACATCGGGGAGGCCAGAGCGGTCGACTGAAAGCGCCCCGAAGTGCACCAAGCATTGCACATCGTCTTGAGATAAGACGATAAAACCGAAGGCGGAACTTTCTGCGCGGCCCTCAAGAAGGCCAAGATAAAACGCTTGATATCCCAGACAGACACTAGCGGGCCATATTTTCTAGCACGTGCAACTACACAGGCGGTCACATCTGGGTAAAAAAATGACGACGCAGAACCGACTCAGCCTTTTGCTGAAGGGGGGCCGCGTACTGGGGCATGCCAGGAATCGCAGTCATCTCGTCATAGTTATTAATCATAGCTCTCAAGATATTAGTTTTCCACCACGGATGCTCGGTCCAGACGTGGCAACAGTCGTCGTCGTCTTCGAAAGCGCTCAGGTCGTTCCGAATCTCATAAAAGGCCGGCGAGTTAGAAGCTGCACGTTACATGGCCGCGCGGCTGACGAGCGCAAGAGAGCGCGCATCAATAGGAAACCCGAGCTGCGTGAGGCCCATCATCATCTTAGCTGTCACGGCACTGTTAGGACCCATCGTGACCTTCTGGAGCCCAGCCCTCTCAAGCTTCAGGCACCTCTGAGTAATCGGCACCAGCTGACACAGAAAGGTGAGCACAGAGAACGCGATCATGTTATACTGGGCGACAGTTTTGGCGAGTCCTAACCCGAGGCCGTGGATGAGGTTGATGCGGCGGGCGAACTTCTGAAGGGCGGGCTCCCAGGACGCCCAATGCTATCAGGGCCCAGGCGAACCCCGAGGTACTTCCCGCGAGCCTCGAACTTAAGACCAGGAGCTTTCAACCCTAGGACCTCCAGCGCAGCCAGAAAAATCAGCCTTGCGCATACCGAAGAGCACCACGACAGTTTTGTCCAGGTTGGCGCACAGTCCAAACCCAGGGCCAGCCAGGGCCCACGCGCTCATGCTGAGGAAAAAGGCTTTCACGATGTCACCAGGACCGAGGCCGACATCGTCGGCAAAAGGCCCCCAAGGAGTGGGCGGGGCGAGGCAGCAGGAGGCAGATCTTCCGAAGCACTGGGTCCACAGCCAGCGTAAAGAGCGAGCCGCTGGCGGGACAACCTTGCTTGATGCCGCGGGTGAGCCAGTACCCTATGTCCCGATGCATACCGCGATACGATATAGATATCCATACGCCACGACACAGACACCTCAGAGCTTTGATAAAGAAGGCGGGCACTCCCATGGCATCTAGCGTCGCGAACATTGCCTCGTGCAGCAGACTGGGGAGCGCGGCGCGTACATCGTGCAAGATGAGGCCGGCCTTTAAACAATGCCGTTGCAGATGCCAGCGAAGCGCACGATATCCAAGCTCAAGAATATTCTCGTTCATATTCCTCCCACCCACGAACCCCCTCTGCTGCTTGATGCAGGTGTACTGACATATGGCACTCAACGGCTTGTTAAGAGCAAGCGAGATCAGCTCATTCGAGGTGCACGACAAAGTGAGCGGCCTAGTAGCAGAGGGCTTGCGCATACAGAGCTGCTCGCCCCCCTCCTCAACTCCTTTGGCTAAGAAGATATTGCGCCCATGGTAAAAATCCCTGTGACATTCACCCTGATCCAGAAAATGAAGATATAAACGATATAAAGCAGAAGTCCCCGAGGTGCCAGAATTGCTCCAACCGCTAAGGGATCCCGTCGGGGCCTGGGGCGCTATCATGAGCCTTACCCAACATCTTGATCAATTCCTCCTCCTCCAACCTCCAGTGAATGTTGCCAGGAATCTGGGGGGCATCAGTGAGCAGCTCGGACATGGCCGCGGGCTCGGCATCCACGGCTCTGCGCACTTGTCCCCAGTGACGGGCGAGTTCCTTCGCTCCCTCACGAGGGTCGAAAACTGGCGTCCCGAGCGGGTCGGCAATCGCCTGCAGCGAAATACTGGCACCTCGAGTTGTCCAGGCAGAGCGGTAAGTGTATAACGTGTTGACCTTTTGTTGTTTCCGTTGCTGTGACATGTCTGGGCCATTCTGGACAAGCTCGATCTGGCCATCGATCTGCTGCTGTTTCAGCGAGGCCAACAGGTAATGGAAGCCGACAAAGTTCGAGAACCGACAGGACTCGACATCAAAGAACTGCTGGGGCCTGGGGTACGCCTGCACAGCACGCCTCAAGACAGACTGAGACCCAGAAGGTTCGGCCCGCATAGCAGCCAGAGCCCAAGACACATATTCAGGGAGCGAATGAGCCCCACGCTGTTCCAGAATGCCCAAGACCTTCCTGGACGCCGCCTGAATGCCCTCCCGCACCTCCTCCACCGCCTCCAAGGGACTCTCCGAAATCGGACCAGCCCCTTCCAAAAGCTCGCCCAGGACCTCCGGGAACATAGGGTGCTTGGTGACCCAGGACTTGACCGTGAGGTTCCCGTCGGGGCACCTGGGGGCCAACGCCATATGCGCGGGTACGTGATCAGAAAGTGTGCTGGGGTCTGCAGGGCAACCTATGGTACCTGACGACGGCGCGAAGTCGAGCAGCACGCCAGGTGGGATACTATTGTAGATGCGATCCAACCGAGCGAGCGACTTGATGACCGTGCGACCTTCGACCGACTCCTCAACCCTGTGGGAAAACTGTGGCTGCTCAACCTCTGTCAAGAACGGAAACACCTCAATAAAGTGTTTGGCCAACCGGTGAGAAGGATGAATGAGGCGACCTGATAGCTGGCAGCTGCCTTCACCAGCAGCTGGAAAGTTAAAGTCTCCACAGACAAACGCTGAGCACTGCGCCCGAGGCAAAAGAGCATGCCGCACTCGATCCAGCTGCTGTCGCCTACGACGAACCGGGGGCCCAGGGCCACTATGAATATTGACTACTTGTGCAGCGTGAGTGTGATTGCGAAGTAAAGTGCAGTGAAAACGACCGTCGGCAAGGGCGCGATGACGAATATTCGTAAGTACAGCCCGAAGAGTAGGTTTGACATATATAATGCATCCTGCAGAGTGAGGGTTGTCCACAAACGAGGAAAAGCCTTTGAGTTGAAATACTTCCCGCTCTAACGCTCTAAAGCATTCATCCGACCCTCGAGCTTCCTGGATACGCGCTATATCGTGCTGTTGAATCAAGTTGATAACAAACCTGATCTTTGCTTTATGGGCGCGCCGAGGGGCGACGAGGGCACCGAAGAGCGAGCGGGCGTTCCAAGACACTATTGGGAACCGCTGGGCAGGCAGAAAAGGACGGCAATCAGCAACGAAGGCCAGCTGCTGCCAGGACGCGAGGAACCAGACGAGGAGGAGCTGGACGAAGTAGAAGAAGTAGAACTCGCCGATGATGTGCCAGAAGCGCTCGAAGATCAGGAACTCGATGAAGAGGCTGTTGCTCTCCTGCCGCATTGCCGTCGTCGTCGAATTCGAGCTGGAAGCGCACCGTCATCAGGACTGGGCCCAGCAATGTCCTGGTCGTCCGCTGTCGCCAATGTACCCGCTCTCGACAAAGAGGTTCTGGCACCCCCACAGCGATGGACACCCAGGCCAGAGACATGGCCAGATACAGCAGATGATTCCCCTGCCTCTGGTGGTCGGTACCCTCTGCTGTCGGCTGCAGACTGCAGCGCGGACAGTGAGCAGTGCGTATCACCAGGGCTCGCGACATGCATGGTGACGAACGGCCGAGATGGCAAGGCCGCCCCCTGCAGCAAGATGCCGTCGACGGTGTGGGTGATGACTTCGTCGGAGAAGCAAGGCTTCTTGAGCTCGCACGCGGTTGGGAGTAATGTCCATCTGGCCGCTGTCCGCACCCTTCACCTCGAAGAGCTCAACCGTTTCGTCACCTGAAATCAACCAGAGCTTCCCACGGAAACCTTGAGCGCCAAGCTTGTGAGACTCGTGCCACTTGTTCGCGCTGCGGGCGACGTCCATCACTGTGGACCAGAGCACGCCGAGCACACGGCTGGTCTTCCTGATCTTTGGCGGGGCATCCATGCGGATCTTCAAATTGATAGTGGCGAGGTTCGTCGGGTCGGCCCAGGTGACGCCGGGAGTGCGGGCCCTGGTGATGAAGTCCTTCGCGTTGGAGTTCGAGTCGAACATGATACTGTACGCAGATTGGAAATTGTGAACCTTCGGTATGGCCGTGACACCAGCTGGCACATGACGTGTAATCAGGTCCGTCGCGTGCCTGGTCATGACCGTGCCCATCATCGCACGCGGGAAACCCGCGATCCATACCTTGCAGTTGTTCGAGTCCGTGCCATGGCTTGCCGAAGACCCCGCATTCGAGGCCCTGGGCGATGGTGGCTGAGATCGCAGTGCAGCAATTTCTGCCTTCGCCCTGGCTGTGTCCTTCTTCACTTGCTCGATGGAGTCCGTGATCGTGCGCTGGACCTCAGCACTGGCCGCGGCGACGGCTTCGGCCTGACTGGCCTGAGCCTTGAACTCTAAGGTTGCGATGCGATCGCTCATGGCTGCCAGCTGGACGTCGTGCTCCGCCAGCGTGGTCTTGACGCCATGGATGTCCTCCTTCGTGGCCAATGTTGCCTGACCACTCTGAATGTTGGTGAGCATCTCAAAGAGTCGATTCTTGTCTGAACTGTTGGAACCTCCCTTCCCGTCACCTTTCTCCATGGTACGAGGGATCTTGTGGTCACGTCCCTCAGAGCTCGCAGCTTCAGTGATCTCAACGTCATCAGAAGCCATCAGGTTAACTGATTGAAAGAAAGTGTCCTGTGCTGAATCCAGGAAATGCGTTACGCGATGTAATGTGAGTGATGGAAAGAATGCGGATACCCTTGTCCTGGGGGGCCTCTCCAGGGTCTCACTCGCGCGCGGCGGGCAAGGCCACTTGAGTCGGGGGTGTCCTGATATGGCCTTGAACCAAAATGGCTTGAGCCAAAATGGCTTGAGCCAAAGTGGCTACGGAAGGAGGAGGAAGGAGGCGGAGGAGGAGGTGGAAGGAGGAGGAGGAGGAGAAGGAGGAACTCAGGCCAAGGCAGCGGCCCACGGAGGCCGACGATCCTCAGCGCAGCTCCGCCGATTGCGGCGCGCGGGCGACCTTTTCTGGTGGCGCGCCCGTGCAGACGGCCTCAGGGTGCCCAGGCGCGGTTCTGCTGCTGCTGCGGAGGCCCGGCGACGGCGCGGGGGCTCACCAGGGCCATCTGCCTTTTGGGACGCAGAAGGACGTACTAATCACTCATACTATGTGTCCTCCTTGGAGGCGTGCGTCCGGCCAAATCATACAATCGAGCCCCCCTATGGCACATCGTTAGTTACCCCAGCGGTGTGGCCAGCAAGTGCACGCCACCGACGCACACATTCGGCGGCCAGCCCGGGGGGGAGGTGAGAGGGGGCGGGCCTTCTTAGAAGGTTCGGAAGTCCCCTGGCCTTCTGACAAATTCTCTGAGCCTTCCCCGAAGTCACAGAAAACTTCTCAGAAGGATAGAGGGCTTCTGAGAAACCCCGCCACCTTCTGAGAAGGCCTGCTTCGGGGATCTACTGACCTGGGTGAATCCAGACCCGGGTCAATCACTCTTTGCAGGATTCTGCAAGATCCTGCAGGATCCTGCTGGATCCTGCACCCCTGGATCCTGCACCCAAGCCGGGGTCAGTGCACCCCTGGCTCTGCAGGATCCTGCAAGATCCGGCGCTCTGACTGACCCCCGTTTGCATTGACGCCTGTCTCTTGAGCCCCGACTGCTCCTTTTCACTTCCCCTCCAGGCTCGCCGCCGACGCATAGTATGAGCGTGTCTGGGTGAAGCCCTCTGCCTGAACAGGGCGCCCGCCGTGCATGGGTGAGCCTGGCACTGCGGCGGCGGCGGGGCCAGAGCCTTTCTGGAGGCCTCCCTGGGGTCGGAGCAGACGGGGTAGGAGGATCGCGCCACATCGCCGATGCATCGCTGATGCAGCGGCGATACACCAGCGACGAAGCAACGGCGTGGAGACGATCAGGCTCCACATCGAGCCTCATCGCCGATGCATCGGCGATCCTCCGACCCATCTACTCGGGCCCCGTTGTAGCGACGGGCAGAAACGGGCCTTACGAAAGATAGCGCAGCGACCTTACGCCGCGGCTTTCGCGGTCCGCCAACGCGGCACGCCACACTGGAGACGAGGGCGTTTACGTACGACCTTATGCGGGCAGCTTACGCGCCAATGTCGGTGAAGGCGACCCCGTTTTGCTGCGTCGCTCATTCGGGAGGTCTCGAGCCATATCGCGTGGCGGAGCGCACCAATATGCACGGGACGTCCTGCAGGATGCGCGGGGCGTCCTGCTGGGAGGATTGGCAGAGCACCCTCTGGCAGAACTCCCTTTCGTGAAAGCCGCCAGGGGCACTCCACGTGCGCACGGACCGCATTCCGATTGGACCCAGGCGGGGCACGGCCGGGAACTTGTGCTTAGCGTGTGGCTGCGGCGGCCCAAGCGACGCGCTATGCCCTGCGAGCGGATAGCGTGTCGCTCCCCTCCGCGGGGCGGGAGGCACGGGAAAGCTCGGGACTTTGACGCATGGGGACCGCGAAGTGGATAAGTAGCGTGTCGCGCCGAAGCGTGGTGGGCAAGAACCGGCGGAAAGATACGCCTTTCAAAAGTTCCCGACCGTAAGATACCGAGCTACAAAAACAAGCGAATGTATTCGCCAAAACGCACTTCGATCAGTGAAACCGACCGGGGACTGCAATGGTACACTCGCATGCCGAGGTCGAGTGAACCGGTGCAGCTTTCCTCAGCCGACTTGTCTGGGAGGGCATCCAGCCAATCTGAACTGGTTTGGACCTTAGAAAATGGCCTGGGAAGGGGGGTGACTCCAAATACACTGAAAATCTGTCCCTGAACCTCTCCAGGGGTCCACCTGGTTATTTTTATTACCCAGCTTCGTTTTCGACGGTCCCCGGGCCCGAAGACGGCCCCCACGGAGCCTTCCCGAATCCATCATGGAGCCATCCCGAATCCTGCTCGCCGGAGCCAGTGCTGGGCCACATCAGACCCCTAGCCGGCTCCGACTCCCAATGCCCGAATCCTCGAGGGACCGTCGGGCGCTATGCCGCCGCCGTGCGGCACGAACTGGAAGCCCGGCGTGCCGTCGCCGCGGTCCACCACCCGCGCGCCGCTGCCCAGGAGCGCCGCGAGGCCAGGGTGCTTGGGCTGCCTGCCCAGCGGCGCTGGGCTCGACGGTGGTGCCATGGGCGGCGGTGCCTGCGGTTGCTGCCTCTCTCCTGGCGCCTGGAACCCCGACGAAGTCCCTCTTGGGCTCTTCGACCGTGCATTCACCTGTGGTCCCTCGGGCGGGCAGGGCGACGTTGCCCGAGCTCGCTGTCGTTCTATTGGCGCCTGGGGCCCCGACGAAAGCTGGGTGGGGGTCTGCGACCGCACCCTTGCTTGTGACTCCTCGGGCGGGCTGGGCGACATCGCCCGCGCACGCTGCCGTTCTACGGGCGCCTGGGGCCCCGACGACATCCTGCTCGGGCTCCGCGTCTGCACCCTCACCTGTGGCCCCTCGGGCGGGCTGGGCGACATCGCCCGCGCTCGCTGCCGCTCTACTGGCGCCTGGCGCCCCGACGACATCCTGCTCGGGCTCTGCGTCTGCACCCTTACTTGTGGCCCCTCGGGCTGGTTGGGCGACATCGCTGGCTCTCGCTGCCTTTCTGCTGGCGCCGTGGGTCCCGACGAGGTTCCGCTCGGGCTCTGCGTCTGCACCCTTACTTGTGGCTTCTCTGGCGGGCTGGGCGACATCCCCCGCGCTGGCTGCCTGTCTAACAAGGACTGGAGCCCCGACGGCATCGGGCTCGGACTCTGCGCCCGCACCCGAACTTGTGGCCCCTCGGGCGACATCACCTGCGCTCGCTGCCTTTCTACTACTGGCGCCTGGGGCCCCGACGTCGTCCTGCTGGGGCTCCGCGGCCGCATCCTCACCTGTGGCCCCTCGGGTGCGGTAGGCCACGCCGCCAGAGGCGGCGCAGGCTGCGGCCCCAGGCACGGCGCAGTGGAGATCTCTGGCAACGTCTGGGGGTCAAGGTCCGGGGCGGGATGGTGGATGACTGCAGCTGGCTGGCCGAGCGGAAGTGGTAGGCGCTGCGCCTGCGGCCTCTGGGGCCCGCCAGCGGGCAGCGCTGCAGACAACTTCGCCGCTGGGCCCCGCCACTGTGGCTCGGGGATGCGAAGCTGGCCAGGCGGAGGCCCCGTCGCGAGTGGCCCACATGGAGGCGCCCCTGGGGCTCGCTGCGGCGCCTCGGCGCGCGCGCAGGCTAGCGTCGGTACGGAGCCCACGGGCGCCAAGGAGGTGCGCTGCCGCTGCGGCGGCGAGGCGCGCTCGCTGTGCCGCCGCGCCGTGGAGCCACGCGCGCTGGCCATCGGCGACACGGCGCCCCGCGCACCGGCCAGCGGCGAGGCGGACCGCATCGCCATCAACGCGCCCGGCGCCGGCAAAGGCAGCCGAGCCAGCGACGACGATCCATGAAGCGGGCCGAGCGCCGCTGCGTGTGCTGGTATGGCGACACTTGGGCCCGCCGGCGGCCTGGGGGGCAGCGCCATGGAGCCGTGGTGCACGAGTGGCGCGCCGGGGAGCGGGCGTCCCTGGAAGAGAGCATGGGCAGGCTGCCGCGACACTGGTAAGCTCGCGGGCACTCCGTGCTGGCGTACCGCTCTCTGCAGGGTCTGCTGCCACTGCGCAGCAGGCGAGGCCGAAACCGACGACCCCTCCGCAGCGGGCGAGATCGCTGCGGGCGGGCTCGCCGCGGGCGATGTCGCCGTGGGCGACGTCGGCTGTGTCTCCCCCGCGGCTGACCCCTGCCATCTGCACGGGCTGGACCTCTCCTTTGCGAGCAGCTCCGCGGTGGCCAGCAGCGGGGCCCCCCCGCGCAGCCAGGGATGGCGCAGGGCCTCGGCCACACTCGTGCGCAGGAGCGGATCCGGCTGCACCAGGCCGAGTATGAAGTCCCTGGGGCCCGGAGGGCAGTCGCGATCTGGCCCGTCGAACAGCGACTGGACATCGCGAGCCCTCAAGGCGTGCCAGTACGGATCCTCTGCCTCGGGGTCGCAGGTGGCGAGGAGGGGCTGCCCTGTCAGAAGCGTGAACGCGCACCAGCCGAGACACCAAGCGTCCACCTTGGTGGCCAAATAGGGCTTGCGCCGGTACAGCTCTGGGGGCCGGAACGCCTTGCCCACCAATCCACCGAAGGGCACCGGCAGCTCCTCTCCGCCCACGCCGCGCTGGAACAAGGCGGCGTGCCCTGGGTCGCAGATCCTCACCTGGAGGGTCTCGGAGTCCAGGTCCACGTGGAGGAGCATGTTCGGAGGAACGAACAGCGACGCAAGCAGAAACTTTCGGGGGCCCTCGCGGACCTCTTGGATCGGTGCTGGACACCCCCGGCGACGCCTCCGGCGCAGCCCCTGGCGCGCTTCGTGCGCCAGAGAGTGGGGTGCCGTTCCGAGAAACCCGTGCGCACCTCCGCAGGAGGGCGCCAACAATACACCTCCATCGATCCTGGCCATGCCAATCCCGTGCCCAGAATCGGTGCGTGTGTTTGTGTGTGTGTGTATGTGCGCGTGCGTCAAGCTACACATGACACGGTTGATCCCCCTCGGGTGGGTCCCTGTCCCTGGCTTTTGAAAGGGGCCGGCCGCGCGCGTTTCCCACTTTCCGCTCTTCGACCTTCTACGCCTCGACGCTGCGCGCGAGGCCGCGACGCCAAAACGTGAGTATACGCCATCCTGGTTGGCCAGGAAATATGTGCACCGATTCTGGGCCCAAGATCTGACTGGTGTACGCAGGCATCCGACGTCGTGACTACTGTCACAGCGTGGCTCCCCAACGGTCTACACTTGTCATCCGGAATAAGTCTTCCACGGTCCTGGAGGTCGTCTAAGAACGGTCTGTGTTCTTTCGCGACGCGACGAAGTCTGGGTAGATACCCTGCGACCTGACGTCACGAAACAATACAACACCGTAGTAATCACGACCAGAGCCCAGACCCGATCTTTCTGATGCAATTTGCGATATGGGCCGATTCGCGAGGGTCCCATGGCCCGAAATAGAACGAGACTGCCAGGTGTGCCAAAATAACGACGCCAAGATCTCAAGGTACGTAGACAGCTGACGCCATGCGACTACGGAAGCTCGCGCCCCGACATGCGATGTTGTCACGCTTTTCATGTGGGATCCCCAGAAATCCAAACCCCTGTGTCCCAGGGCCGGTTCTTCATTCCGAATCGGTTTGTCGGACGGCAGGGTCGAATAGATCGGGGGGGAGCAATGCGTACATCCAGGGGCGCCGACGGCCCATGCCAGTGGCGAGGCTCCCAGAGGGATGCGTGTAATGCCCGCCCCTGGGCTACTCGCCCCCGTCGTCGCCTCCGAGAGCTTTTGACGGCCCCAGGGCCCGCCGAGGGCCGCTCCCGGAGGCCCACCGCGGCCCAAATACCGTCCGAGGCGTTCTTCTTTCCACGGCACAATCGTCATGTCTGGGAACGCGCTGTGCGTCCGCCAGCGCCGCGACTGCGGTAGGTTCGTGCCGTGCCGACGCCGCTGCGAAACCAGCGCGGGCGTTCTGGTTGAGCAGGGCTTGACTGTCCCGGCATTCCCAGAGGCCCACCACGACATGTTCTCTGAGCAAAACAATGCCTGGACTATGAAAGCAAGGTTGTCAGAACAAAGAACTGGCTGATCAAAGCAAGACCGTCTGAGTCAGAAATGCTCAAAGAACATGTCGTGCATATGCAAGTCGAGCACCTTCGCCACTGTTGAATCAACATTGAACGCAACCAATAACGCCGAATCAACCAATACGGGTCGATCTGCGCTCCCGGAAAGTAACGAGCGGACAACGCACACCCATACTCATTGCGGCGCTGACCCGCGCCTCTAAATCTGAGGCTGCGCTATATGTATGGATGCGGGTTATCTCATCCCGAGAAGGGCCCCCGTTAGAGCGGGGACCACATCCGACAACACGCGCCCGCAACCCTTCCAGAAATCCACCCCAACAAATTTGGGGGTCGTATACCAATTCGCCGGCCCAACGGGCCAGAGGCGTGCTAAGATCTCCGGTAACTACTTAACGATATTTCTAGTTCGCGCGCGCGGGGCGGCCCCTGGGGGGGCCCGGACGAAAAGTACCGCCACCGATCCCCGGCTGGGTCCCGGGCGATCCCCAGGGGGGAGGCAATTTTTCGCCACCCCTCAAGAGGATCGTGGCCTCCGAGGGGGGGGGGGCTGCAATTGACAACCCCCCCCGCCCCAAGGGCCCCCTTAGAGCCCCCCAAGAGGCCCCAGGGGAGCCCAATGCGCCGCCAAGGAGCCCCAAGACGCTCCCCCAAACTCCCCAAGAAGCTCCCAAGACGGCCCCAAAAAGCGCCAAATAGCGCTCCAGGGCTGGCGGAATGAGCGAAGCGATTAAATAAATCATTGGCGGGGATGGTTTCCAAAGGGATTCTGACAAGCTTCGGTCATTGTGGGGGGGCGGGGGGGGCGAACCACGAGCAAACCCTGGACTTTCTAGTGCTGGTTGTCAGCTTATGAACTCATGCAAAACTCGTGCCCGCGCCGTCGTTCTCCTCCCTCCGAGCTGTTCTCCAGGGAAACGTCTTGCATCGCCAGGCCTCGCCCGTGCAAAAAGGCCAGCCCGGCAGCGGCCTGCTGCACCAGGCTCTTGACGTGCGCTTCCTCCGGGGCGGTGACATCTGTAGACACATCTGCCGCCCCTCGGTCCTTCTGCGTCAACTCACGGGGACCTCCCATGCAATGTTGATGGCCTTTGCGACGTAAGTCTGGCCGACGTTGATCGACGCTAAATCGACGTTGCTCGACGATCAACGGGTTTTTCCTCATCGACTACCAAACGCTGATCGACTCTAGCGCGACCGAATGATTGAGTTACGAGGGTATACAAGACTCACATGACTTGCGGTCGACCGATATCCAGGCATGGTCGCGTCGTACACCAACGACGGATAGTTTTGGCCGCATTCGGCTCCTTCGGTTTTTGGCCATTCTCGTCCGTCCTGGCCCTCCTTTTCCCCTCCTCTTCCACCCTCTCCTGATCATCCTCCACCTCGGCCCCTTCCCCTCCTCAATGATAGTGCCGGACGCTTGTGCTAGACGTGTCCGGCGGCGGCCCTGGCGACACGCCATGCCCTGCAAGCGGATAGCCCGTCGCTCCGCTCCGCGGGGCGAGAAATTGGGGAGATCGCACCAGTTCGGGCGGGTGTCCGCCTCGGCGCGCGGGGAAATAGCGCCCACCGCGCCCACCTCATGTGGCGGGAGGTGCCGCTTGTGCGAGGAGCTGGAGATCCCCATGCCCCTGGCGCAAATCTGTGAGGACCACAATCAGAAAACAATGACGGGATGTGGTGACATGGGCGAGACTCGCCCCTCTTGCACGCCCGGGAACAGAGAAGCACCGGCTTCACACAAGCTCTGGCATGCGTGATCGGGCGCCCCGACAGAGAAGGCGCCACTTTGGGGCAACCCCCGCGGAAGCCCAGCGCTAGAGCTACGGAAAAGCTGCCAGCAACTCACGCAGCGCACACAGATAATGCAGAAGTAAACGCTGGGTCAGCATCGAAGCGCGCCTGGTTGCTGACCTGGGGAGCGACCCCGAAGCCAAAATGCGATCGGGCTAATAAGAGCCAATCGGTCTGTGTTTTGGGGGATCTGTCAAGAAGGGCTGTTCCTGAATGCCACGCTGCTGATGACGCTGATGACAGTGCCTGTTAGCACACTGACGCATCGTCGTAAAGCTGACAATACGGGCAGTCCCGCACTCGGGGTCGGCAGATTGACTGACGGCCGCGAGGCGTTGCATGTCGCGTCTCCGTTCCGTGGCCTGCGCCCAGGTAGGTGATGCTGAAGCCGCGATGCCGTGGTGCCTTCGCCCTGGTCCCGTCGCCTCCAACTGGGTTGGATGTGCTGGTCTCGGGTGGCTGGGCTGCCTTGGCGCGAGCCGAACACGTTCTTTGGCTGCCTCATCCTCGCCGGGTGGCGGGCGGGCGGGCAGGCTGCGCTGGCGTTGGCCTCGCTCGGTCGGACTGGCGGAATGCGTTGCGTTGAAGGCCCGGGCGCGCAGCGGCGCTCTCAAGCCCGTGGGGTCGCGGCGACTTCACTGGTCCTCCAGGGGGCCCGGTCGGCGACTTCGCAAAGTTCGGCGCGGTCGAGCCCCCGTGTAGCCTGCGGCGTGGTCGGCCTGGCACCCTGCGCGGCTTCCCGACGGCCCTCCGCGCCCCGGGGGCGCCCCGCGCCGCCCCGTCGCACTCTCGCCGCGGTGGCGGGAAACACGCCGACCAGACGCACTTTTCGACATGCCGAACCGTCCCGCGATCGTCTCGCTCGTGGATGTGCGACTGTTTGTCACGTGGGTGCTGCTGGATGTCGCGCTGCAAGTAACGCTGCTCGTCGCAGTCGTGGGTGCGAGGCTGCTGTTGCCCAGGCGCGCGAACCCTGGTGGCCTGGCCATGTGCCGCGTTGCGCTGCTCGCCAAGCACGCGAATGTGAAAGCGTGGATGCTGGCCCCCGCCGCGCTGTTGGACGCCACGGCCCCCCGCCCCCTGGCACTGCTCGGCGTCGAGACAAATGCAACATAAGTGCTGCTGAAAGACGCGGTGGTGCTGGGCCCCGCAGCGCTGCCCAGCGTCGTGGAACTCGCCTCCGTAGCGTTGCTCAGTGTTGAGGTACTAATCGCAGACGTGCTGCTGACGGACGTGATGGTCGATGCACCCCTCATCTCACTCGCAGGGGCAGAACGGCGGAACTGTTAAAGCTTGCTCCCCCCGCGTGACCCGTCGCTGTAGTGGTCGATTTCGTCGTGCTCCGCGGTGTCGCTATGGTCCTGGACGCGCTGCTCGAAGGGCTTCGGCTCGTTGCGAAGCTCGTCTCGCTCATGTGGGGCTGCTGATGCTGATCGCCACCTTGATGCGCAACGCCGTGATGTTGTTCCACTGTGGTGCTCTGTGTCGAGGTGCTGGTCCCAGCCTTGCTACTGGGAGGCGTGGCGCTCGCTGTGCTGCTCGTCCGACTCATAAGTCCGAAGCTTTTGGTACTGGACCGCATCGTACTGCTCAGCTTCGTCGCATTCATCTCCGTCACGTTTTTGTGCCACGAGGTACAATTCACCGTCGCGTTGCGGCAAGCTGCGGTGTTTCAGCAGTGCTCGTCTCGATCATGGGCGTGAAACTGCTGCTGCGTCCTGTGGTCGCGCATGTCGCGATGGTGTTCGCCTCTTTCGCGCTGCCCTGTGACGTGGAGACGGTTCATGACGTCCTGCTCTAAGACATGGTGCTCGTTTCGCTGCTGGTGCCACTCGTCGACGTGGGCGTGCGTGTGCTGGGTCCAATCGAATTGCTCTACAACGTGGCTTTCAGCCCCGTCGGGTCGCACGGTGCCCGCGCTTTTCCAGACGTCCTGGTCAAAAGCGACATGCTTCGCGCACCTCACGCCTCGCTCGTCGGTGCGAGGCTGCTGGTGGTGGGTCCGGTTTTTTGGCATGCTACGTCATGATGCTTGGTCTCTCGTGCAGCTCCGCGTCGAGGTTCTGGTCCCTGGCGCGTTGCTGACTGACGCGGCGGCTGCTGCGCTGGTCGTCTCACTCGTAGATGCGAGGATCGCGGTGCTCAGCTCCGTCGCGCTTCTCGGCGCCGAGGCGCATGGTGTTCCACGCTATGATCGCCCCGCTACTGGCCCCGTAGAACTGCCCGTAGTGGTGGTTCTCGACTCCGTCGTGCTGCGCTGTCTTAGTGCTAGTGGCGTGGGTGCGGCTGGTGGGCGCGCTGCTCGTAGCTCTGGTCATCGCAGTCGTGAGTGCGAGGCTGCTGGTGCCCATGTGCGCCAGCCCGGGTGGGCTGTCCATGGGCCTCATTGCGCTGCCAGTCACGCTCGTGAATGGCAGGGTGTTTGTGATGGTGCTTTTCTCGCTGTCCTACGTTGTGGCGCGCCGTCCTACTGCGCCGATCGGCGTCGAGTGGCTGGTGGCGGACGCGCTGCTGAAAGGCGCGATGATGCTGGGTTCCGACATGCTTCTCATCATCGTGGCACTCAACTCCGTCGCGTTGCACTGGGGCACTGGCGACGGGCGCGCTGCTGGGCCTGCTGGGCGCGGTGGTGCTGGATGCCGCCGCGCTGCCCAGCGCCGCGGCACTCGGCGCCGTCGCGTTGCTCCGCGTCGAAGTACTGGTCGCAAAAGCGGAAAGACGCGGCGTTCGATGCGCCGCCCCTCTCGCCTGTAGGCGCGAGGCTGCCGGCGCCGTCTCTCGTCTTGCTACGCGACGTTTAAATGTTTGCCCCTGTCGCGCAAAACGGCGCTGCGATTGTCCTGGGCGCGCTGCTCCAAGCCGTTATGCTCGCGGCGCTGCTCGCCTCCCTCCGGCGCTTGCTCCCGTCGCGCCACTCTGGGCTCTGGGCCGGGGCGCCTGTCCCTGGCGACCTGCTCGAGGACGCGGTGCTCTTCGCACTGCTCGCGCCCCTCTGAAAAAGGAGGCGTGTGGTGATGGGCCCCGCCGTGCTACTCCGTCTCGTTCCCCGTCGAGGCGCCGGTCAAGGCCGCGTCGCCGTTAGCCGTGCTGTTCGACGTGCTGCTCGCCCTAGTCGATCGTGAACGTGCGCCTGCTGGGCCCAGGGCAGATCGCGCTTTTCGACGTCGCGGCGCGCTATGTCGAAGTGCTGCGCGGCGCCGCGACGGCCCCGCATGCGCCGCTCACTTCCGTTGTGCTCGTTGCGCTGCTCGTCTCGCTCGTGAGTGCGCAACTGCCAGCGCGGGGCCCCGTCGCGGAGCGCAGCGTTGCTTGATGCCGTGGGGCAGTCCACTGCCGAGGTCTGGGCCCCTGGCGCGCTGCTCGCAAACGCGGCGCTCGTCGCGCTGCTCGTCTCACTCGTGAACGCGAGGCCGTCGGCGCCGAGCTCCGTCGCGCCGCGCAATGAAGCGGGGCGCCGCGCGTGCTGCGCAGACACTCGACGCTCGCTGCGCCGTCTGCCACAGTCGCGGGCGCGAGCCCTGGCGGGCGGGCCGCGACAGCGAGGGCAGGGTCATGCGAGGGAAATGCTCGCCCTGATCGCGACTCCCCTTGCCCCGGCGGGCTCGCTTCATTGATCGCGCGAGCCGAGGGCAGCTGAGGCGGGAAATAAGGGGCTCGAGACATCTGCGCGACTCGACGCCGAGCGCGCGAATCAGCCGAACTCGCGGTCCGAAGGGGCCGCCCTGCTTAGCGCCGAACGACACTTGAAAGTAAAATCCCTCCGCCCGAGTGGAACCCCCAGCGCGCCCGCGGCGCAATCTGGGCGCGAGGGCTGCCGGGGGGCTCCGCGTCAAAAGGAATGTGCTGAGCAACGCTCCTAAACGTCCAATAACATTCAGACATCTCCAGGACTCGGCCAGACACCCAGCGGGGCCTTGCAGAATGACGCAAACACCAGTGCATCCAAGAAAGACTAGACACGGCCAAACTGAAACACGGCAGAACGCGCGACAAGCCCCAAGATGGGCCCGACCACCCCCAAAGCCAGCCCCCCAGGCCCGCGGAGAGCCACCAGGGCACGCCCCACGCAAAGGCGCCGCCAAGACCCGCGACAGGTGGAATGAAACGCGCTGATGTCGTGGCCGACCCAAAGCCAAGAATCTCCCATTTCACCGACATGGGCTGGCGCAGGCCCGCCCCAGGAGGCGGGCGCCCCGACGCGGAGGGCCGACCGACGCGGGGCCGCGCCCCCGCGCGAGCGCGCGCGTCGACGGGCGGCGCAGCGGACGCAGATCCGCGCCTGGAGCACGCGGACAACATGCGCAAATATTAGCTGGCGAGACCTGGTCGACATTGTTGGATCGCCTTGCAAGCGCGCGCTACTCAAGGACCGTCGAACAACGAACGAGCAACCACACGCGGCCTACGTCCCTGTTTGGGGTCCGTTCGAGCCGACCGACGGGCCCGCGCATCGCGCATTTGTTTTTAAAAATTATTTTGTTGTGTTTGTTTTCTTCTTCTTCCGATCGAGAAATTCAGATGTCTGGCATTTTGACCGCCCCCGGAGAAGCCGGCAGCAGGATGGTCACGGGCGAGGCCGTTGTCGGAAGCCGCGAGCAACGACGTCGAGGGCGCGTCGCGAAATAATGCGTTGCAGCGTCTGTAATAGAAAAGACGAGAAATCAATGATAGGTTAAGATTTCTGGTTCCGACTGATCGCCCCGCGACGGTAGGACAAGCAAGAATGCGCTACGTGGCGCGCCCTGTCCAGCGAGCGATCCTGGCGGCCCTGTCGCAGCAGCGAAAAGAAGGGGGTCGGGTCCGAGGGGAATGGGGGCCCCGCCCATGCCTGCGCCGCCATCGCCGTTCGGTTTGTCGTCGGCATCATCTTGCCGACGGCGCCGAAGCCCTCCCGCGGGGCTCCCCCGGCGCCGCCCATCTGGGATTCTATAGGAAGAGAGTGGCCGACGGGGTGGCGCGGTCCGCTCCGGCGTTTGCGGGGCATGCTAAATCGCTTCCGATCCTGCGAACTGAGCCCCGGGGCGTTCGCGAGACCTGTCAGCGCCGCAGTCGTTGGCGCAACGTTTGGCATCGGAGGTGCGACCTGAGGCCCTGGCGCCTGGCGCGGGCTTCCGCGCGTGCGCGGGCGGGGCTGACGGCTTAGCCATGGGCCCCGCCGTCAGTGGGGCAGACGTCGTTACTGAACTTGGCCTTCACGTTGGCGCACCGTTACCGTTCCCCCGCATCTGAAAGGAACGAGGGGTCAAACTTGACGAGGAAGGGCGGTGGTTTCTCCGTGTGTCAACAAGCCCACCTAATTATGTTTCTGATCCCCCGTGCGCTCAATGACGGTTCCGTGTTAGCCACTCGTGGGACTTCGTTTCGTCGATGGCCGTTGTGTCGGTGATGGACGGAAGCACGGGCGGCGTGACGAGGCCCGTCAGGTATCCCGTCGGTCCTTTCGGGAAAGCACTTGCCCTCGCGGGCCCTGGCTCAACCCCCAGGCCGGTCCTGGTCACCCGCGCTACTTCGCACTTTGTTCGGCAAATCCACCTCGTCAAAAGTCCCTTGTGCGGTTAGTTTCATCCGCCCGCGCGAACTTTGTCGCGGGAGCTGCTGGCGTGGGCCATGGTGTTGCCGTCAGTGGCGTTTGCCACGCTGTGGGCGTCGCTGAAAGTTCACCGTGTTTCGCCCTGGGCCCCACCGTGGTGGGTGTACCCGTAGGGGTCGGCGGTAGCTGCAGCGGGTGATGTCAGGGTCTCTGGCGTCGGCTGCCCCATGTCGAGGAAACCGCTGGGAAGATGACTGCGGAGTTTCAATGATCCTCGGTCGGTGTTTTGGCCTTGGTGGGGTGTCGGTGGATGCTGCTGGTGTGAGAGGTCCTGCGGTCGGCCTCGTGAAACAGGGACACGATCGGGACGTCCCCATTTGGTGCGTCACGGCTGATGAGAGCGGCGGAAACGCCGCCCTGGTGGACGTCGGCCTGGACAATGCACTTTGTCGGATCACTGCTGGTGCCCGTCTTGTGCTTCAGAGAGTGGCACAACATGGTGGAGCTAATCGCGGGTCTTTTTCTCGCACAGTTTCACCAATTCGCCCCTGCATGTACGCTGCTCGGACCGGCGTTGTCGGTAGCTGTTGTCAAGATCGCATTAAGGCTTGTGAGCAAGGTCGTTGTGAACAGCGGCTGGTCTGGTCGGTCGACGCCACCACTGCTCTGGAGTGCAGCGACGCAGGCTTCCTTTCGGGGGGGGCTGCAAAGAAAAACCGCATCCGAACAGGACGCGCCCTGGCGTCCGCGCCCGCGCGGAAGGCGCGCAAACGCGTAGCAGCGTGAGGGGCCGTGCCGGAAGCCTGGCCAATTGGACGCGCAGGGGCGTTCAGCCGGTTCATGACGTCGCAACGATCGTGGTACATGCTGCCTCGAGCGCGCGCCGCGGATCGCGGATCTGCCATAGTCGTCCTGATATTATTCCGTCGTCGGCTGCAAGGCCCGCAATTCCCCAGCCGCCCGACGTGAATCGCAAGGGCGACGGATGTCGATCTTTGGCGGGGGGAGGCGGAACGCAGGACGCTGATGATGATGCTGATGACGATAATGACGATGCTGGTGCTGATGGTGATGCTGATGATGATGACGATGACGGTGATGGTGGCGGTGACGGTGATGATGATGATAATGATGATGATAATGATGATGCTGATGCGGATGATGGTGGTGATAATGATGATGATGATGATGATGACGATGATGACGATGATGACGACGACAGCAGCGACGACGATGACGATAACGATAACGATGATGAGGATGAGGAGGCTGATGATGATGATGATGACGATGCTGATGATGATGATGATGGTGATGATGATGGTTACGTAGCACCCCGCAGTTGCGGATCAGACTGAGGGGGCGGCGTGGACGTCAGCAGTCTGCGGGACTTCGAAGAGGCCCGGCGCAGCGCCAAATTTTCAACTAATTATACCAATTATACAACCAACTCGCCGCAGGCGCCAATTTTTTCGCTAAAGTAATGTGGGTGTGTCGCGGGTTGGTTTGCGTGCGGGTGGGTCGCGGGGTGGTTCGCGGGTGCGTCGCGGGTGGGTCGCGAGCGAGATCGCGGGTGGGTCGCAAACCGGGTCGCAAGGGGACGACGACAGCATACAAAAACAATCAACAACACCACCAACAACAACAACATCAACAACACCAACAACAACAACCATTGTAATACTGATCGCTCCAATCTGCTCACGTGCCAATCAATACGTATATCCCAAACCCTCGGTACCCGCCCTCGTCGTCTCCGATCGAACCCCTTGGGGGTATATTTTCCTTACCTGCCACGCGTGTGTAGTGCAGCCCCTAAAACAAGGGAGGTGAGGACGGGTGGAAGGGGGAGGGAGAAGCATGGAGGACAAGAAATTAGCAGGAGGGGGGCAAGGAACAGAAAACAAGTGGTAGGACCAGACGGGCAGATCGGGTGGGCAGACCCATAGCGGGCAGGTCGGGAAGGCGGGCCCAGGCGACGAGGTCGAGCAGGCGGGTTGCTGAAGCGTGGGTCCTGCATGAATCGCGAGGAAGTCTCGAGCGACAGCGCGATTCCCAAGTAAATCGTGAGAAAAGCCAGCGTGGGCCACGAAGGCATGAAATCCGAGGCCACAGAGGGCGGCGACGGGGCCGCTGAGGGCAGCACCGGGGCCACGAAGGGCAACGAGGGGGCCATAAAGGGCGACAGCGGGGCCACGAAAGGCATGCAAATGGGGCCACAATGGGCGCGGGCGAGCGGGGGCCACGAAGGGCACTCGTATACGGGGCCACAAAGGGCGACAGCGATGCCTCTGAGGGCAGCAAAGGGGCCACGAAGGGCAGCGAGGGGGCCACGAAGGGCGACAGCGGGGCTACGAATGGCATGCGTATGGGGCCACGACGGGCGCGTCCGAGCGGGGGCCACGAAGGGCATATAATGCGGGGCCACAAAGGGCAGCGACAGGGCCACGAAGGGCTGCAACGGGGCCACGAAGGGCAGCGAAAGAAGGCGACCGCGGAACCAGTACGGGCAGCGAGGGGCATCGAAGGCGGGCGAAGGGCAGCGAACGGCGTCTGCAGTCGTTAACGGGGTGGTCGGGCGGGCAGGCCCCGATGGGCGGGTCGAGCGGGCGAGTCGTTGAAGCGTGGGTCCTGCTTGAACCGCCAGGCAATATGTAGCGGGAGCGCGATTCCTGACAGTCGAGGACCGGCATTTGAATAAACTTTGAGGAAATATCAAGCGAAGCGGTTCGGTGGCAAATTGCGGTGCAGTCCCAAGCGATAGCGCGCTTCTGCAATACATTGTCAGGAAGTATCAGGCGGGAGCCGCGATTCAGTGGTAAATTGCCAAGACGTTCCAAGCGAGAACGCGATTCTTCAATACATTGTGAGGACGTATCTGGCGGGAGCATTGTGGTTGTAAACTGGGAGGCAATGACACAACTTGACCTTCAAGACTTTCTCTGATTAAGAATAGGGTGCGCGCCCCGGGATGGGCACTTCAATCCAAAAATACAATGTGCACCAGGCGGGGGGATCAAAAGTAATGATTCTTCAGAACTGAGAGTTCAACAACAACAGCATCAACAACAATCACTTTAAGACTGTTCGCTCATACCTGCTCACGTGCCAATACATGCGTATATCCCAAAATCTCGGTACCCGCCCTCGCCGTTTTCGATCGAATCCCCTTCTGGGGCATAACTTCCTTACCTGCCACGTGCATTTAGTGCAGCTCCTAAAACAAGGGAAGAGAGGACGGGTGGAAAGGGGGGGAGAAGAATGGATCGCGAAAGAAATTAGCAGGAGAGGGGGCAAGGACCAGACAACGAATGGTATAACCAGACGGGCAGATCGGAAGGGGGGGGCACGAAAGGCAGCGTCTGGGTCACCGAGGGCAGCAGCGGGGCCACAATGGGCAGCGGGGGGGGGGGCAAAAGGGGCTACGCTGGGGCCACGAAGGGCAGCAATGGGGCCACTGATCGCACGAGCGACTGGGGGCCACGAAGGGCGAACATATGGGCCACCAAAGGCAGCGAGGGGGCCACATTGGGCAGCGGGGGGGGAGGCACACAGGGCTACACTGGGGCCACGAGGGGCAGCTATGGGGCGACTGATGGCACGAGAGACCTGGGGGCCACGAAGGAGATATATATATATATATATATATATTATATATATATATATATATATATATATACACACATATCTGTATATGCACATACATCAACATATACCTATACAGATACATACATATATATATATATATGCCACAAAGGGCAGCGAAGGGGGCACTGATGGCAGCAGCGGGGCCACGAAGGGCAGCAATGGGGCCACTGAGGTCTCGAGCGACTGGGGGCCACGACGGGCGTGTATATATATATATATATATACAAGATTTTAAGGCTCGCTGCGCTTCGCCTTCTAATTTTGATCCTTGCACCTACGATGTTCCTGGGCGCGGGCGAGAACACAATTGTTCAATGAGGTGTGTGGGAATTGTGCGAGCGGAGGCGAGGCGAGGCGAGTGCGCGGTAGCGCCCGGGGCGGGGCTCAGGGCGCAGAGTTGGTGGACGCTGGAGTGGAGGTGAAGGTGGAAAGTCGGATGCCGGACGCTAGAGGTCGGAGTGCTGAGCTGATGGAGGCTGGAAGTCTATAGGTGGAAGTCCCACCAGCCCTTTAGGGCTACGGTGGTATAACGAGTTTGGTCTTCTCTCTTCCCCTTCCTTCCCCTGCTCGGGGGAGGGGTAACCTTCCCCTGGACCTGGAGGGGGGGGGGATGGAGGCGTTAGAGCGTCCAAGATGGCTCAAGATGGCTCCAAGAGGCGCTCCAAGTCGCAAGATGGCCTCCAAGATGGCCCAAGATACCTCAAGATGGGTCAAGATAGCCTCCGACACACCTCCAAGAGTCCTCAAGACGGATCCACGTGCCCTTCGAGCCCTCCACGGCGCCCTCCAAGAAGCCAAAACTGCGCATCAAATTGTGCTTCCCCAGACCCTTCAAGCCTGTCGTGGGATCTCTTTGGGGCCCCCGAGGTGTGTCTTGTGGCGCCTTGGTGTCTTTGGGGAGCTTGGATATGAGTCTCAGATCTGGGGCCCTTCAGAAGGCAGCGGAGAAGCAAGACAGCGAACTACAGGAGAGAGAGGAGCAGGAGGAGGAAGAGCAAGAGGAAGCCTGGTCGTAGGCCCGTGGTGGGGTCTTCTTGGACCGTCCAGGAGTCTCGTGGGTTCTTCAGGTGAGCTGGTGATAGCAGTCTGGGGTCTGGGGTATGTTTTAGTTCTCGCGAGTGTTCCGTGGGCTTCTGAGACGGAAGGAGAACTGCGCATCAAATTGTGGTTCTCCAGACCCTGGAAGCCTGTCTTGGGATCTCTTTGGGGCCCCCGAGGTGTGTCTTGTGGCGCCTTGGTGTCTTTGGGGAGCTTGGATATGAGTCTCAGATCTGGGGCCCTTCAGAAGGCAGCGCAGAAGGAAGACAGCGAACTATAGGAGAGAGAGGAGCAGGAGGAGGAAGAGCAAGAGGAAGCCTTGTCGTAGGCCCGTGGTGGGGTCTTCTTGGGCCGTCCAGGAGTCTCGTGGGTTCTTCAGGGGAGCTGGTGATAGCAGTCTGGGGTCTGGGGTATGTTTTAGTTTTCGCGAGTGTTCTGTGGGCTTCTGAGACGAAAGGAAACTACGCATCAAATTGTGGTTCCCCAGACCTTGGAAGCCTGTCGTGGGATCTCTTTGGGGCCCCCGAGGTGTGTCTTGTGGCGCCTTGGTGTCTTTGGGGAGCTTGGATATGAGTCTCAGATCTGGGGCCCTTCAGAAGGCAGCGGAGAAGGAAGACAGCGAACTACAGGAGAGAGAGGAGCAGGAGGAGGAAGAGCAAGAGGAAGCCTGGTCGTAGGCCCGTGGTGGGGTCTTCTTGGACCGTCCAGGAGTCTCGTGGGTTCTTCAGGGGAGCTGGTGATAGCAGTCTGGGGTCTGGGGTATGTTTTAGTTCTCGCGAGTGTTCCGTGGGCTTCTGAGACGGAAGGAGAACTGCGCATCAAATTGTGGTTCTCCAGACCCTGGAAGCCTGTCTTGGGATCTCTTTGGGGCCCCCGAGGTGTGTCTTGTGGCGCCTTGGTGTCTTTGGGGAGCTTGGATATGAGTCTCAGATCTGGGGCCCTTCAGAAGGCAGCGGAGAAGGAAGACAGCGAACTACAGGAGAGAGAGGAGCAGGAGGAGGAAGAGCAAGAGGAAGCCTTGTCGTAGGCCCGTGGTGGGGTCTTCTTGGGCCGTCCAGGAGTCTCGTGGGTTCTTCAGGGGAGCTGGTGATAGCAGTCTGGGGTCTGGGGTATGTTTTAGTTTTCGCGAGTGTTCCGTGGGCTTCTGAGACGAAAGGAAAACTGCGCATCAAATTGTGGTTCCCCGGACCCTGGAAGCCTGTCGTGGGATCTCTTTGGGGCCCCCGAGGTGTGTCTTGTGGCGCCTTGGTGTCTTTGGGGAGCTTGGATATGAGTCTCAGATCTGGGGCCCTTCAGAAGGCAGCGGAGAAGGAAGACAGCGAACTACAGGAGAGAGAGGAGCAGGAGGAGGAAGAGCAAGAGGAAGCCTGGTCGTAGGCCCGTGGTGGGGTCTTCTTGGACCGTCCAGGAGTCTCGTGGGTTCTTCAGGGCGATGGGGGGGGCCGCTCAGGTCAATCAGAGTGTAAAGAATTTGACGGCTCTAAGACTGAGTGGAGCTCCTGTTGGTGCTTTTGTATACCATCGGAGGGCCTTCTTGGGCTGTCCTGGGGCCCTCGTGGGCTGTCTGGGGGGGCTTGGGCCGTCCTGGGGCCGTGTTGGGGCTCTCTCGGGCCCTCTCTGAAGCATCCCGTGACTCTGTTGGAGCCCTCTTGGGGGTCTTTTAGGGGTCTCTTGGGCGCTCCCTGGCTTTCTTTGCGCTTTATTGACCCATCTTGGGGCCCCATTGGGCCGCCTGGAAGCCATTTCGGGGCGACCTCGGAAGCTCGCAGATCATTATTGGGCCGTTCGTGGCCAGAAAAGGCGAGAAGCACAGAATCGTTCAAAAATAAATGGAAAATTAAGGTTTTTGGCCTGCTGAGGCCGTGTTGGAGGTCTTTGCGGGGGCATCCTGGACAGTCTTGAGCCCATGTTTGGTCCTGTTGGAGCACTATGGGGCCGTCTTGGGGCCTCTTGGGCCTTGCAGAGGACGTCTCGGAAGTGCCTTCTGCTGTCTTGGGCTCCCGATGTAGGCCTCGTGTCGCTCTCTTCGGGGTATTTTGGGCCGTCTCGAAGCATTGTGGGGCTCTCTTGGGAGCCTGTGGGGTTCATCTGGGGTCCATGTGGGGGGGGGTGTCGGTGACATGCCGGGTTTTTCCTTGTAATTTGATAGGTAGAAGGAATATGTGTGGGCCACAAAGGGCCTACGCCAGGGCCACGAAGGTCAGCCATGGGGCCATTAAAGGCACGAGCGACTGGGGGGCACGAAGGGCGAATCTATGGGCCAGAAGGGGCAGCGATGGGGCCACTGAGGGCAGCGGGGGGGAGGCACACGGGGCTACACTGGGACCACGAATGGCAGCAATGGGGCCGCTGAGGGCATGAGCGGCAGGGGGCCACCAAGGGCGTATACATATACATATATGTATATGTATATATATATATATATATATATATATGTATATATACATATATGTATATATATATATATATAGAACCACGCGCGCGCTTCGCGCGCGCTTAGGTTCTAGTCGACTCCGAAGACGTGGTCAATGGGCACTGTGTGCATCCCAGGATGCAGCTGCGCCACGGCTCCCTTTCCCGCTTGGTTGATGGCCTCCAGGGGGTTCCTGGGGGGCCCTAGGGTCCTTCTCCTGAAGCCGTCTCCTGGGTTGCCTCCTCCCCGTCCTCCTGCGCCGTCCGTGGAAGCTTTCTGACGGGCCTTTTCATGCTTCGTGAAAGTGTCAGGGCGACAAGCATCATCAGCAGCAGCATAATCAGGTCGACGATGCTTTTTCACCGGCGCCAGAGCTTAGAAAGGATTACCTGACCAACTGAGGGCACTGGGCAGCCACGAGCGTGGGCAGCCTGCTGCAGCGAGAGTGAGCACAGTGCCACTGCCCTTTGAAAAAGGTGAAGAGGAGGCGGAGGGGAGGAGGAGGAAGCAGCGTGACTTGAGCCGTAATCATTACGGACAAGTGGCACCTCACAAAGCCTCTAGACCCAAATCTACAAGTAGTGCAAGGTCGACGATGCTTTTTCACCGGCGCCAGAGCTTAGAAAGGATTACCTGACCAACTGAGGGCACTGGGCAGCCACGAGCGTGGGCAGCCTGCTGCAGCGAGAGTGAGCACAGTGCCACTGCCCTATCCCACCTTATGTGTTCTGGCAATAGTCTTGGCCAGCAGTGAGCAAAGGGCGGGAGGGTAGGGTTCAGCGCGCTTTGTCCAAAAGACTCCAGTGGGGTCTTTGCCTTCCAACGCCCAGTGTGGCAACTTAGTTCTAGAACAAAGCGACGTAGTACATTTTCGTGTCAGCGAGCTGAGGCCAGGGACGGTGCCAACAAATTTTGTGGCTTTCCGCCAGCGTTCTCCGAACATGCAGAAGTCAAGCCGAGCGGTGGAAAAGTGCAATTCACTGAGCAACTGCATGAATTCGGGAATCACCCACAAAATTGACGTGAGAGGATTCTCGATCGTAACTGTGATACCTTTTTTCGCAGCTAACCGACAGGCTTTGATCACAAAAGCAATGAGCTTATTAGCAGCAGCAACTTTGCAGAGGCCCGCGCCCTCCAGGTCGGGGTATCCCCAAGGAAAAGTGTTCGACCTGAGAGGGGGAGGACCAGAGCCTCCGGGGCGCCGAGCTCGCGAGAGGGTCTGACAGGGCAGCGCAAAGTGGAGATGGCAGTACCTACGATGACGGATGCCCCTCATCAGTCTGCCCTGGCTACTTGGGAGCGTGAGGTCACGCGACGGTCCGTCTAGTATGTCCCAACCTTCACATGGAATTCCCCTACCAGCGAGCGCCTTGGCTAGCCTCCCGGAGCCTGCAAAGATCTCGGCCGCTTTCCGACTAGGCGACGGCCTATCGTCCGAGGAGGTCGGTTGAGCTGCGTAGAACGTCCATGGAGCCACTCGTCGAGGTACTGCACGGCGAGGCGGCTGTAGGTCAGAGTGTCCGACGGTGTGCGGTTCATCGCCTGCTGCACCTTCCCAAACTTTTCGTAGCGTCTGACGGAGTTGAACGTCTTCCAGCCCCCGCGCTTCTGGATCTCGGAGAGGTCGCGCCTCCTCAGCATGGCATCCCTCGACGCACCTCCGTGCCTCACCTGGTACGTGCAGAGCTGCTCGGCGGCCAGCCCGACGAGGTCGGCGGCGTTCTCGAACGCCTCCTTGTACTGGCTGATCGACAGGCGGAACAGCTTCTCGCTCGGGTCCCTCCCCTTCGCCAACTGTACCAGGTGGGATGAGATGTGCGCGTCCAGGTCCTCGACCGAGACCGTGTCGTCGAAGCTCCCCGTCTTGCGCGGCTGCCCCCTCTCCTCCGGCCGCATGACCAGGCAGAGGCGGTGGTAGCCCCGGAGGCGGGGCGTAGGCAGCACCACATCCCCAACCTGCAGGTCTGTAATCTCCCCAGGTCGGGAATACGCATCGTGGGCCGTCAGCAAGCACAGGGCCGCATCCCGCCGCCTCGTGGCCAGCAAGGTCCCCGCTATGGCGGCCGTCCATTCCCAAGGCAGCCCAAAGCGAGAGGCGCCGGGGGCGGCCTTGCGGAAGCCCCTCAGCGCCCTCCTCATCCGCGTCAGCGGCAGGGCTAGAGGGCGAGGGCCTCCGCTCCTGATGAACTTGAGGGCCCCGAGGAGCTTGTCCCCCGACGACGCCTCGTAGCCCTGCAGGTAGATCGCGTCCAGGTAGTCGACCGCCGCCGCGTCCACGTCCTCGTCCGAGTGCAAGGAGATGCCCTCGTTCGCAGCCCACTTGGCGAACTCGGCGTAGGTCGCCCTGTATGTGGCTGCCTGCTGGGGCTGAACCGACGCCTGCTCCAAGATACTGAGCTGGTGAGGATCCCTCTTGAGCAGGAGCGGCCCGGGAGTCACACCCCCCGCTGGGACAGCGTGTCTCGCCCTCCGAACCTTGGCACGGTCCTCCCGCAGGCGGCGACTCCGCTGCGCCGAAGGGTGGTCCCTCGGCGGCTGAAGCAGGCCTGCCACCGGCGGCGCGGCCGATCTCGATGAGCTCGTCGATACTGCAACGACGGACAACACGCCCTCCGGTGGCGCTGGGAGCCGCCTGCGATGGGACGCGGGCCCCGCGGGCCTCAGCACATGCACTTGTGTTGCCCTCGTTGGAGCTGGCGCCCGAGTCGGTGCTCGGAGCATCGATCGTGGGAAACTCTCCACTGCGAGCCAGGTGGTTACAGGTAGAAGAAGAGGAAGGGAAAGATTTACGTCCGTGGTGCGTCCGCTGCGGGACTGAGGGTTCGAACATCCGAGAAGGCGCATCAGCATGATTAACTTCAGACACGATCCAACGCCATTTGAACTTGCAATTGAGGGCGACCGTGTAAGCCGCAACACTTCTACAACAACCCAGCATACGGTAATCCCCACTGCGCCCCTTGGAGAAGGCCAGGATGGAGCCCATGGAGTCCCCGAGGATGAGGTGCTTCTTGTTGCGGTTCCCAACAGACCTCCCAAGAGACTTGCAAACCAATCTCCCAGTACGGGCCTCCAGCAGGGTGATGTGCTCGTCCCGAAACCAGGGCTTTGACAGGATGGTGTGCCAGGAGTCCTTCTCGAGCATCTTTGTGGGGACCTCCGGGAACCCGCGCCTTCTCTTCCAGGGACGAGGGGTCGGCGGTGCGATAGGGAGTACTGTTTCCACATTTTCGATCGCATCTCGGAAGTGCCAGAGAGCTCCCGCACGCACGCCCCTCGCGAGCGCATGAGGCTGCTTGAAACGCCACCGCTCGTTGTACTGGCCAGTACCGGCGATGAGCTTCTCGTCGAAAACGCCCTGGACGATCCCAAGGCCTGTCTCCGACGAGTCGAACATGTGGGCCGTGGGGCTCCACGGCCGACGCAGGTTGGTGCGAGCAAAACGGACTAGAGCTGACAGCCATTCGCACTCCCGCGCGGCTGACTGCCACAAGCGGACCTTCTGCTTATAATGCACCCTGACAAAGCGATAGCATGCACCAAAGATGCTCAGCAGCGAGCGCTCGCCCATGAGCTGAAAAGTGCAATGCCCCAGGAAGCGCTCAAGCATCACGCCTGTGATCCTGGGGCGGCGCGCAAGCCATCGGCCCGCGGCGGCCAGGCGGGTCGCCCTCTTGGCGGTGGGCCCCACCTCGCCAGTCAAGCCGTCGATGGCGAAGCCGAGGCTCTCGGCCCAGAGGGAGGCGTCCTCCTCCTCGTGTACTGCGAAGCCGTCGGCCGTGAGCTGGCGAGCCACTGCGATGCGGGCGCCGTCGGCAAGCTCCGGGGAGCCCGCCCCGGTGGCGCGGTTGTCGCAGTAAGGCAAGGACACGAGGCCGCGGGCGCCGATCGTCGGGCCAGGCCGGCGATCCTGAAGTACCAATCCAGCTGTGTCCGGGAGCACCCCCTTGACGACGGAGGAGTGGACGATCTGTGCCAGGTAGAAGCTCCAGCTGAATCCCATGGGGAGCACTCGGAAGGCGGGCGCAACGGCGTCGCGCCCGTAAAACTGGCTGAAGCGGCTGTCGTTACCCTCCAGCTCGGAGACGAGCCAACCTGGGACGTCGTCGAGGCAAAAGTAGCTGGAGAGGTCATCGTCGATGCCGCAGGCGTAGAAGTAGTCCTTGATGTCCGACAGGCTCACCCAGAGGTCTGCGTCGTCCTCCAGGAGAATCTCTCCCCAGCTCGACCCGGTACCCATAGGCAAGTAAGGGCACCGCCGGAAGCGCCTGTTGGTAGCGCGGCAGTCCACCACGAGCCTCTGCTTGCCCGTCTTCTTGGCCACACAGAAAACCGTGACTCTCCCACGTACCAGAGGCGCCCAGCGGATAAGGCCGGCCGAGTGACAGTCTCGGACAAACTGAAAATAGGCCTTCTTGGAGTAGCGAAGCTTCGGATCCATGTAGAGATTGATGGGATCCGCCCGTTCACACACGGCGCCCCACTCTTGATCATCGAGCAGAATGTTGTTCAGGTCCTCGAGACAACAGCGAACCTTCGGCGGCAGCATCTCCTTGACGGGGACGGGCTCCGCCCCCACGTGTGGGATGCTGAGAAGGTTCCGGTCGTAGGACTGCACCAAGGTCGACTCGCCACCGTACGCGGAGTCTGTCCCGAGGAGCGCGCGGACGGCTCCCTCGGAGCCGTAGTCACCTTGCGGCGGCTCGGCTGCGTCGTGCACTGAACGAATGAATTGGATGGCCTCTCGCTGACACAGCGAGGGCGGGGAAGATGATGGCGTCAAATGGCCATCGAGAGCATTGAGGGCCTTGATCGTACGATTGACCTCGGCGTCCACAGCACTCCGCTTCAAAACTCGTCGCTGCACCGAGCGACTCACGCTGTGATCTTGAAGATGTTCGACCTCGAGCTCAGGAAGAGGGAAGAGGTCACGGGGAACTTGTACAGGTAGGCGAGACCCCTTCTCATACTTGAACCCAGCCGCCGGAGTCTCCAAGGGAGCGACTGGGTCCTGCGAGCGGGTCATGACCCCCCTGCGCCGGAGCCGCCGGCGCCCCCGTCTCCTTCTCCGCCGCCCTTACCACCACGGCCACGACCCTTCGGCTTCCGGAGGCGGATCTCCTCCTCGAGCTTGCGACCCTCCTTCAGGACCGCTGCCCGATCTCGTGCTGCATCGGCGGCCCGCCTCTTGATAGACGGCGCCACCAGGGCGGCGCCACGCTGGACGCCCCAGCCCATGAAGTCGTCCGAATTGCTGTAGTCGGGATTGCTGGGGTTGTACACGTGGGCCTGCTCGATGAGCTGCAGGCGCCGCCCTAGCAGCTCAAAGGAAGTCAAAGTCATCGTGTTCAATTGATCCAGCTCGATCGCGAGATCGAAGACCTTGGAAATCACGAAATGCTCGTGGATGCTGCAGTCGCCGCTGGGGATGCCGCTGGCTGACAGCCATGTGTGGTGGCGCGTCACCATCCCCTCGGAGGACTGGGCCACTTCGGTGAGCAGCCAAGGAAGGCTCACCTCACCCTGCAACGGCGAGTCGCCGAAGTCGTGGAACTCCTGGAGCGAGATGGCCTCGCGGAAGTTGCGGCCACGCTGTTGGGCCGACCTCCATTTCACCGGGATGACTCTCGCGTCGGTCTCCTGATCTCGGAGCAGTTTGATCATACCCGTGTCCTGACGCAATACCTCCTGCAGTATCAAACACTTGGCTCCTCGCTTGACCAACCAGTAGGCGCCCAGGCCGATCGTGATGTCGCCTGGGGCGTGGGTGTACTCATTCTCCGCCTCCGGGTCACCGTCGGCCGAGGACCCGATCACCCAGATGACACGTCCAGCGGCTGGCGCTGGAGGGGGACCCTCGCGAACAGCACCTGCCTCTGGGTCCAGCGCATGTTGCTCCACCCTAGCGTCAGAGATCGCCCTCATCACCAATAGCGGGGTAGGAGGTCCAGCTGAGCGGTCGGCACGGAACCCGTGGGTGTTGGCCGCCACTGGAGGAGGAAGCGGACGTACTTGCAACTGAAGATGGGGCACCTCCGCGTCGTCGTAGTACGCGATACCCTCCAGCGGCGGCGCCGCCAACTCCTCCGGGTACACGTCCCCGTCCGGGGTGAGCACCCACCAGACCATGCCCCCATTGTACAGGGACTCGCCCGTGCACTTCTGCATCGCCGTCTCCGAGCCGGGCTCGAGGAGGACCCGCTCGTGCCACTTCGGCGGTGGCGCCGGGAGCGGCTCCGGCTGATAGAACAGGCTGACCTTCCGACCTGCCTCGAGGGTGATCGCCGCCATCAAGCCGAGCATCCAACCGATGTTCTCCAGACACCACGCGCACCCTGCAGCGCGCACAGCGCGAAACGACCTTCACGAAGTACACACTCGCAACTCCTGTGAATACCCCCAGGCCGAAGGCGGCCGACGTGAAAAACTGAGTGGGGTCGACGCCCGTCAAGCACGAGTAGGCCGCCGAGCCTATGGCGCGGCGACAGCTGGGCTCGCCAGCGATGGAAACTGAGCTGGAGGCGAGCCAGGCGACGCCTGAGTGCATCGAGGACGGGCTCCTCAAAGCAGCGTGACTTGAGCCGTAATCATTACGGACAAGTGGCACCTCACAAAGCCTCTAGACCCAAATCTACAAGTAGTGCAATCATAATCATGGTGGCCAGCATGGTGATAGTCATCGTCATGATCATTATTACCATCAACAACAAAATCACCCAATAATCTTCGTCATGATACTGATAAGAACACGAATAATACCAATGATCAGATTCATCATTATTCTCAGCTTCAGCATCACCATCATCACCATGATCAGCATGAGCATCGTAGCGACCATCATCAGCATCATCATCATCGTCGTCATCATCGTCGTCATCATCAAACTCATCATTATCACAATCATCATCATCACCATCACCACTGTCATCATCAGCATCGGCATCATCATCATTCTCAGAATCACCATCATCGTCATCATCATCTGGATCACCCGTGCCAGAGTGGCGTTTCCGAGCGAGGCCTTTCAGAAGCATTGTTTCGGGGGGGGGGGGGCAGAAGCCTGATGAATCATTTTCCGGGAAAGCCTCCTGGGAACATGAGTATGAGTGGTTTGGGGTGTCTCGGGGGTCCTTTTCGGGTTTCCCTGGGAGTTTCTTGGGGAGCTCTTTGGGCCTCCCGTGCCCCCCTGAAGCAGATGTTCCCGGAAGCCCCTCAGGGAACATCTCCCGGAACCGCCCAGGCCCGAGAGGTTTGCGCGACGGCGTCTGCGTAGCGCGGCGTGAACACAACTTGACGGAGGGGGCGGGGGTGGCGCTCGTGTTGGGGCCTCTTGAGGTGTTTTGGGGGCCTCTTGGGGACCTCCTCGAGGCCTCTTGGGGGCCTCCTCAGCGCGTCTTGGTGCTCTCTCGGGGCCTCCTGGGAAGCTTTCAGGCCGGAAAAATTGAATTCAACGTTTTGTTCCCGCTCGTGGGCCCCTCTGGAAGCCTTCTCGGGGCCCTCTTGGGCTTTCTAGGGCCCTCTGGGGCTGTCTTGGGGCTATCCAGGGCCATCTTCATGCCGTCTGGGGGGACTCCCGGGCAGTCTTGGGGCGCTCTTGAGGACCTGTTGGGCCTTGTTGGAGCGTCGGAAAGGTGAGAAGGCGATCAAATCAACAAACATAGAAAAACAGAATGGAAAATCATGGCTTTTGGCCTCTCGGGGCTCTCTTGGGACGTTTCTTTGAAGCCTCTTGGGGCAGCTTCGGGGGCGTCTTGGGCTGTCTTGGGGCCATCTTAGGCGTCTTCGGGGCCTCTTGAGGCTCTCTTAACCATCTGTACGGCCCGCGTGGCCTGTCGTGGGCAATTTGGAAGCGGCCCGGAGCAGTCCCGCGGGGTCTGTGACTTCCCAAAGGTCCCGGGAGGCGCCCATGGGGGAGGGTGGCACCGGCCTGGTCCCCCACTCCGGCGCGATATATATATATATATATATATATATATATATATATATATATTATATATATATATATATATGTATATACTCGTGTGGACCCGTGGATTAAATCCACGGAGTTGCACGGATCGAAATTTGGTTGCGAGTGCTGGGTTGTGCGACGCTGCCAGCTACTGCCGTAGATCCTGTGAAGCTTGTTCTGGTGCTGTTCCCCCACTGAGCGCCGCCAATGCACCGAAGCGGGGGCCGAAGTGTTCGAGCTTCGCAAGAGGCAAAAGTTCAAGAGACCAAGCCAGAGCAGCGTTGGAAGACATGCGTCGGGATCGCGGCTGACGCGGGAGCGGGTCGGGTCAAACCGCCGTCTCGGGCCGCGTCGGAAGCGTCGGAACGGCGTCGCGGCAAAATAGGGAGCGCAGACGGGCAGCGCCAGGGCCACGGGAGTGTAAAACATTGTTCTTTTGCGCCTGCGAAGGGCCTCTCGCCTCTCGTCCGCCCCTCTCTCTTGGAGGCAGTTTTGAAGCCTCTAAGGGTCCGTTTGGGAGCTCTATGGGGGCTCTTTTAGGCCTCTTGGGGGCTCCTCGGGGCCCTCTTGGGCCGTGTATGGCGCCTCTTGGGCCGTCTTGGGGCCGTCTTGGGCCACCTTCGGCGCCACTTGGGCCGTCTTGGGGCCATCTTGGGCTCTCTTGGGCCCCTTTTGGGCACCTCTTGTTGTCCTCTTGGGCCGTCTTGGGCGCCCCTTGGGCCGTCCTGGGGCCGTCTGAGCCATCTTTGGGCCCTCTTGGGGGCCGTCTTGGGCAATCTTGGAGGCCTCTGGGGCTGTCTTGGACGCTTCGTAAAGGAAAATGTCGAATCTGTTGAAAATGTGCATTTTACAACGGGAATGTGGCCATTTTTGCTTGATGGAGCCCTCCTGGGGGAGCCCTCGGGCCCCCCCGGAGCCGTCCGGGGGCGTCTTTGGGGCGTATGGGGCCGTCTGGAGAACATCTTGGGCCGCCTGAAAGCCGTCTTGGGTCGTCTCGGGGCCTCCGTAAGCCGTCTTGGGTTTTTCTGGGGAACTCCGACGCCGTTTCGGACCCCTCCGGGGGCCTTCCGGTGCCGTTTTGGAGCCCCCGGGAGGCTCGGGGAGCCGGGGGCCCACGCAAACCCACAAGGCCTAATTCGAATTTATTTGAATGGGTATATATATATATATATATATATATGTACATACACACATACACACATATACATATACATATACATATACATAATTATGCATATGCATATAAATATATATATATATATATATAATATATATATATATATATATATACATATATTATATATATCTATGGGCCACAAAGGACAGCGAGGGGGCCACTGAGGGTAGCAGCGGGGCCACGAAGGGCAGCAATGGGGCCACTGAGGGCACGGGCGACTGGGGTTACGAAGGGCGTAAATATATATATATATATATATATATATATATACATAGGCCACGAAGGGCAGCGAGGGGCCACTGAAGGCAGCACCGGGTCCACGAAGGGCAGCGACTGGGCCACAAGGGGAGGGGCCACGAAGGGCAGCAATAAGGCACAAAGGGCGCGAGCGGGCATGGGGCACGAAGGGCATGACCCTGACGGGCGGGCCGAGCGGGCGGATCGTTCGTGAGTTCTGCATGATTAGCCAGGAAGCTTCCAGCGAGAGAGCGATTCCCAAGTCAATTTGAGGAAGTCCCGAGCGAACGCGCGATTCCTGAATGGCAAGAGCGCGGCGCCTGAGTAAATTGCGACGACTTCTCAGGCAGGAGCGCGATTCTTGATTAAATTGCGAAGAAATCTGAAGCGGGAGCGGGGGACAGGAGTAAATTGTGAGGAATTATCAAGCGGGACCCGTTGTTGTTGTAAACCGGGGGCCAGGGGCACAGTTTGAGAAGGAAGACTTTCTTTAGTAAAAAACAGGGTGCGAGCGCCGGGAGGGACACACAATTCAGTTGAAAAATACAATGTGCACCTGGGGGGGGATCAACAATAATTATTCTTCAATAGTGAGAGCTCAACAACAACAGCATCAACAACAACAGCAAAAGCAAAAGCAACAACAACAACAGCAACAACAACAACATTCCGCAACACATAAACTCACTTCAGCCACGCGCCCAGATACAGTGAATGACGGATCGGCCCCTTCACTCTGATGCTGGTGATGATGATGACGATGATGGTAACAATGATGGTGTTCATAACGATGGCGATGATGATGATGCTGATGATGATGATGCTGATGATGATGATGATGATGATGATCATGATGACGATGCTGATGATCATGATGACGACGATGACGATGATGACGATGATGATGCTGATGATGCTGATGATGATGATGATGAGGATGATGATGAGAGCGCGGAGGGGCTGAATGGTGACGGTGATGATGAGGACGATGATGAGGAGGATGAATGGCACGGGAGCTCTGGAATGCCCAGTTGCCGCGCTGCACTCGTGGCACAAGATCGGCCGGCGCGTGGGCGCGGCGCGCCGCTCCCGCTGCAAGCGCACTCGGCGGCTGCCCCTCCCTGGCCGCCAGCGCGGCGCTCGCCTCCTGGGCGCCCGCGCAGCCCGCTCGCCCGCCTCGGTACTGCGTGGCGCAGAAGGTCGCCCTGCACTGCACCCGCCTGCGGCTACATCTCCGCCAGGAGGGCCTCTGTGGCGCTGGAGGCGAGTCTGTCTTGCCATTCGGAAGGCCGGAACATGATGAGCGGCTTCGCCGGCGCCGCGGGGCCCCACATCCATTCTCTCCCCCGCTTCCCCCGCTCCCCCCTCCTCTTCCCTCTCCCCCTCTCTCCCGTTTCCGTTTCCCAGAGAGGCCAATCGGGCCAGAGACGGGCGCGCCGTGGGCGGAGCTAGCGGGCCCGTGCACTGGCACCGTGCCCGTGGAGCGCGGTCGCCCTTTCTTGCCCGATCGGCTCTGCTGCTTCATCGGTGAGACGTAAGACTCGGGTTCGGGGGACTCGGGTTGGCCTGGCGGGGCCGTCACGAAAATGACGCGACCCAGTCTGAACAAAAAGCGTCGGCTGACCCGAGTTTCCGTTCGCATTGATCACGTCTGCGGGCGACGTCGGCGCCCAGGTAAGTCTGCGTCGCGACCTGGCGGCTTCTCCGCGATCCTGCCGCCGCGGTCTGCCCGCGCAGGGGTGTGGGGCGCTCTCTTGTCGCACTTCCCCGGCATGTCCAGATCGTTCTCGCGAGAACTTGCCGAATTCCTGCTTGATCTCGGTTTCAAACGCGTGACTCGCAATCACTTTTGCAGTTCCCTCGATTCCACGTGGGCGTGTGGCGACCCCTTGCTCACGTCCCGGGTCCTGTGGTGAGGACCACAGGTCTGGTCTCGCCCTGCTGTCACTGGAATGCATCGGGCTTCGTGTCTTGGCTGCGCCCTGGATCTAGAGATCCTAAAGCCGAGACTGTGTGGGAGGCTCGGGAGAGCTCCCGGACGTTGAAGCTCGGGGACCGGGACGTGGTTAGCGTGTCGCGCCGATGCGTGATGGGCCAGAACCGGCGGGGCGACGCTAGTTCAACAAAAAAAGCATAAACATAAACGTTCGCCTATCCGCGCTGATGTCTCGGATCCGCGCGGACCTGCGAAAGTTTGTGTTGATGCTGTTTTTTGTTCTTCGAGACGCGTCAAGCATAATTTCCTGACCGCCCCTCCCCATTCATGCTTGCGTCGTAAGCCAGCATCACGGCGGAAGGTGTTTGGCCCTCGTCGGCCCTCGAGGTGCGAAGTCAGAGGTG
>CAUYUJ010008991.1:120169-160169 GCA_963575745.1 Prorocentrum cordatum | reverse complement strand
GAGGGTCAATATATAGGCACATACGTAAAACACTAAGAGGATTCGTGTTCCGAGAGAAGGCCGATCTATTGGCAAATACTTTAAACACAAAAGAATTCGTGCCCCAGGGGAAGGCCAATCTATATGCACACACGTAAGACACGAAGGATTCGTGCTCCAGGAGAGGGCTCATCGATATGCACATGCGTAAAGCACGGAGGGTTCGTGCCCCTGGAGAGGGCATCTGCATAGGCACGTACGTAAAACACGCAGGGCTCGTGCCCCAGGGGAAAGCAAATCTATAAGCAAATGCGTAAAACACGAAAGATTCGCGCCCCTGGAAAGGGCCAATCTAAAGGCATACGCGCGAAACACAAGGAACTCGTGCCCCAGGAGAGGGCCAATCTGTACGCACATTTGTAAAACAGAAAGGATTCGCGCCCCAGAAGAAGGCAAATCTCTAGGCATCACGTAACACGCTAAGGACTCGCGTTCCATGATACGGCCGATATAGGCCCGCACGTAAAGCACTAAACATTCGTGCCCCAAGAGTAGGCCAATCGATAGGCACATGCGTGAAACACAATGTACTCGCGCCCCAAGAGAAGGCCAATATATTGGCACATACGTTTAACACAAAGGATTCGCGCCCCAGGAGAGGGCCAAGACAGCTCCAGGAGGCACCGGGAGGGGCCAAGAGAGCCCCAGAAAGCACCAGGAGGCCCCAGGAAGCCCCGGTGATCTCCGGGAGGCCCCAGGAGGCTCCAGGGGCTCACCAGGCTCTGATGTTTTAATGATTCTTTTTTGATGATTTTGGGGAATGTTCTTGCCTATCAGAAGGTGCCGCGTAGCAAAGGATTCTCTTTTAATCTACTTGGCGAGGGGTCTTGCCTAGCATAGGGTACCGCACAGCAAAAGGCATGTTTAGCACCAGGGATTCTGTTTTAATGAACTTGGGGAAGGGTCTTGCCTAACAGAAGGTGCCGCGCAGCAAAGGGGCTCACCTTGGAGAGGGTGCCGCACAGCAAAGGGGCACATGTAGCACCAAGGATTCTTTTTTCATCAACTTGGGGAGGGGTCTTGCCTAGCAGAAGGTGTCGCACAACAGATGGGGCACGCCTAGCACCAAGGATTCTTTTTAACTCAACTTGGGAAGGGCTCTTGCCTATCAGAGGGTGCCGCGCAGCAACGGGGCATGTCCAGCACCAAGGATTCTTTTTCAATCAGCTTGGCGAGGGGTCTTGCCTAGCAAAGGTGCCGCACAGCAATAGGGCATGTCTAGCACCAGGGATTCTGTTTTAATGAACTTGGGGAAGGGTCTTGCCTAGCAGAAGGTGCCGCGCAGCAAAGGGGCTCACCTTGGAGAAGGTTACGCACAGCAAAAGGGCACATATAGCACCGATGATTCTTTTTTCATCAACTTGGGGAGAGGTCTTGCCTAGCAGAAGGCTTCGCACAACACATGGGGCACGCCTAGCACCAAGGATTTTTGTTTCATCAACTTGGGGAGGACCATTGCCTAACAAAGGAAGCCATACAGCAGATGGGGCACGTCTAGCACCAAGGAATATGTTTAAATCAATTTTGGGAGGGGTCTTGCCTAGCAGAAGGTGCCGTTCAGCAGATGGGGCACATCAAGCACCAAGGATTTGTTTTGACCAACTTGGGAAGGGCAATTGCCCAACAAAGGGTGCCACACAGCAGATGGGACACGTCTAGGATTCTTTTTAAATAAACTTGGCAAGGGGTCTTGCCTAGCGAAGGGTGCCGCGCAGCAGATGGGGCACATCAAGCACCAAGGATTCTTTTTAGAGCAACTTGGGAAGGGCCACTGCCTACCAGAAGGTGCCACACAGCAGATTGGGCACGTCTAGGACAAAGGATTCATGTTTAATCAGCTTGGGGGTGGGTCTTGTTTAGCAGAGGGTGCCGCACAGCATTGGGCCACATCTAGCACCAAGGATGCTTTTTCTTGTCAACTTGGGGAGGGGTCATGCCTAGCAGAGGGCGCCGCGCAACACATGGGGCACGTCTAACATCAAGGGCTTGCTTTATCAACTCGGAAAAGGGGTTCTGCCTAGCAGAGGGTGCCGCACAACAGCTGGGGCACCTCAAGCACCAAGGATTGTCTTTTAATCAACTTGGGGAGGGGTCCTCTGGTAGGGGTCTTGCCCAGAAGAGGGTGTTGCACAGCAGATGGGGCATGTCTAACGATTCATTTTTATAACTTGGGGAGGGGTCTTGCCTAGCAGGGGGTGCCGCACAGCAGATGGGGCACGCAAAGTGTTAGGCACGGGAACCGTGAACTAAAATGGCATTCTCAAATTACAATTGGGAGGGGAGCACGTTGAATACTGGGCATGGTCAAGAGAAAGAGCATTTTCACAAAGAACCGCGTCTTCACCAGGAGTAGCGTCTTCACCAGGAATATAGTGTCTTCACCGGGAATAGCGCCTTGACCAGGAATAGCGTCTTCACCCAGAATAGCGTCTACACCGGGAATAGCGTCTTCACCCGGGATAGCGTCTTCACTGGGAATAGCGTCTTCACAATCTTCACCGGAAATAGCGTCTTCACCCGGAATGGCGTCTTCACCCGGAATAGCGTCTTCACCGTCTTCACCGGGAATAGCGTCTTCACAAGGAATAGCGTCTTCATAGGGACGCGTCGTCACAGGGAATGGCATCTTCAAATGGCGTCTTCGGCGCCGGCGCAATCTGGGAACCCCGGTTGCTGGGGCAATGGAAATACGATGATCAGTAGTAGTAGTAGTAGTAGTAGTAGTAGTAGTAGTAGTAGTAGTAGTAGTAGTAGTACTCGCAGTAGAAGTGGTAGTAGTAGTAGTAGTAGTAGTAGTAGTAGTAGTAGTAGTAGTAGTAGTAGTAGTAGTAGTAGTAGTAGTAGTAGTAGTAGTGGCAGTAGTAGTAGTAGTGGTAGTGGTAGTGGTAGTGGTAGTAGTAGTAGTAGTAATAGTAGTAGTAGTAGTAGTAGTAGTAATAGTAGTAGTTGTTGTTGTAGTAGTAAACGTAGTCGTAGTCGTAGTCGTAGTCGTAGTAGTAGTAGTAGTAGTAGTAGTAAAAGTAACAGTAGAAGTAGAAGTAGAAGTAAAAGTAGTAGTAGTAGTAGTAGCAGTAGTAGTGCTAGTAGTAGTAGTAGTAGTAGTAGTCGTCATAGTACTAGTAGTAGTAATAGTAGTAGTAGTAGTAGTTGTTGTTGTTGTAAAAGTAGTAGCAGTAGTAGTAGTAGTAGTAGTAGTAGTAGTAGTCGTAGTAATAGTGGTGGTCGCAGTAATAGCAACAGAAAAAAGTAGCAGCAGTGATAGCATTCGTAGTCGTAGAAGTATTAGTAGTAGTCTTGGCAGGGGTAGTAGGAATAATCATAATAATAATAGTACTAGTAGTAGTAGTAGTAGTAGTAGTAGTCGTAGTAGTAGTAGTAGTAGTAGTGGGAGTAGATGGTAGTTGGTAGTAGTAGTAGTAGCAGTAGTAGTGGTAGTCGTAGTAGTAGTAGTAGTAGTAGTAGTAGTAGTAGTAGTTGTAGTAGTAGTAGTAGTAGTAGTAGGAGTGGTAGTGGTGGTAGTAGTGGTAGCAGTAGTAGTAGTAGTAGTAGTAGTAGTAGTAGTAGTAGTAAGGGTAGTAGTAGTAGTAGTAGTAGTAGTAGCAGTGGTAGTAGTAGTGGTAGTAGTAGTAGTAGTAGTCGTAGTAGTAAGAATCGTAGTAGTAGTACTGGTCATAGTACTCATTTGAATACACATAATAATAATCTAGTCGCCAAGAACCTTCTATAGCCCTGCCACACGTGCGGTGATGATGTTGCTAGTCAACATAAGAATGTAACTATCATGTTCGATTCGCATTTTTCTGCTGCGATGATAAAAATCGGCCTTGCCGCCCCTCTCCCCGGAGCAAGTCGGTTTTGGCAGGCCGGGGATAATAAACTACCAAAGGGAAAAATGGGGTCTGATGTACTATCCGGGGGTCCGGGAAAAAAACAAGATCTATCATCATCGAACACGGGAAATCGGATCGAATCGGAATGTACGTCGGAGAGGGCCGCATGGGCACGGAACATAATCGAATCAGACCGATGGTACCAAGATGCACGATGGTGCCAAGATGCACAATAACGCCATGCGAACCTCAGGACGCACCAGATCGAGCTGTCCAGAACCGACATCGAACCGAATCGATCGGATCAGAAAAGACCCTGAAAAGAACAAGCTCTCGGTCATCACCACCACTCTTGCCGCCGATGGCGGGCGCTCCGAACTTCCCAAACATCCGACGCCGTGTTTTTTGTCACCGCGTGGACCCCCCAAATCTGGACCCCTTCCCGGTCCCAGGGACCGCCTCTTCATCCTGAGACATTTTTTGGACGGTCCCTTGGCCCAGTGAGGGCCCTGGGAGGCAAGAAAAGTGCCCTAAGAAGGCCCCTAGACCTCCCAACCGACCCCATACAGGGCCCCCAGAGTGACCCACGTAGCTCCGCGAGGATTCAAAGAGAGACCCAAGATGGCTCCAAGAGACCTCCGGGAAAACACGTCCAAGGCGGTTGTTGCACTGCATTCTTGCATACTTCCCTGATCGAGGCAACTCGCCTGGTGATCTGCTTCTGGGTGGGCTGGTGGGGATCGGCAAAGCGTCAAGAATTCCGAAAACCTTCCGCCGTGATCCCTTCGCGACGCGGGGAGGCCTGGCTGTCGGGCAATAGCTCGGGTCTCCGGCGGCCGGGGCGATCCGAGCACCCCCTGAGCGCCCTCAGCGAGGAGCAGCGTCCGGAAGGCATCTCGAAGCATCCGGCTCCCTGGGATCTGGCGAAGACGCCCGAGTCCACCCTCCACGCTCGAGGGTCCTCCACCTCAACCACGTGCCTGCTGCCTCGCATCAGCTCCGCGAAGCGGATCTCGTTCAGGGGCACCTCGCGGCAGGGCTCAACCTCAACAATGCTTCCTGTTTTCGTTATGTCTTCGCGGTCCCATTTCGTTCCGCCTTTGCTGGCGATAGGAAGCCAAACGCAAACGGTCAACCAAATCGCTAAACACACACACACACCATTTAGGGCAAACCCTACCTCGCGTGTATAGCACGACTCTTGAATGATGTCAAAGAAACTTGTTTTTGAATAAATGTTTGAACCAATTTTCAGATAATGGTTTTGGGATAAATTCCACAATCGCAGAACGCCTGCACAGAACGAAATGTTGAGGTCATCGAACGCCGTTCTTCGTATTCATTCAAACGCCGCCAAACAACAATGATCCACGCAATCCCCCAAACACCGTTTTGGTTAGGTCGGGCATGTCCCCCTACAGGCAGATCTTGGGCGAAACAATCAAACTACTCGAACAATGCACCAAAATAGTTGAAAAATGCTCAACACATAGTCCCCAGACTATTTTCAAACTATTTTGAAATGTTCCTCCTGTAGAGGGACATGCCCGACTTAGCGTTTAGGCCGAGCCCCGCCTCGCAGAACGCCTCCGAGGCGGCGCGCCGCGCCTCCTCCAGCGCCTGCCGGTGGGTGACCTTGACGGCGAACCTCCTGCCCGAGGTCTGGCCAGCAGCCTCGAAGATGCTCCCGAGGACGGCGTCCTCTCAGGGGGGACCGACAGGGGGGGACAGCTCAGGGTAGGGTAGAGAATCAGCTAACGTAGCTGACTCTCCCAGCGCCTCCCGACGCCGGGAGGCGCCCACGTATCGAGGAGTGGGCCCAGCGGCGGGGCCGAAACCAGCCAGCTGCATGCAGCAGATGTTGTACCCCCCCCTTTCCCTGTTCCCCCCCTTGCGTTCGGCCCGAGATAGGGAGACAACACAGGACGCATGTACACAACAACGTGCATGAAGACTGCCCCCGAGCCCGCGCGGCCAGCCTCGTGTTACGGGCGTTCGCGCCATGCGTACTTTCAAAACCAGCGTGGATGTATTAGGTACATGAACGTCCTTCTTTCGCTCCTGATCAGAGGAACCCCAGATCCGAGGCTGCGAAAAAATGGGATCGGCCTATATGGTGCAATTTTCGACATCCAGAGGCCCTCAACAGGCCCCGGGACAATCTAACAACGGCTCAGGGTGAAAAGCCGTGCTGATTGTGAAATTGTCCAGACCTTCGTGGGTCCACGCATCGTAAAAATTGGAGCGCCGGATGTCTGGAACAAATGGCTGCATACGTCTAGGGATGAGCGCGGGGAGTGCTGAGTGGACACGGGGTCGCAAGCGGATGCCAAGGTGGTTATATCTGTCCCAACCTAGCTTATAAATGCTTTACAAGTGCCTTAAGTGGCTGAGGGATGTGAGCGATCCAGGCAAAGTGTGCTCCGCCCACGTAGCGGATTTATCTTACCCCTAAGTTACGTGGGGCATTTGTAACCCACTCATCAGCCAGGTTGGACCAAATAGAACCACCTTGCCACCCGCTTATAGTATTTTAACCCCTTAGTAACACCGACGGTGATCCCAGTACAAAACACCTCAATCGCAGCAAGGCGCGGCCATATGCACCTGAGGGTTATCCTATTACTGGGACGCCTCCGCCTCACACTCACCAGGCTCTTTGTATTCACTCACACCCAGTCCCACTCAAACTCAGACTCACTCACACTACGCGGCACTCGCACTCATTCACTCATACTCAGGCCCACTCATACTAAGAGTCACACGCACTCAGACTCTTACTCGAATGAAGGATGATGCACAATCAGACTCACACCGAGGGGGAGCCGCCAGGTGCGGGGGCACTCCATAATTCGCGCTCAGATTGTCGGGATGTCTCACGCAGTTTCCTCGTCTCGACGCCTCGCAATCTTGTCCTTTGGTGGTCCAATGTTCACCGCGATATTACAGGCGAGACACTTGGGCACCCTAAGAGGGACCGCCACGGGTGAGGACACTCCATGATTTGCGTTCAAAGTGCGGGAAGGTCTCACGCGGTTTGCTCGTTTCAGCGCCTTGAGCTTCTTTCTTCTGGTTGTCCACTGCCCACCGCGATATAGCAGGCCTGCCATTTGGGCACCCATGATTCGCGCTCAGATTCTGGGGGTACCCCAGCCGGTTTGTTCGCTTCGGCGCCTCAAATTCCTGTCCTTGGGCGATCCAATGCTCACCGCGATCTAGCAGGCGTGGAACTCGTGCACCCCAAGACGGAGCCGCCAGGGGAGGGGGCATTCCATGTTTTGCGTTCTTTTTCTGCGCCTCACACTTTTCCTCTCGGTAGTCCAATGCTCGCAGTGATATAGCATGCGTGGCATTTGGGCACCTCGCGAGGGAACAACCAGGAGTGGGGGCACTCCGTGACTCGCGCTCAGATTGTAGGGTTGTCGCATCCGGTTGCTTGTTTTGGCGCCTCGAACTCATCTCTTTGGATGGTCCAGTGCTCACCGCAGTCTAGCAGGCCTGACACTTGGGCGCCCCAAGGGGGAATCGCCAAAGGTGGGGTTCGCGGACAGATTGTGGGGATGCCTCAAACGGTGCGCCTTTGTGCTGTCTCAGGCTCCTATGCTTCCGTACCAGGTTGTGAGGATGTCTAGAACGAGGCGCTGGCTCCAGCACCTAAAGGGGGAGCCGCCACGGGGTACGACATTCGCCTGCTGGCAGCCAGATTGTGGCGATGTCTCGAACAACGTGCTCGATTTGCATATCCGACGCCTGATCGTCCAGAGCCCCGTGATCACTTCGATGTAAATAGAAGGGCGACCGCCAAGGAGGAGGGAGGACAAAGGAGGAAGGATGACGAAGGAGGAGGGAGAAGGGAGAATGGAGGAAGACAAGGGAGGGAGGAATTCTAACTCGAATTTTGTCTAGAGCGTCGAACTCCTCTAAATGATGTCACTTGCAGCACAAGTCAACAATCGCGAAACTCAGTCACCGACGTCGGGGGGGAGACCCTTTCGAGAGGCGCGGCAGTGCCTCCTTACCAGCAACGGAAGGAAGCATGCGCAGCTTCTTCAGTGTGCGAGCGGGGTTGGCTGTTTCAAAACCACCGCACCTCTCACAAAACGAAACGCCTCGCAGCACAGCAAACTTGTAGGGTGGATCGCACACCTCCACCAGAGGATGGTCCATCGCGCCACCGTACAGGCGAGCTGGACCAACATCATCAGGAACGGGCCACTGCTCAAGCAGTACTGGCTCGCCGACTCATGAGCACCCGCGGCGACGAACTCGCCCCCAGGAGCCCCGATCTTTCACTTAACCGTTCGACGCCTTCACCGCAGACACCCGGACCCGAGACCAAACACACAGTTCCTACAGTAACGACAACATGCTTGGCTTTCAACTCGGGGAACATCCAATGGCTACCGAGGCCGAGGTCCGCCACGGACCTATCCTCGGCCAGACAGCGCCGACCAGCCAAACCGCGGGTTGTGACTGCGCGCGCCCCAGCCGTGGCTACCCCCACCGGGGGAGGGGGGAAATCGGAGCAACATAAAGCCTCCGCATTGTAAACACTATCTTGCGCACAATGAATATCATCACCTGCGATGCTGTGTTCTGCACATTAAAAGCGTTGCACTCAGCTTCCACGCTTTGAGCAAACGATACTGCCAGCTCTCTCCACGATGTGTTGCAAACAAGAACATCGACATTCTTGGCGGTCGGCTGGCCGCCACACTGCCTGTTAAAAACGCGCTGGTGCCTGGCCTGCCTCCGCGCCGCCTGCCGCGGCCGCCGCTAGCTGCACGTCGGGCCGACTGACCGCTGCGGCGGCTGCAACGGAGGGCGGAGGTCCGCGGAGGTCCGCGGAGGGCGGAGGTCCAGCACGCGTCCGAAATTCGCAGAGCTGTTCTCGCGGATTGTGCGAAATCGCCTGGTGACTTTCTAAGAAGCGAGCCGTACGAGAAGCTGTTCGAGACGATTGCGTTCTGGCTCACGCAAGGCTGCCTAGGTTGAACGCTTTAAGAGGCCCTCATGCCCATCGCGATGGCCATCGCCAAACTCACTGACATCCATCTCCGACGCCTCATCTGCCTCAAGCACCCTCTGCGCTCTTCGCGCATCGATCCAGAACTCGAGCCGCTGGTTGTTGCTTCCGCACTACTGCCTGAGATCCGCATCCTCCATGCCGGCGAGGTTCGGAATAACGACAGGAACCGCTCCACGCCCATGCACGACACCAGCAGCAGGGCGGGCGACATCTTCGACAGGATCTTCTTGAGCACGAGCTGGGGGTCCAGCGTGCACAACAGGTCCCGCGCCACGAGGTGGAGCCGCTGCAACAGCCGCATCGGCTGCAGCCTCCTGTCGCTGCTGAAAAGCACGATACACATCAGCACCTCAGCACGTTTGCGACCACCCCCAAGTAATCGGCATCGCACCTGCTGCACGCTCAATTGCCATATACCTGTCGAGCTCCCGGTGCCCGCACTTGCTGCAGACCGAGTAACTTTGATTCCGAGCTTTGTGACCGCCACCGCCACCACCAAAACGATACTTTTGAACATAACCGTAGCTCTTGTCATGGCGTGCACGGCGCCCCTGGTTACACGGGGCATGCCCACGCCACGACATTCGACTCTCCAGATCCTCGTAAAGGGGCCCAATCCTGCAGTAAAGCCAGCGGGTATCCAACCCCCGCAATTCAGGCGAGTAGGTGCCCAACTCCTGCAGTAAAGGCACACGCGCACGAACATGATGCCAGGCGGAAGAGCCTTGCCAGCCGCGGAAAAGCCGTGCCCACTTGTTCCTCTGGAGAGTTTGGCACCTTGGCATCTTGAGCCCAAATGGCTGCAGGCGAGGAGGGGCTACGGCGATTCATAAGAGGAAGGAGAAGGGAGGGAGGCGTCAAGGAGGGGTTACACCTGCGAGGGATGAGGGGGGAGGGGGGACGTCGGAGCAGAGAGGACAACGAAGAAGAAGGAGGACGCAAGAGGAGGGTAAGGAAGGCCGCTAGGGAGGAGGAGGGAGGACGGAGAAGGAAGGAGGCGGACGCAGGAGAAGTGAGGAAGATTGAGTGTCTACTGCGAGTGGGAAGAGGAAGGAAAGGGGAGGGGGGCCGCCAGGGAGGGGGGCAAGTGCCAGGGATGGGGAGGAGGGACGACGGCGGAGGAGAGAGGACAAGGAGGAGGAGGAATGAGCAACACGCTCCAGGAGGGAGAAGAACGGCCCCCAGGGAGGAAGGAGGAGGGAGGACCGAGGAGGAAGGAGGCGGAGGCAGGAGGCGGGAGAAGGGAAGAGGAGGAAGAGAAAGGATGGACTACGACAAGGAAAGCGAGGAAGGAAAGGGGAACCGCCTGCTCACCGCTTGCCTGTCTGTGAATTGTTGCCGTCGTGGTAGGCGTCGGCAACCGTCGTCGTCGTAACCCACCGTACACTCGGATCCGTTCTCACATTCAGGCACTCACAGCCAGACGCTGACAACGGGAGATGCCAGGGATGAAAACACACATATGGGAATCTCCGCGTCGAGTAATTTAAAGGGCAACGCGGCTGCCCAGAGCAACAACGAAGCTGGCATTCAGGCGAGAGCACGATTCCTGAATCAATTGTGAGGGTGTCTCAAGCGAAACGGCTGCTAGAATGGGCGTTCTGGAGCTCCCCCTCCCCCCTGTGGGGCTTTTCTGTTGTGTTTGCTACAAGTATCCGGACCCTCTAGCGAAACGCTATCTACGGAGCGTGAGCTTTCAGAATTTCAGGCGGACTTATTGGATCCGCGCTAGGCCCCCCTGGCGGCGCCTCCAACGCCGCCCCTGGCGCGGTCCACGCGCCAGGGACGGAGGTTTCAACGCCGATCCACAAAAACCGAGCGAAACTCCGACAGCTAATGTGTTTTATTCGACGGGGACCCCAGGGGGGGAGTGAGGAAGGGCGGGCCTTCTCAGAGGCTCGGAAGGCCTCGGGCCTTCTGAGAAGTTGTCTTAGCCTTCCCCGAAGACGCGAAAGTGTGCTCAAAGGCCAGAGGGCTTCTTGGAATTTTCCCGCCGCCCTCTGAGATGACCTGCCCCCCCTCACTTCCCCCCCGGGGCGCCGCTGATTTGATGCTGCCGTTTCTTCTTCCTCGAGTCCTGGAGGTGGCCGACCAAGTGGTAGTCCTCGCGGCCGCCCTCCAGCTCCTTCTTTATCACCTGCGTCGGATCCGCCGCGTGCGAGGTGGACGACCCCATTTGCGCGCGACCACACCGCACGGGGACCCGCAGGCTTGAGCCAAATATTGCGAGCACATGTGCAGCAATACGGTCGGACCTAGCTCAGAAGAGCATCTTACAAAAACGCGAGACCCTCCGCTGGCCAAATCATACAGAACGTACTCTCTCCAGGGTGCACCAAAACATCCAACAAACACGACAAGCACTAGGGTACCCTCCCCGAGCCGACCTCGATCTTACACTTCGGTCCAACTGTACAATCGGTTGGCCCTCTCGAGATTTGGAAGGGCTTTGGGGCCCTTTGGGGGCCCTCGTGGGCCTCCCTTTGGGGCCTGTGGGGCCGTCTTGGGCCACTCCTGGGCCAGCCTTGACGCCGCTGGGACGGTGCGCAAGAGCCGGGAGCGAACAGGCGAGAGGACGAACAGTACTGATTTTCCGGACTTCGGTTTCGTGAAAGTTTGCCCTCTGGCTACTGGCGGCGTGGTGGGGCCATGTTCGGCCAAATTCGAGGCTGTCTCGGCATGTCTGGTGAAGTCTTGTCTCGATTGTCCGATCTCGTCCGGCCTTGGCTATATGCCTTGGTCGTCTTGGGCCGTATGGAGGACGTCGAAGCCGCTCTTGGGGCGAAGCGCGACGCGTGCGCTTCAGCGGAAGACCCAGAGAGACTGAGAAACAACGATTTTGGGCATTGGCCCAGGGGACAAATGCTGACGGAACCGGCGGTACACAGTCGTAAGACCAGCGATGAGCCCTCGACTGCGAGACCGCACGGTCCTGGGCAGAGTGCGGCACCAACTGTTCGACTTGCGATTAATTGGGGATTGGGGGTCTGGTCGTCTGCCACCCTGGGCCAGTCCACCCCTGTCGTTGCCCCTGGCAGAACATAGAAGAAGAGCAGCTTCATAAGCAACATCTGTCGGAGGTCCGCGCGGAACTCCGAAAGATTATGCGCCGCCGCGCCGTTAATCTCGACGCGCCCGCATGGACGAAACCGACACCAATGCTCATGTGATCCTCGATGTGATTACTACGTCGTCATTCTCAGTCTACCCATGGCTCCAAATGCCCCAACTAGAACACCGACATGGGCGTCATCATCGCTTTCGCTCTCGCCAGGAGCATCATGCCCCCTCGGCACCTGCGGTTCTTTGCGCCGCCGCCCCGAACCAAAACACATTCGCAGCATGTTGTGCCCCGCTTCAGCTGCCCAAGACCAACTGGAAGCTGCAAACACGACAGCGGGTGTCACTGCTGCTTCAACAAAAACGCACTCCCGACTTCCAGGAACTCTGATGAGTTAGCTCCGCCACACTCGCCACGAAAGCATTCCAGCACTGCCGAATCCAATCGTCGACATTCTGTTGCGCCAACATCCTGGAAACTACTTGCGCGATCCAAAACTTCACAGCGACACTCGCCAGCAAAATTTTGATGTCCATGCCCTGGGTCTTCACGTGGGCGCGCCGACCCCTGCCCGCGCCTTTCGCGGCGTTCGTGGAGATCTTTGTTTTATCCAGTAGCTTGAGCGCGACGGCTGCCACTGCGCCGTGGACATCAGCACTGGCGCGTTCAATGTGTTGCGAAGCCTGTTCTGCCAGCAATCTAGCGTCTGCAAACCTGAAAATCGTAAACCTCAAACGACTCATATACCCTAGCTGCGTTTCGTGCTAGCGGGCCGCCCTCGTCTCGTTTACTCCCGTCGTGATGTCTTCGGGGTGGGCGTTGAAGATCAACGAACTTGAGGGTCCCCCGGCTGGGTGCCTCTGGTGATCTCGAACCCTCTGCTGGCGGCGCCAGGTCGTGCTTGCGCATCTTGCCCGGAGTATATCTTGGCGAGTAGCCTGATGCACGGGAGAGGTGGGTCCTGCTGTGCCAGCGCGGTCCAGAGAGCTTGGTGTTCGAGAGAATCCAACGCACTGCGGCAGTCCAACGCAGCGCGCTAGAGCGGCATCCGGCAAAGCGAAAATAAACATATTGTCTCCGGTACTAAAAGTGCATTGGGGGCCAGCTCGGTCGCAACTTTGATTGGCGCCCACAATCGTTGACAGGCGTTTGTGCAGACGCCCGGCACAAACTTTATGCAGACTTGGGGCAACCGCAACCGGCCCATAGTCTCCAGCTGGCCGCCTGTCCCCCGACTTGCGAACCACCTTCGCGCATGCTTGCGCCCGCGAGCCCGTCGGCAACATGGTCGGATCCGAAGCCCAAGCGCGCCCCCTAATCACAACGTCGAATTCTATTCCAAGGGTTCCCGCCCACTGACATGTAGTCAACCGGTCTGGCCCGACCTGCGGCGGCGGCGCGGGCCAGCCGCTTCCATGGGGGCTCGGAGAAACCATTTCTCAATCGCTGCCCACAATTTCATCCATCGTCTTTGAACACGTCGCTGCTCGGACCGCGCATTACTGTGACCTTTGAATCGTCTGCGTCTAACGGGTTCCCAGCTTACGCATTGAAGTCCACTCCGAATGTGCAATGGCACTGCGCAGTGCTTCGATTCGCCTCCTTGCGCAATGTCTTGAAACATCCACGCAACAAGAAAAACTACACATTCAGATCTGAACATCGTCCGCGTGGGAAACCCGCATGAATGATCCGCGCGCGAAGCTGCCCCAACATTTCCCGTTTGCCATCGCGCTGTCAATCCCGAGGCCAAGGAGTAAGGCCTCGCGGGGGAACGCACAGCGAGAAAAAACAAAGAAACAACAAAAACAATCATCAAGCAACTCTGCACCAGACATTCTGGGCTCGCCCCGCACGGTGCGACGGCGGGTCGTCGGCGCAGCGGCTGCCGGGCAGGCTCGCCCCCGCCGCGGTTCTGAGCGGCGCAGAGGCCGCCGGGGGGCCGACCCGCGCCATCTTCCACGGGCCCGAAACCAACCCCTTCGGCCCTCTGCGCAGAGGTGGTCCAGTGCGCTTCCTCTTCCCGCCCCCTGACTCCTCGTCAAGGGAAGCGCCGGCCCCCACCCCTGCCCCCCCCCCCCGGCCTGGACGGGGAGGGGGCGCGAGGCGGCGAAGCGCCCAAAATAGCCCGAGATGGTCCCAAGGGAGCCCCAAATGACCCCCAGGACCGCATGCTGGAGCCCATATTCACAGCGCCGCACATCGAGGCTGCCCCAGGAGAAGCCGCGCGCACGCGTCGCCCAAAGTCACGCGAGGGGCTGAAGTCCGCGCCGTGGGTGCCGCCGCAAAGCTCCTGCAGCGATCGAACGGGGGCGCGCTCGTGAATTTCCCCCGCCCCCGACGGCGGCGCGACGATGGCGAGCGGATTCAAGATGGCCCAGCACAGCCCCCAGAGGAGCCCGAGAGGGAAACGGCGCGGCCCCGAGAACGCCCGACGGGCGCCCCGAGAGCGCGCCAAGAGGGCCCCGGGACACAATTCCTCGGGGCCCAAAAATGCATGGCCATCGCGGCCGCCCCCCCTGGAAACAAGTCCTCCCAGACTGGGCCAGCGAGGCCCCCCCAGAGGCCTCGACGACCCCGAGAAAGCGCCAGGAAAGCCTCGGAGGCTTTAGAAATGGCGCCAGGATGACTCCAAGCGGCCTCGCAGAGGCACCGACATCGAAAAGCCCGAAGCCCTGCATGGATGATTTTTCTCGTCGACGCAGTCGCCGTCGTCGCGGCCGCCGTCGTCGTCGCCGCCGTCGTTCTCGTCGAACCGAGAGCCCTCCGCCCATGGACAATGCCATCCGCCGGGGCTGCAAACCCGTAGATCACTGCCACTTCAAACCCATCGAACGTCATCGCAGTGGACGCGCGGGAATGCGCGCGCGCAATCAGGCGGCGCGCCCTCATCTCTGCGACGAGATGCGTTGCATTCCCATCGCGGGCCAGATGCGATGGCCGAAAACCCGCCCCCGGACGGGCGGGCAGGAAATCAACGCGCACAAACGCAGACCCGTCGACAGAATCTGCGCCAGCCGCGGGCTGGCCCGATCGACGCGCCTCCACGCGAGCGCGGCACCCTCGCATAATCAGCCTCGAGGCGGGCGCGGACGCGGACGGGGGGGGGAGCGATGTCGTCGACGCCGCTGGGGCCGTCGGGCAACGAGGGCGGCGGGGAACGCCGCCAGCGACCATCCTGGCCCGACCGTCTCGCAAGAGGCGAAGGGGCGCGATCAGCGCTCAACCGCTCTCTGCCGAGCGGCCCGGGAGAGAATGCAATGAGAAAGAGCGCGCCGCGAATGTGGGCGTCTGGGACAAAGAGAAAACTGCCGGGCGTTTTCGCCGCGGGCGCCGGATGTCGCCCGGATTTCGAGGCCAGATGTCGGGCCGGGTTTCGGGCCGGATTTCCCGGGGGGCGCGTTTCTCGGTGCAAACACAAAGGCTGCGGGCTTGCATTTGGGCCGGCTTTCGGCTGGATGTTTGCGGCGGGGGGTCGGGGGCAGTCGGGGAGGGGGGGGGGCCTGGGGGGGGGGGGGGGGCAGAAAGTAGGGGGTCGAGGGCGGGGCGGGCCCGCGAAGCCTGAGGATGCCGAGGCCCCGTTCAAAATTGCGCCCCGGGGGCCAGCGCGCCCAGGGGCGCTCGCGAAAGCGCGAGGATGCTCCGGGAGGGGGGCGGAGGGGCAGCAGCAGAAACTAGCAGCGCATGTGTCCACGCTGCTTTCGCGCGGATGCGCGGTCCCGTGAGGCGGGGCAACGGCGCGATCGACTGCGAGCCAGAATCTCTTCGAAAATGATGCCGCAGCGTGAACTTCAAGCATTTACGCTCGGGAACTCGCTGCGGCCCCGCAGAAGGGCTCGACCCCGAATCTCCCGCTCTGCATCTCTCTGCGCGCCGCGCGTTATCGCGGCATCGGCCTGGAGGAGCTCGGACTCGGCCCCCAGACTCGTAGCTTCAAGCGCGGCGCCTCCTGCTGCGACGCCCGACTTGCTCGATCGAAGCGGGCTGCGGCGGGGCCCTGAAGAACGCCCGAGAAATCGCAGGCGCGCCGAGATGGCCCGCAGAACGCGCCGACATTGAGCACGAGGCCCAGGGGCGACCTCAGAGGGCCCCGCGAGGGCGATGGAGAGCCGCAAGATAGCCCAATCGCTCGGCGCGGGGCCAAGGAGATTCGATATCTATCCGCAGCGTGGAAATCTTATTGGGCCCCGGCAACGCCCCGCGCAAATATCCTGATATGGCCCCAAGACAACAATCGCGGGTGCTCCTGGCTTTCCGCTCAATGTATGTTCCCGGGGCGTTCTCCCTCAACGCGGCGAACGCTCTGGCCGAACAATCTCCGGTCGAACGTTCCATAGGACAAAACACTGCCGAGACTGGGCGGCTCACGGGGATTTTCTATCCTGTGGCCCGCAAAGGCGACGATTAAAAATTCGCGGGGGGCGCGGGGGCGTGGGAAGGTTTTGCTATTCAGGAGAAGGGCATCTGCAAAGGCACCGAAGCAGTATGGAAACGTCCTGGAAACATGTCTAGGAGACCCACAGGCGCGCTGGGCGCCGCGTCGGCCCCGCGCAGGCCATTGCGCGCCACGGCGGACGCGCCCTGGGGGCTCTTGCCATCCTGGAACAACCGCGGGCGCAAACGGACCCCACTGCACCTCTGTTCCCGCCCGCGTCGAGACGCGACAGAGGGCCCCCCCCGGCAGCGGCGGGCGGGCCCCCTCGCCCGCGCCGGACGACGAAACGGGCGCGACTTCCCCTCCAGGACGGCCCGCAAAATGAATAAGAGGGAGAGGGCGCGGCGCGCCCAGCGGGGGCAAGAGCGTGCAAGACAAGGCGAGACAAGACATGACATGGGCAAACGCGATGCTGCTAGACTCGCCAAGGCAGTCTCCAGGTCGGGGGCAGATGACCGCGAAAGCCCTGATAAGGTCTCAGGGAAGCCTACTTACTTCAGACACGTATTTACTTCGCCGAAGAATCGAGGCAGGATCGCCCGAACACGCCAGCAACGACCCGCTCACTAAAAGAAACACATGTTTTTTTGTCGACTGGCTTGCGCGCCGAAGTTTCGACGCATTTATCGACAGATTCAAAAACTGAAACGGGAATCCTGACGGAATCCTGACTTGACTGAGCACTGCCCAGACTGGCGTTCGCCCATCGCGCGTGCAGCAACAAGCCTGCCCCAAGCTGATGACTGGTATAATCCACTACAATCAACAGGTGCCCATCGCATGCGATGAAATGCTTGTGTGATTCAGCGCGCCGCGTCTCACTGTATATCCAAATGTCCCACTCTATTATTTCAAGTTCTGCTGGCAAATATTCAAGTGTCTCGTCGCCGGTGAGACACGGGAGACTTCTGGCGCACCTTCGAACATGATCATGAATCTCGGATTGTGCCTGCTCCATGCTCTGCTGCGTTTTTACGCCGCGCAGCCCTGCAACGAGGAACCCTCAGCTTACATTGGCGCATTCACCAATGCCACCACCACCGCCGTAGTTTGGCCGAAGATTCATGGGTACCAAGCCATGTACATTATCATGACGTCCTGGCCCTTCCTGACCAGCATCGCTTGGTCGAAGGTCCGACTCCGTCTCGGTCATCGCCTCCCCCCACCCTCCCCATCCACCTTTTCCGCAGTATTTGTTGTATTAGATTCCTCGTCCTGATGCCGCGCCACGTTTTTGCTGTTTACTTTGGCCAGCGTATTTCCCCATGCTATCTTGACCTCCTCCTCCTCCTCTTCCTCCTCCTTCTCCATGGTTCTTAGTTTATCCTCCCCTCGGTCCTCCTTAATCACCATTAAACACACATCATCCCGACGACATCTTGATTGCCGCCTTCCGCAACTCTCTGAAATCATTTGATCTTCGTCGCGGAGCTGTCGAAAATTACCATCCCCGTACGGGCCGGCTCCGTGTGAGCGTCCACCTTCGCTCCGCGCCCGTCCCACAGGATGCGTTGAAGGACCTTTTCGATATTCTGGTTTGCTGTTTCTGCCATGTTGCCCTCGTTGAACCCAAACGCCGCGACCTGCTTAGCGCGAAACTCTGGATCACCCCCTGAATCGTCGCCACCACTTCCTCCTCGCCCTCCTCCTGAAATTCTGGCCCCGGTGTTGATGTTCATCCCCCTTCTTCCTGTCCTCCATCTCCTTCCTCATCGACTTCATGTCATTCTCGATTGATGCTTCTTTGCCTTCATTCCCTCAATGTCTGACTTGATTGGTTTTTGCAACGTCCCCCATGGTCCATGGCCTCTCCTGCAGTATCGCTCTCAATATGTTCGAGATCGATTGCCTTGGTTCTATTGTACATGAGAGTCTTCATCATGTCGTACATGTTATCCCACTGTTCCGTGTTTTCAAATATAGTAATGTTTTTTTACCCTGGCACATCTCAAAGTTGTGCTTTTTGGCACCCGGGAAAAAAACCTCTTTTCGCCATGATCTCACATCCGGACAGACCTGCAAACAACTATGCTCAACATAATACTCGAATGCACACACTGGAGCCTAGAGTTATACTTCTTGAGCCGAATTGTTTACTGATTAATCTTGAGCCCAACGCAGCTAACGCAAACGGCAAGCTGGCAAACCCACGGCAAGCCCATCGCGCCCGAGGCGGCGTTTGCCCTGGTGGCCGAAGCGCCCTCCCCAAGACAGAAGGCCACGCGTCGGAACAAACGGCGCGGCGACATACATTTACGGGGTGCTTCTGCGAGAGGAGGGAGACGAGGAGGACGAGGAGTTTAGCCCTCGGGAAGGCCCTGGATCCACTCTTCGATCCTCGCGCGCGTCTGCGCAGCCGAGCGGGCGGCGTTGGAGCGCGTTCGCCAGCGCGCGGTCTCCTCAGCTGCTCCGGCAGGGTCCGAGGCCGCGTAGTTCCTCGAAGGAGCAGGCCCAACGATTCTGCCGATACGATCTTCTCCGTCCGCGGCGCCAGATCTTCTGACCCAAGCCCCAGCGGCAATGTTTCGTCCCCGATCCATCCTGGGGTCCAACAGCGCGCCGACATCGAGGACACAAACGAGCGGCTCGAAACGGTCACATCGTCGGAGATGTGGGAAAACTTGCTGGGACATCCGCAAAGAAGTAAACTTCTGGAACCCCGCGCGGACGCCTCGGGTCGGCGCTGAACCCCCGCCCTCCTTGGCGCGCGGAGCGGGATCAAAGGCCGTGCCAGAGGCGCCGCCAGGGGGGCCGAAAGCCGAACCGGGAAGATCCGCGCAGACCTCCAGACGCCAAGGCAAGCGCCCTCACTCGCCCATTCGACTCCTCCATTGTCTATTCGTCGAATTCCCCGGACGCCCGATGTCTTAATTTTTCGATCCGCGGTCCGCAGAAATCTCGACCCTTTCCTCCGGGCCTGTCTTTCATCCCGAACAGTTGCTTTCCACTCCTGCGGCTTGGCGAAGGTTTTCCATGGCCGAAAAAGTGAAACATCTGCCGTCGTGATTTTGTTTACGACGTATGCCTGTGTGGGGAGCTTTCTGCTGCGAGGTCCGCAGCCCCTCGTAGCCGGCCGGGGCGGCGAAATTCACGTTGAGCAGCGCGCGGTCCTTTGGACGCCCGGAATGGTTATGGAAGACATGGATGCGATGTCCAACAGTGAATGTCGTCCAACACTGACAGCGGCTGCTGTTGGACAGGCGGCCTTGTCTCTCAAGTGGAACACGTCCGCGTCGGCGCCGACAGCGAACGCGGTCCAACATGGATAGGAACTGCTGTCGGAACTTCGTATATATTCTTTCCTTGCCCTGGGGTTGGGGTTCCCGACTGTTTGCCACGGGGTGTTGGCATGCGGGCGGGTTGGGATCAACGCCATCCAGGGTTTGCGCGCGCGAGAGGGTTTGGCCTGAGAGCCGCAAGTGCGGGGGGGGGTCGGGTTCTATCTAGGCGGGCGGTGCTGGGGAGGGGGGCGGGTGTTGGCCACGGCCCGTTTTTAGTCTGTCCCCACGCCCTTGATTCGAGTAGGGGATCTGCTACAGAATTAATTTACCCAAGGATACATTTTCTCATCGAATGTACAGAACGAATATGTCGGACGTGTGAAGATCTACGTGTGTTCTACGTAATTGTCCATGGATTCGACGATAACCTTATTTCTGGGATAAGCAATCCTGTAATCGATCTCCTGCTCGATTGCTCGTGTTCACGTGTGTCACCGGGGATAATGAGAAGGCGCCAGCACGGCTACTCCCCAGGCGAGTTCTGACCACGAACCCAGCGGTGGCGACGAGGGCCTCCCATGAGGCCCCAAAAAGAGGGACACGAGGGAGGGTAGCGGTATGAGTACCTTCTCCTCCTTTGAATCCTCTCCCCCTTGAGCAATTCAAAGTCAAAGGTGCCCCTCTCGACCCCCTTGATCCAAAAGAAATCTGGGGTGCCCCTCTCGATCGTGCCGGCCCAGACATGCCACGCCCTGCTGTTTTCTGTACGCGGCCCCTGGAAACCCAGACCCCTCCCCCAGAACCAGATCTTCACCCCGAGCCCTTTTCGGACGGCCCCCAGGCCCGGCGAGCGCCCACGGAGGCCGAAAGCGGCCAAGAAACCCCCGGCCTGACTCTGAGCATGTTCTTAGGGTGGAGGGCTCTGGGTGAAATCCATGTGGGCTTTTGCACCTCGAATAATCAACCCGTCTGGCGATTCACCTTTTGCAGATCCAAATCACGAACATAACGGCATTTCAGATTTCACCCTCTGCCCTCCACCCAATGAGAATGCTCGGTGACTTCCCGACGACACGATCATGTCTGGGGAGGTCCCTCTCGGCGGCGTTGCCGAGGCCGGCGTGGAGCACGGCCCCGTCGTACACGGTCACCAGCCCCCGCCGCAGGGCCGCGGGCACGTACGCCGCGCCCAGGCACCGCCGCTGCGCGGGCTCGGGAGCCCGCGGGGCCCGAGGGGAGCCCGAGAAGCTGCACCGAGTCGCGACGTCGGCTCGCAGCAGGGGATGTGCCGGCCCGATACGCAACACGCGACACGCAGCGTACTGACACGGAGCTTAACACGTAGAGTGAACACGTAGGTCTGACGCGATACGTTCGCCAAAACTTGGGCCAATACGCTGACCGACACGCAGCGTCTTCACATGGACGTTTTGAACGCGGCACGTGCTGCATTTCAAAACGGGCGTCTCATGGCAACTAAGCACGGGATGTGCCGGCCCCTGTCCCAAGCTTTGAGGCGTTGTCGAATGTTGGCGGCGCGCTCTCAGAAGCAGGCTGCTTCTCAGAAGGCTCCGGCCTTACAACTGGAGACAAGGCCCACGACTTCTAAGAAGCACGGGTGCTTCTGAGAAGCCTTCCCCCCTCCCCCGACCCTCCTGTGGGCGTGGCCGAGGACCCGAAATTTGGGGCCCAACCCTGGGATCTACTATATGATGGGGGGCGTCCATCCTCGATAAGGGTTCGTTCGAATAGCCCCCTAGAGATGTGTCTCCTGAAGCTACCACCCCCTCTGCTTGAGCGGCCGAACTTTTCGGGCGGAACCCGGGAAAGAGAGAGAGAGAGAGATAGAGCGAACAAAAAAAGAATCGCCAGCGAGATCGTGTCGGGGGCGGATGGGATCGCCCGCGGATCGTCCCGAGCCGAACCCAAACCTCCAACGCACAGAAGAATTCCATACGGAACATTTTCCTCGTTTTCGGCCTCTGGGGGCCCTCGCTGGGCCCTGGGGCCGTCCAAAACCGCTTCGGGAGGAACATCCGGCCCAGAGGAAAGGGTCGGGACTCTGGATACCCCGCGCTGAACAAACAACAAGACATCCGATCGGGAACGGATCGGATCGCCCGCGAATCGTCCAGAATCGAATCGATCGGGGACGCACCAGCCCCAGTCGGCCCAAGCCAGGGTGAGCCAAGGCCTGGTCGCGCATCAATGCCAGCCATGGAGTGGCATCCAAGCCATGGTCCGCGGATGGCGGGGGAGCGGGGTCGGCCCACGTGGCTCCAAAACCCAGGTCAGCGTCAGCCAGAAGCCCCGGCACATGCCAGCGAATCGAGCCAACTTGAATCGAGTCGGAATCCCGCACCCACGCGAATCGAATCGCATCGACTCGGATCGCAAACAACCCCGTGGACCCTTCAGCACGAACGAAGCGGGTCCTGGACCGGCGGGGCTCGAATTTTCCCCCCACCCGAAAAGTCGGGGCTGTCAAATTTTAAAAGAAAAGACCTCACGACCCACCCTGCACATACCGCATACCGCGGCCGCCAGGCCCGAAGTGTGCTGGTGCTTCCTGGGAATCCCGCTTCGTGTCTGCGACGAATGACGACTGCATGCCGCGGCCGTTTCACATGAAAGAGACGGGTCCTGGAGAAAGGATTGGCTGAAGCCGTGCACAGCAGAAACGCATTGGCAGATCACACGGGCGACTCCAACGTAGGACCCATGGGGGGCCGTCCCGAATGAAAGCATGCCCGGGGCGCGCCAAACAATTTGGTTTCTGCAGAAGAAAAATCCTTGGCGAGGGGTTCGGGCACGGGAGGTAACCCAGCCGAAATTCTGGAAGACGAATGGACTCTCAGCCGCGGGGGTGTGGGCGCGCGGGGCCCCGCCCCCTTCTCAGCGCAACCAAAGGACAAGCGTGAGAGCTTTGATAAGACATGTATTGCAACATCACTCTAATGGTACTTGTACGTGGGACTTGTACTCGTTGTGTTTGCACGTGCATGTGCGCCCGATTTCGGGAATCGGCATTATATACGGTACCCCTACTCATTGCTAATGATTCCGACTCGCCTCCGTGCTCCCAAGTCACGACCCCCTTCATGTTTCCTGATTCCCAAATCACGGGTCGCTTCTGTAAATGCCCCACTTACAACTTCATCATATTAGTGGCAATGCAAGAAAAAAAAGGTGCGCTCGACGAGCAGCTGCGCACTAACACATGATGGTACCGACTGCACTCACATACTAGGTGTACTCTAGCCGGAAAGGGCTCACGGGGTCCAGGGGCAATACGCGCGCGAAAAAAAGGAACGCACATCCATGCGCTGCCAATGGTCCTGGGTTTAACGGGTCGCCGCGAAGGTGGGCCTCCCGAGAATGGAAACAACAAATCCCGCCAAGTCAGGCATGAATCGGGGGGCGATATCGGCAGAAAAAGGTACCGCCGAGACGATTGGGTGACACGGCGAGGGTGCGCAGCATGGCGATCAAGTGAGAGGAGGAGGAGGAGGAGGAGGAGGAGGAGGAGGAGGAGGAGGAGGAGGAGGAGGAGCAGGAGGAGGAGGAGGAGGTGCCGTAGCCATTTTGGCTCAAGTCCGTAGCCATTCGGCTCATGCACTTGGCCTTTTTGGCGTGGGGGAGGCGCGCCCCCGCCTGTGGTCCTGTACCAGGCAACTGGTTCAGATACCATTTTGTGAGCTCCTGCTGGAGCAACTCCCTTGAGGAGGACGACGAACCTTCTGAGTCTGTCCAGTTTCTGCTTCCTGTTTCTCCCATGGCTCCTTCTGCGGCCGTTCCTGCAGGGCGCCCGCCGTGGCACAAGACTGCTCCCCCAGCCTGGGGGGGGGCAATGGCGCGAGTGGAGAGACATGGGTCCTGGCGACTACGAGGGTTGGAAAGAAGTTGGAAGGGCACCTGCCTGTGCCAAGTGCGGGTGCAAGAAGAATGTTCGAGGGAGCTTGTATTGCAAAGCATGCGGCCACAAGCTATCCGACGTGTCCCCTGCAGCAGCACCAGAACCTAGAGGAGTCTGGGGCGAAGCTGGCCAACCACAGCAGCAAGATGATGTTGGCAACGGCGGCAAGAAGGGCAAGGGGCGCAAGGGCAAGGGCAAGGGTCAGGACGACGCGAGTGGAGGAGGCCCAGCCTTGCCTCGGGCGCCAGGGGCCCAGTTCCTGGTGGCCCAGCCTACGGAAGCGAACTCTGACATGGAGATCAACGACCTTGAGCAGCTGGTGGCGATGTTGGAGCGAGCTGGTGACACAGCCACGGCGGCGAAGCACAGGAGGGTCCTCCTTGAGAAGAAGCGCAAAGCGGCTGAGAAAGAGTATGTCGCTCCACTGTCCCAGCGGGTCACCATGGCCCACAAGCAGATGGCGGAAGTCAATCAGAAGTTGGAGAAGGCCGTGGCCCACTTCGGGCGCCTCTCTGAGGGGCTCGAGCAGCAGCGCCAGTGGGTGCAGCAGCTTTCGGACGAGCTTGAGGAGCGCGAGGCGGCGCACCGCAGGCTGGTGGTGGAGCTCAATGCGAAGTTCGTACCGCCGCAGCAGGGCGCCCAGCCCCAGGCGCTCAGCGTGGCGGGCATCTTGGACGGCGCGATTGGGTCGATCCCTCTGTCCTTCGCGGGCCTGGGCTTCGATGATGCAGAATATGATGTGGAGGAGGCGGACAAGCGCGAGCTGGCTGGCCGCACAGCTAGACTGCAGCCTGAGCTGTCGGCGGCGGTCCGAGCCATGTTCGGGCAGGCGGCTGAGAAGGCCAAAGCTTTCAAGACCGAGCAGGAGCAGATGGCACTGCGCCTTGCAGGCACGCGCAGACGTCAGGAGGAAGGCGGGGCTGCTCCTGGTGACGAACCCAAGCCTGGTGCCGCCGCTGGGCAGCCTGAAGGAGATGGCGCTGCTGCTGCCGCGGCCGCTTCAGGGCCAGCGCCTGGGGCGCCAGTGGCAGGAGCTGCGGAAGGTGATGGGCTCAAGCAACGGACCGCCAGGATTTGCCGCCCGCCGCCCCCTCAGGCTACTGCAACAAGCCAGCTCCTCACGAGGGCGCGCTGCAGGTGATCGAGCTGGCCCAGCAGCGCGGGGCGGTGCAGGTCGGCTCGCTCCTGGCCCCATGGGGCTGCCGCCGCCAGAGCCCATCGACGAGGACGGGCCTGGGGCGGTCTTCTACGACGATATCACGGCGTCGGCTGCCAGATGGATTCCTCGTCAGCGTTCGCCTGAGTCAGGGGCGGACAGCTGGACGAGGTGGTGCAAGCCCTACGTCAGGGAGCTGCTCCTGCAGGCCTGGGACCTTGACTGGGTGCAGGAGGCTCGCCAGGACATGACCGTAGACCAGATGGCGGAGGACATCTGCGCGGAGTCCTGGCATGATGGAGCTGATAATCGTGTAAACATCCTCGGCGTCTTTGACTGGGCTGCGGAGCATGACAGGGAGATGCTGCGCTGGGCCCCCCGGCGCCACTGGGAGGAGCTGCGCAGGATCAAAAATGAGATGAGGGACCTGCTGGGCCGTCCCCGTGATGAGGGTCAGCGGACCTCCGACGTGACTGAGGTCGATGTGGAAGCTGCGCGGGCGACTGGCGCTCCGACACTCACTCTCAAGAGGCCCCTGTGCGGTGCTCCTCCAGCAGCGCCCCTGGAGGAGCCGAGGGCAGCGACTCTGTCGCGCCCTGGCAGCACCAGCGGAGTCTTGGGAGCAGAGCGGAGATCGACTACTCCGAGTTCGGCTGGCGCCCCGACACTCACTCTCAAGAGACCCCTGTGCGGCGCTCCTCCAGCTGCGCCCCTGGAGGGGCCGAGGGCTGCGCCTCTGCCGCGCCCTGGCTGCACCAGCGGAGTCTTGGGAGCAGAGCGGGGATCGTCTGGATCATCGGCCAGGGGTGGTTCGAGTTCGGCGGCTGCTGCTGGAGGTGCGCCCATTCGTCGCCACGCAGCTGGCCCCGCTGGCACGCATACTCAGCCTGTGGCTGGGGGTACCGACCAGCGGGGAGCCTTGCCTGGCGAGAACGCGTCTCAGCCTGGAAGGGATAGAGCTGGGCTGGTGGCCAGGGCTAAGCAGAAGCATAACACGGGCAAGGACCAGTACCGTTTCTATTTCGCCAACACCACGCCTTGGGGCCAGAAGGCGAAGGACTACCTGAATCAGTCAGATGGTGGGTTTGCTGTCTCGGACACTGTCATGATTGCAGAACACCACCTCCATGGAGCCCAGCAGGTGCAGGCGATCAAGAGGCTCAGTCGGTCAGGCTGGGCTGTGATTTCCCAGTCGGCAGTTGGCACAGCGCGTGGTGGATATCATGGCGGAGTCTGGGTCATGACCAGGAAGTGGCTCCGGTATGCGCCGCTTTACCCTGAGGTGAAGAGAGCAGTGCAGGAGGAGCGGGCCACGAGCATGGAGACGTAGTGGACCAGCCAGACGGTGCGCATGCGGGACATCGATGTCGTCTTCGTCTCGCTGTATCTGGTCACGGGACTGGGCCTGCAAGGGGAGAACACCACCATCCTCGCAGAGGTGGCAGGGTACGTGCGCTCTCAGGGCAAGCCGTACGTCATCGCTGGCGACTGGAACATGGAGATAGACGAGGTGGCGGAGAGTGGCACTCAGACCTACCTGCACGGCGTTTTCCGAGCTGCTCCTGAGGAGGCCCCTGGCGGAGCCAGGACGATCGATTACTGTCTGGTTTCAGAGGCTCTCAGCACAGTTCTCACACTCTCATGGGACAGTTTTTCCCCTTGGGCCCTTCCTCACACGGGGCTTCTTGGGACTCTAGACTGTTGTAGGTTTCAGCAGCTGCACTGGGTCCTCGCTCAGCCTCCGCCTCTGGTTAGAGCCCAAGGCCCAGACCTTCCTTGGGAGACCCATTTACAGAGGGTGGGGCCCCTCGTCCAGCGCGGCATGGGGATCGACCAGTGGCAGCAGGTTCCAGGCCAGGTGCGTGACCTAGGCCAGTCGTATATGCAGTTTTGCCTGGCAGCAGAATCTTTCCAGACCAATAGGGACCCTTCCAATGGTTTCAGTGAAGCTGACATGCACAGAGGGTTTCACATTGATGTGCAGCAGGTCCCCCGCGGGGGTCCTCGAGATCAGGGCCCAAGATGCCATCTGGGTTGGCGGCGAGAGTCATCGGGTCATTGGCGGGCGTCGGCCGGGGGGCGGTCTAAGGGTGGTGGGGGCATCTTACAGCCCAGCAAACGTCTTTCCATCGCAATCTGCACGGCCCTGATCTCGCGAAGGTAGGCCTGGGTGAAGCGAGGGCTTTCAGCGTTATCGGTGAGGGCGGGTAGAGCGCAGTCATGCAACAGTCTCAGCCTGTTAGAGATCGCATCAGCACGACATGTCAGAAGCCTTTTGTGTCTTGCGACGGCGCTCTACGCCGCGAGAATCCGCTTGTCCACCTCGATTGGCGCATTGTCATCGACAGAGATCTGCTGGCCCAAGACCGCGATGCCCAATTCCCCGAGGAGTAGAGGGTATCGTAAAAGACTTCAGCTTCGGAGGCTCGGCTTTCCTAACTCGTGTGGCGTGCTTCGGCTGAGTGGTCTGGGCATGTAGCTCTGGCCGGCCCCAAACGTCCTGGATTAATATCTGCGAGGCCTGGTCGACCGTGGAAATCCGCTGTGCGTCGAGGAGGTCGACCCGCCAGCCTGCCGGGCGCACGAGGCGATGCCACGCATCAGTCATGAGCGTGATCATGGACGGGGCGTCGCCCCGCAGCCAAGACTTGTCGGCGAAGACGGGCGCTGGGATTCGCTAGATGGGCACGATAAACTGGTGCGCCTTAGAGCAAGCGTGGCACGGCAAATCCAAGGCCCCGAAGTCTTCGCGATCCATGGGGCATCCCCGCCTTTTCGCTGCACGCACTGAATCGGGACAGGCAGGTTGTCGTTTCGTGGTATGTCGGGGTCTCCTTGATAAATCTAACGGGCCCTCGGGGTTGGTCTGGGGAAGGGGGGGCGGGGCGGGGTGAGTCTGCCACTGCCGCGTCGGACTTCACGGGCCATGGCGGACGCGGCGTTGCCGGGCACGCCCGCGAGTTGAAGAAGGTGGCGCCAGACGCCGTGGCCAACGCAACCACAACATTGCGTATACATATATATATATATATGTACATATATATATATATAAATATGTACATCCAGCCATGGCATGTAGAGAAAATTGAAATCCAGTAGCTGTCTTCACCAGAACTCTACATGCGAAGGGAACCTCATCTGTCTGATGCGTCGGGCGAACAATGAATTGGGCCGCCATGGCCACCCGCTCTGAAAGGGTATGCACGTGGGCCTTCCACGAAACAGAAGGCGCTGCAATGCGGCACCAGTTCTTCACCAAGAAAGGGTTAACCATTTTCTCGACGAGGCGCGCGTCGCGCTCGCCTCGCCCAGAAGGTTCGTCGAGGGCGGGGCCGCGGGTGATCCGAAGCTCGAAGAGCGAGGCGAGAGTGTCATAGGAATTTTGAGAGGCGCCCAGGGAAACTTCGACGACGAGCATTTCGCTGCGAGGACATGACTAACCCTTTCTCAGTTTCTGGAATACCCGTCGAACTCGAGGGCCCGATGCCTGCCCTACCGCGTCGAAATCCGAACTACCCCATCTCTTCATTGACCGCGCTTTAAAGGGCATGCCGTCCCGAGAGCGGGGAAGGTCACCGAACGCGCCTCGGCAACTCGCAGAATCTCATCCGTGTCCGAGGTCAAGACACCCTGCTCATTAAACGCGAAGCTCTGCCACGTCGGCGGCGGCGCGTCCTGGTCTAGACCGCCCTTCGAGAGTAGCCGATCGCATTTATGATCATGGCGGGCGTGCAAAATCTGTCTTGCCACTAGTGCCTCGGCGGTCGTGGAAATGTCGGTGAACCAAATTGTCAATGTTTCGTCGGAGGGATTGAACTTGTTCGAGCATGGCAATCAGGGTCCCGCCGAGGTCTTTCGGGGGGCTTCTCCGTGCGTGTTCTTCCATGCTGGGTGGCGGCCGTCGCGGCCGCGTTCGTCTAGGGCGGGGGGGGGGGCCGGCCCCGCTGGTCGGCGAGGGGGCGGAAGGACTCGTGGAGATCCTCGGGGGCCGCGTCGAGGTCCACGGGGGCCGCCGGAGCAAGGGGGCTCGAGGGGCGTCGTCGCAGAGTCTCTATGGCGAGGCCGTTTGCGGAGCGGGAGGGGCGCGGGGGGCGAAGTCGAAGCCGATCCGGCGCGCGAAACTCGGTGGGACCGCCCAAGTGCTTTCTTCACCAGGAAGGGGGGTCCTTCTCGGGGCGTCTCTCGGCTTGTGGTCGACGTCGAAAGCGCGAGTCGCCCGGCGGGCAGGGTGGCGGGAGTCGGGGTCAGCGCCTTCCTCGGCCCGCTGGTCCACGGCCGCGTTTCCCACGTCCTGGACATTGCCTTTGTGCTACTCTGGGGGGCGCGCCTGATTGCGACTGCACACCTCCGGCCACGAGGCCTGGGGCACTGCCGCCATATTCAAATTGCATCTGGCTCGCCATCTCCGCCATAAAATCCACCGCGCATAGCGCGTCGAAAATGAACTTGGCCGTTGTCTCGGAGGGGGAGATGCGTTGTCCAGGGTCCAGGGGGCCCTGATAGATAAGCCGCATGCAGGCCTCGATAGGTGCTGGAAGCTCTGCCGTGTCATTCGACTCTTCACAAGCGACCAACAAAATATGCCCTTCTGGGCCAGTTGCCACTGGCCCGCGCCGTGCTGCCAGCGGGGTCGAACCCGCCGTTGGACAGGCCGCTGGGAAGAGAGCGAAGCCCCGGCCCGCGCGGCCTCGGAGTCGCTGCATCGGTCCAATTCGAGGTCGGACCCTGAACTTCAAGCTGAAGCTGCACTGGCACATGATCAAAGGTAGCGGCCGTGGAGAACGCGACCGGACAGGAGGTGGCCGGGGGAGCAAAAGAGCGAGTCAGCACGTTAGCGATTGGTCTGGGGCTTCGACGCTGTCCGAGGTCAGGGGCCAGGGGCCGCGCTTGCCCCGATGAGAAATGTTCTCGGCGCGCAAGCCCAGCTCCATCAACAGGAGGAAGCTCTCGATATGTCCAAACCATCTGGACGCGTCGAAGAAACTCACGGGGGAATCGGGTACACGGGCCAATGTGGGTCGGACTCGAAGCCGGGGTCTGCTATCGAACCCAGACGAGCATTTGCGTCGGCAACTATGATCGCCGCGCTACCAGTCGGAAGCGACGTGACATGCCAACGAATCTCGCAGAGGCTAACAAACAACAAATTCCTGTCCTTGGATGGGCGTAAATGGGCAGAACCCACGAGGGCGCGGCGAAATTCTGGGTGCCCACGCAGCGCGCCGACGCAATAAGTGCCTTGAATAACGTCTAGCACCTGCCAGCGGAAATGTCGATGGATGGCAATCGCATTTGACTTGCCCCTGTCACTTTTTTTTTTCGGGGGGGGGGGGGGCGCGATAATTCGACGCCCATCGATGCGCCCCGGGGGCCCGGCGCGGCGGGGGGGCGAAACACTCCTGGAGTAGGAGGCGCGCGCCGTGGAAAGTCTCTCTCGAAGTCACGCAGGAACTGCGGCATCCCCTTCAGAGAAACCACTCTCACACTCATGCTATAATACGGGAATGGCCCAACAATCTTCTCCGTCGCCACCTCCGCCGTGCCAGGGAAGCGCCGCCTCGGGGGCCCCCGGCGGCGCGAATCTCTGGCGGGCAGCTGTCTTACTTCAGGTCGAGCCGCAGGTCCTGCAAGAAAGCCGCAGCCGTGCCTGGGAGCTTGGCCTTGCGAGTGGTCCTGTCCGAGTCGTATGTCTTGACCGTGCCGCCAATATAAGCATTGCCAGGCATTCTGTTGGGGGAAGATAACCTCGCCTCTGCCATTCTTGATGTCGAAGCAGTTCTTGAAGTCGTGGTCTCTGGCATTCGGAAAGAGGGCCGCGAGCGTGAAATTGAGCGGACTGACTGCCTTCACCTGCTGCCGGCTGACGCCGATATCCCAGTCTAACTTGTCGATGTTGTGCCAGAGGGACAGTTTTCCAGCGGCTCTGAGCGTTTTACCCATGAAGTTGCGGCCATTCATCTTCTTCATACAATCCCACATATAATTTGAATCCGGAAAATTGCTGACACGGTCGCAATAATGACCTCGTAGCCACCAATTTGTCGTACGGGATGGCCTCTCTAGGCAACTCCGTCTTCAGATGGGCGACCAGGGTAACTCCTGACTCGTATTTCAAAACGCCCGCGCAAATTACCTTCCGCCTCCCTGGTGGAGTGAAGGCCGCTATAGACGCCGAAGACAAGGCTGCCGACAACTTGGACGGGAGTGGATGGCCAGAAACTGTAGATGCTGGCGAAGCCCCACCACCGCGAGGAGGACCCTGCCCAAGAGCGGAGAGACGTTGCTCCAGCGGATGCTCGAACTTTGGCCACGTCATCTCTGATGATCTGAATGCCCTTCTCCTGATGTTCGGTCGCGTCCTTCAACATACCACCCATGGACTGTACAGTCTAGCCTGTGCGTCGTCCAAACCTGAAGCCCTACCATGTACCTCAGCTAAAACTCTAGGATCGTACTGGCCAAGTCGTCTATGTTTGTCTCGTTGTCCCTGTCCACCATCTGCCATGTCATCTTCATCATCGCCTGGGAGAACAAGCACCGAAGCAGCGGTGCAGCCAGGGATGGGGGCATGGGCCATGGCACGTGCACGCGCAGATGTGGGAGACTAGCGCACAACATGTAGCGATACGGGACAGCCTGGAATCACGTGTGACCCCTGCCTTTTCCACCGAAGCAGGGCCCATAAAAGAATTTGACATTGAGCCACAACTTATGGGTAGAATGAGGATGATGATGAGGATGAGGAGGACGAGGAGGAGGAGGAGGAGGAGGAGGAGGAGGAGGGGGAGGAGGAGGGGGAGGAGGAGGAGGAGACTTGAGGAAGAGGGTGGATGATTGAGGATGAAGACGAGGATGGCGAGAGTGGAGAGGAGGCGGGAGGATGAGGCCCACCTGGAGGGCAAAATGAGGATGAAGCCCACTGGCCCGAGGACTCCAGCGGGGCAGCGCCCGGGTTCTCTGGTAGCCCGGCTGGGCCTCCTGAGGCCCTGGGTCGGCCGACACCAAGGGCCGCCCGTCAGGACCCGCGTCTTTGAGGGCCGCGGGCTCACGCCTCCCACCCTGAGGCAGAACGCTCAAAGGAGGGGGGACCGGCTCAGGAGGCGAAACATCGACCGAATATCGGTGATACATTGTCGAAAGATCCGCATCAGGCCCCCGACCGCAAATCCTCATGCTCCTGAGGATGGGCAATCGGGCCCCTATCGGCGAGGAACGGGCGATTTGTGGTCAAGGAATCCCCTCTGAGCCAGGCGAGTCACGGGGGATCTCTTAGTGGAAACGGCGGAGGACTATTAAGCCAAATGGAGGGGTGCTGCTGGGCCGGATTGACAGCCAAATTAAGCTACAAAATTCAGCTGGGGGATGCGCACGGAATTGGGCCGGAATCGGCGGGATCAGGACGGGAGTTGGGCGGACTTCGACCACGCGAATACAGCGCCGATGCAAAAATTAACCCTCCAAGGAGTTGCAACCTTGGCCTCCTCCTCCTCCTCCTCCATCCTGCTTGGCAGGGTGGCCCGTTGAGGCTAGCTGGACTGCCACGGGCTGTCCATTCACAGCCTCAGGCCATACGAACCGTCCTCGATCGAGCCTTGCCCAACGCTCCTCGTGCTCGCCGCTCCGAGGAAGTTCGGCCCTCACAGGAGTGCGTGCCAGCGTGGCGCCTCAGGGACAAGGAGGGCGCGCTCAAACCTGCTGCGCCCCATTGGTGCTCCAAAAGGTGCAATGAAGGCAACGGATCCTGGGAGAATCGGGTCCTGGACTCTGGGACCTGCCCCCAGGACCTGGACAGGCGCGTTCCACTACTCGCAAATCAACTACTCGCAAATTGCCTGGATCCGCCGCGAGGGATCTACGATATATTACATAGAGGAAGACCTGTATATCTCGGACGTTTGCGAGAAGGCACTTTGCGTGTAGTGCAAAGAGCTCGGCGAGGACCGCTTCTTCATCCTGAAGGTATGTTTTGACAATCCCTGGGGCCGGGCATAGACCCGATGGCCCGTAAAAACAGCGAAACAACCTGGGGCCCGTCTCCCTCAGTACCCGCCTGCGTCCGTGCGAAGAAGATTCTCCTCGAGCCACCTGGCCGATTGGCCAGCCTCGTCACATGCCGGCGGAGCGCCCGGGGGGGAAGGCTCGAGCCGGGCGAAAGGGGGGAATAACAAAAAGGGGGGCTTTAGAATCAGCTCACGTAGCTGATTTTCCCGGCGCCTCCCGGCGCCAGGAGGCGCCCATGCATCGAGGAATGGGCCCGGCGGCGGGGCCGAAACCGGCTGCATGCAACAGATTTCCGAACCCCCCCTTTCCCTGTCCCCCCCCTTCGTTCGGCCCGAAAGGCACAGGAGGCCAGCCTCCTCAGGAAAGCCTCCGGCATCCTCATCGGTTCTCGGCGCCGTCTCCGAAGCCGCAGAGGGGCTTAGCCCGAGGCCCGATGGGCTTCCGAGCAGCCCAATCCGCCCTCCGAGCAGCCCCGCCGCCCTCCGAGCAGGCCCGCCCTCTGCCACGCGCCCCCTCGGCGCGCCGCCGAGCCTGGGCCCTCGGCTCTGAGGCCCAGGAACACGGGAAACCGCCGCCAACACCACCAGGGACCCCCAGCGGGAGGAGCCAGGGAGGGGTCCCCCTGGTGGTGTGGTCCCCCCGCTCGCTTGAGACATCCCCTGCCCCCAGCTCGAGAAAACACCGTAAACCTCCTCGCTGGAGGTGGCCCCCTGGTGGTGCTGGTATCGCTCCTCTTTCCCCCCAGAGGCCACGGGTTCCCGACCCCCCTGCTCGGCGGCCGAGCCCATCTCCCGGATGGCGGTGCGGAAGGCGCTGTTGAAGCTGATCGCCTCTCCAGCGTCTTCGCCCGCTGGCGCCCGCTCCCAGCCCGTCATGGAGTGGGTGCAGGGGCAGAAGACCGGCCAGCGCCACGGGGGGGTCACCGCCAGGGTCGCCCCCCTCCACCCGAGGGAGCGCCGGACGGGGACCGACGGTGCTCTTCTGGCCACTGCGAGCCTCGGCCACGGACAGGCTCCCCGCCCTGGGCTCAAGGGGCAGCCCTCCCGAGCCAGAAGTGGTCCTGCCTTCCGCATCCTGCTGCAGAGGGTCGCCACCTCCTCGAGGAGGACGACCCCTCGGGACCCGCAAAGCCCACCAGAACCTTCCAGAACGCCCAGTCGTCCAGAGCCCTTGACAACCGAACCGCGGGAGGAGATGCCGACGCCCCCGAGGTTCGGGTCCGACGAAAAGCAAGATCAGGAAAGCGCAGGGTTTGGGAATCCGTTCACGTAGCTGGTTTTCCCAACGCCTTCCGGCGCCAGAGTGCTACTGTATCGAGGTATGCGTTCAGCAGCGGCGCCGAAACTACTTGCACGCAGCAATCCCACCAGCCCTTTGGGCGACAGGTGGTCTAACGGTAACTTTCTTTCCTCTTCCAAAAAAACCCTCTTCCCCTCTTCCCCTTCGGGGAGGGGTTTATCACTGTTCCCTATGAATAAACACCCCCTCCCCCAGGCGACTGGGGGCCAACCAGGGTCCATGCCGACACCCCCCCACCATCCCTTATAAAAAACAATACAAAACACGCTCTGCCTCCAAATTCGGAACATGCACAGCCAACCCGATGCGCCCCCCCTCCCCCCAACATCCCTATCAAAAAACAATACAGAGTATACTTGGCGGCGGCGGCGGCGGCGGCTGCGGCGGCTGCGGCGGCGGTGGCGGCGGCTGCGGCGGCTGCGGCTGCGGCGGCGGCGGCGGCGGCGGCGGGGGCGTGGGCGTGGGCGTGGGCGGCGTGGGCGGCGGCGGCGGTGGCGGCAGCGGCAGCGGCTGCGGCTGCGGCGGCGGTTTGGCAGCGGGGGGCGGCGGCGGCGGCGGGCGGCGGCGGCGCGGTGGCGGCGGCGGCGGCGGCTGAGGCGGCGGCGGCGGCGGCTGCGGCGGCGGCGGTAGCGGTGGCGGCAGCGGCTGCGGCGGCGGCGGCGGTTTGGCAGCGGGGGGCGGCGGCGGCGGCGGCGGCGGCGGCGGCGGCGGATTGGCACCCAGTAGCTGCCCATCCCAAGACGACTGCTGAATATGCTGAGGCTCGGGCCAGACTCGGGTGCTACGTATGTGTTGGGAGGGCGGGTGGGAGTGAGCGAGACGGCTTGCGGGCGGGGAGGGGGTAACTTTACCCCTCCCCCTACCCCCTCCCATGGACATGGACGGGAGGGGCCGCGATCCGTTGGAGTGTCCAAGATCGGCCCCTGGGAGGGCCAATTCTTGACACCCCTCACGAGGATCGTGGCCCCCGAGTGGGGGGCGCCGATCGGAGACCCTCCCTCCTTTGATCGATAGCCTCGAAGATGGCCCAAAGAGGCGCTCCAGGGCTCCCAAGAGAGCCCCAAGAGAGCCCCAAGAAGGCTCCAAGAGGGTCCGAGAGGGCCCCAAGAGGCAGCCGAGAGGCCCCCAAGAGGCCCCCGCGCGGTCTCAGAGAGCCCACGATGACTTCCAAGATGGCTCAGATAGCCCAAGCTGGCTCAAGATGGCTCCCAAGATGCTCCAAACGGCCCCTAAGACCGCTCCAAGAGCGCCCAAGAGCGGTCCAAGAAAGCCCCAAGAAGCGGTTTGCCAGCTCCTGAGGGGGGAGTTGAGTTGGGGACCCCCCAATGCTTTAATCGATGGCATCCAAGATGATCCCAAGAAGCCGTCCAGGGTTCCCAAGAGGCAGGGTTCCAAAAGAGCCCCCAAACTCCCAGAGAGCACCAGTAGCAGCAGCAGCAGCCGCAAGAATACCTCTAGATGGTTCCCTGTGTCCTCGACCGCGTCGTCCTCATCCTAGTCCTCGTCCTCCTTGTCATCGTCCTCACCCGCGTCCTCGTTCCTCGTTATCCTCATCCTCCTCGTCCTCATCTTCCTCCTCATCTTCCTCCTCCTCCTCCTCCTCCTGCTCCTCCTCCTCCTCCTCCCCTCGCCCCCACGCGGCACCCAGGGATGGCCCGAAGAGACCTTCCAAGGCCACCCTCTTGCTCGTTTTGTTTCCCTAGATGTGGCTCGTCGTCCCTTTTCCAGTCAGCTCTGAAGGGCAAGGTTTCTGAATGGGCTGGTGGGGATACGCAGGGCGTGAAGGATTTCTGTATCCCCCTTTTACTGTCCCTCCCTTTTCGTCCGACCCGAATGGTGACCCCCCCCTGGCACTGCCCGAGAAGAGAGTGGGGCCCATCCGCTCCGTGACGTCCTCCAACACGGTGTGCACGCTGAGCGAGGTGCGTGGGAAGAACGCCACGTCTGCGTGGAGGTCCTGAGCCCCCGCCGCCCCTCATCTCCTGAAAGCCCTTCTTCCTCCTCCTCCTCCTCCTCGTCCCCCTCCCCCTCCGTGCACGTGCTGAAGGGGGGGCCTGGCCCCAAATTTGCCATGGACCGGATCAGACCACAAGCGGGTGAATTGGTAAAACGCAGGTTAGCGACTCGGCTCGCGTCGCAAGCTTCCCGGCGACTCCCGGCGCCAGTGTATCGAGGAAAGCACCTGGCGGCGGAGCCGAAGCCAGCTGCTTGTTGCTGCCCCTGTCGTGCAGCCGTCGCTGCCCCCTCGTTTATAGCCCCTGCGTGCCCCCGAACGGTAGCTCTCTGCTCCTTCTCCGAAACCCCGCTCCCGCGTCCCGCGGCGGGGGCCCGCGCCCGCGCGTCCTGCGTCCCCGCCACCCCGGCCCGCGCGTTCAGCACCGACACGTAGTCCAGCGAGAAGGGCTCGCCTCGTCGCCACGGGGGAAGCGGGTCCTTCGGCTTTACGCAAGAGCAAGGGACCTTGGGTGCGCGGCTTCATGGGGGGCGCGGGATGGCCAAACCAGGGCCCGCACCAGCAGACACTCTGGCGAAAGGTCGCTCTCACGTGCGGCCGAGTCCTGAGGGAAACGCGTTCTGGGGTGTTTCATTGTTTCTGGTTTCCGCCTCCACGGGCCCCCGGGCTGTAAGAAAACGACCCAAAATGAATAACTGGTCCTGCGGGAAACCCCAGATCCAGGACCCGTTTCCTTCATGGCCCGTTTCCCCCATGCAGAACTCGGTTCTGTTGTAGGTCGCGGCCCCCGCCGCCCACCGGCAGAAGTGGAGGGATAGGAGGAGGAGGAGGAGGAGGAGGAGGAGGAGGAGGAGGAGGAGGAGGAGGAGGAGGAGTAGGAGGGGGAGGAGGAGGAGGAGGAGGAGGAGGAGGAGGAGGAGGGGGAGAAAAAGGAGGGGAGGATAAGGATGAGGATGAGGAGGAGGAGGAGGAGGAGGAGGAAGAGGAGGAGGAAACAGGATGATGAGATGATGATGCTGCATGATGATGATGATGATGATGATGCGGAAGAGGAGGAGGGGGAAGAGGAGGCAGAGGATGAGGATGCTGATGATGATGATGATGCTGATGATGATGATGAGGAGGAGGAGGAAAAGGAGGATCAAGTGGGAGTGGGAGAGGGAGGGGGAGTAGCGAGGAGGAGGAAGGCGGAGGAGGCGGAGAAGGAGAACAAACGAGAGGAGGAGCAGGAGGAGGAGGAAGAGGAAGGTGGTGGAGGAGGGGAGGAGAAGGATGACGAGGAAAAGGAGGACGAGGAAGAGGAAGGGACAAGGAGGACGAGGAAGAGGAGGAGGGAGGAGGAGGAGGAGGAGAGGAGGAGGAGGGGGTGGAGGGAGGCTTTAAAGAAGGAAAAGGGAGGAAGGAGGAGGAGGAGGAGGGAGGAGGAGGAGGAGGGAGGAGGAGGAGGAGGAGGAGGGCGAGGAGGATGAAAAGGAGGTGGAGGAGGAAGAGGAGGACGATGATGATGATGATGATGATGATGATGATGATGGGGATGATGATGGTGCTGATGATGCGGATGATGCCGATGGTGCGAATGATGATGATGATGATGATGATGATGATGATGATGATGATGATGATGACGATTATGATACTGATGCTGATGATGATGCTGGTGATGACGATGATGACGATAATGATGATGATGCGCGGAGGAGGAGGAGGAGAGGGAGGAGGAGGAGGAGGAGGAGGAGGAGGAGGAGGAGGAGGAGGAGGAGGGGAGGGAGGTACCGAACCAAGGAAGGAAAGGCTGACAGAGGGAGGTAAGGGAGTAGGGCGGAGACGGAGGGAAGGAGGATGAGGAGAAGGAGGAGGAGGAAAAGGAGGAGGTGAAAAGAGGAGCGAGGAGGGAGATACGGAGGAGGAAGGGCAAACGGATGATGAGGAGGAGGACGAGAGGAAGAGGAGGAGCCAGAGGAGGACGAGGAAGAAGCTGAGAGGAGGAGGAAGAAAAGGAGGAGGAGGAGGGGGAGGTCGGAGGAGGAGGATGAGGAGGAGGAGGAGGAGGAGGGGAAGAGGGGAGGAGGAGGGGGAGGAGGATGGGGGGACCTGAGCAGGAGGAGGACGAAGAAGAGGAGGAGGAGCAGAACGAGGAGAGGCGAGGAGCGGTGGAGGAGGAGGAGGAGGAGGAGGGAGGAGGAGGAGGAGGAGGAGTAGGCGGAGGAGGAGGGAGGAGGAGGGGGGGGGGGGGGGCCGGAGGAGGAGTAGGAGGAGGAGGAGGAGAAGGAGGAGGAAGAGGAGGAGGAGGAGGAGGGAGGGGCGGAGGAGGAGGAGGAGGGGGGGGGAGGAGGAGGAGGAGGAGGAGGAGGAGGACAGCTGAGGAGGAGACGAATGATGATGATGCGAACGATAATGATAATGATGATGATGGTGATGACGATGAGGGGGAGGAGGACGAGGAGGAGGAAGAGGAAGAGCAGGACGAGGAGGAGGTGGTAGGAGGGGGAGGAGGAGGAGGAGGAGGAGGAAGAGGAGGAATATTTTTTTCTCCACAGCGCGCGGCATCCCACACAGTGTCGCGCGCGGCCGACGGCGCGGCCGCGGCGCCCCGCCCGCGCGGGCGACGGGCGAGACCGCCCGCGCGCGACGGGGAAAAAACCCCGCCCCACGGGAAGGCGGGAGGCCCCAACCGAACGGAACCGCCCCCACAAAGGGGTAGGCCGATCGGGAGGGCCACCCGCACGCCCAAGGGGCAGGGCAAAAAAAAGACCCGGACCCCGAGACCCACGAAACGACGACGACGACAACGACAACGACACGACACGACGGGGAGAAGGACCGCCAGTCCCGCCCCAAGGCGGCGAGTGCGGGGAGTGAACTCCCGCACCGCCCTGGGGGAGGCCACGGGACCTGGCAGCCACCCCGGGAAAAAACGCCCGGGCGCGGGGGCTTGGACCCCGAAGGCCCGGTGCTCCCCGCCTGCACAAGGGGGCACTTTGGCCCGACACCCCGCTTATGGGGGTGCCCCTCCGGGGCAGGAGGAGGAGGAGGAGGAGGAGGAGGAGGAGGAGGAGGAGACGGAGGAGGAGGAGGAGGAAGAGGAGGCGGAGGAGGAGGAGGAGGAGGAGGAGGAGGAGGACGAGGAGGAGGCCGGGGGAGGCGAAGGAGAGGAGAGGGGGAGGAGGAGGAGGAGGAGGAAGAGGGGGAGGAGGAGGAGGAGGAGGAGGAGGAGGATGAGGGAGGAGGGGAGGAGGCGGAGGAGGAGGAGGGAGGAGGAGGAGGAGGGGAGGAAGGAGGAGGAGGAGAGAAGGAGGATGGGAGGAGGAGAAGGGGAGGGGAGAGGAGGAGGAGGAGGAGAGGAGGAGGGAGGAGGAGGAGGAGGAGAAGGATGAATAAGAGGAGGAGCAGGACGAGGAGGAAGAAGAGAGGAGGAGGGCGGAGGAGCAGCAGCAGGAGGAGGAGCAGCAGCAGGAGCAGGAAGAGGAGGAGGAGGAGGAAGAGGAGGAGGAGGAGGACGAGGAGGAGAGACGAGGACGAGAGAGGAGGAGAGAGAGGAGGAGGAGGAGGAGGAGGAGGAGGAGGAGGAGGACGGGGAGGAGGAGGAGGAGGAAGAGGAGGAGGAGGACGCAGGACGCAGCATAGAACGCCGAAGCATCCGGAAACGCGACGACTATATATAAAGTTAGACAAGTGAGTGTGATAAATCACAAACACTCAAGAGAGACCAAACAAATTAATCATCAAAGGGCGACGCCGGTTGCTGGATGTTTGCCCTCGGCGAGCCAGTCCCTGGCTCGCCGACGGGCCGCATTCGGGGGGTTCAGTGGGCAACGTGCCCCGAGGGCGTCGAGCTTGGGGGACCCAAGGGCCACCCGGGCGCCACAGAGCCCACAAAACAAGTAGGGCCCTGCCCGGTGGACTCGATGCCCGTCGCATTCGAAGAGGTGCCCTCCAGCCTCCGCCTCCATCTCGGCAGCGGCAGCAGCAAGAGCAGACTCCCCCTCCCCCTCAACATGCTGACGCCAGCCCAGCCGCTCGGTGGCGGCAGCCAGCTTGGTCAGCATCGGCCCAGGCTCG
>CAUYUJ010008991.1:0-120069 GCA_963575745.1 Prorocentrum cordatum | reverse complement strand
CATCGTCATCGCCACTGCCACTCCGCATGGCATATTTTGGCTCAAGACAAGCTCTGAACTTTGAGGATGCCTCCTCCAACTATGACCCCCAGAGTTTCGTCGTTCGGAAAGAAATGCAATGTTTCTGCGTCTGCGCTGGAAGATATACTTGCTCAGGTCAATGAAGAGGGGCTTCCCGACCACTTGTCTTGCTCGACGCAGGCGCGGCAGCGTCGTGCCATCGCCCACCAGTCCACGTCGTCCGGCCCGCTCCTTCAAAGTCTGGAGGCAACGCTGGAAGATGGCTCCAGCGTTGCGCTGTGGTTTCAACATCCGATGGGTTTCATCGAAGCAGCTGCGAACAAATCGACTGAATTCCTTTCAGAGCTTCGGCAAGCTATTTCCCGTAGCGGTGGCAAGCTCACAGTGGTTCTTTAACAGATGAAATTGTTCCTGGGCAAGTGTTCTCAGAGCGAACAAATCGCAAAACGCTAGCTGTGCACGGCAGCTTCAAGGAATTCGGCTGGCCACTCCTGAGCAATGAGAACGCATGGTTCTGCATGGCAGCGACCCGCTCCTCCCTCGTCAATCAATTGCCAGGTGGCCGGAGTCAGCTGGTAAAGTATTGTGCTAGCTTTTTTTCTCGGTGCCGACCAAGGCCAGCCTGATCTCAGAAATGGGGTCGCTCTTCAACTGGGGGGGTGAGACCACCCTGGTTCACGGTAACATTGGGATGTTGGCCCAAGACGAAAGGGCTCGCAAATATTCGCTCCATGCGATGGGTGCGACTGGAGTGAAAATATGCACTATGTGCAAAAACGTTCTGAGACCAGAATCCAAGTTATTGCCAGATCGTGCGAATGATTATCTTGTGCCTGGGACGTGTTTGGACGTCGCGAAACTCGATTTCCACACCAACGACTCCATCTTGGGCATCCAGCAGCTTTTGAAGGAGGTAGCAGATCAGAGGCCATGGGAACTTGAGGCGTTGGAGACTAGCTTGGGGTATAAGTTTGAAGCCGAATCGGTGCTTCAAGATTTCCGTCTGGGGGTTTCTCTAGCAGATGTGTTTTGCTGGGACTGGATGCACTGTTATATGATCGACGGCACGTTTGTCAGGGAAACGACATCGTTGCTGGAAAATCTTGAACCTCACGGCTTCGGTCCAAAGCAGTTTTTTGAATACTGCCAGTTTTGGCAATGGCCCAAATCATACGGCCACGGTGGGGACGTTTGTAAGAATGGCGAGGCCCCGTCGGGAACATCTTCGGAGTTCGTGCCGGTGGCAACAGTGCTAGATAGTTTCCTGTCTGACGTTGTTCCTAGTGGCAGTTGTGATCGCGAAGTGGCTTCGGGGAGGGCTCTTTGCAAAGTCGTAGGCATGCTGCAGATAATAAATTCAGGCCTCGTGGATTCAACAACTTTGGAAGTGGCGATCGCCACCCACATGACATTGCATCAACATGCGTATGGGTTCGAAATATGGCTGCCAAAAGACCACTTTATACTTCACTTACCGTTCCAATTAAGAAAGCCCTTCTGCCTCGTAAGCACATTCTTAATGGAACGGAAACATCGGATGCTCAAGCGTATATGCATCGACCGACGCAACACGAAAGGATGGGAGCACGGCGTAATTGAGGATATCACGTGTCTCCACCTGTGGAATTTCGAGAACACTGCGTTTAAGAGCCCCGACCTTCTAGGCCCTAGGGCTGCATCGCCTCAGCTCATGCGCGTTCTGCACCAAGTGTTTAATTTTTCCGACGGTGAAGAGACCACCACGGCCAAAGCCGTGCAGGTTAATTGCCGTGCAGTCCAAGTCGGCGACGTTGTCGCGTTTTTCAGCGACCAGGGCAGCATTTCGTTCGGTGCAGTGTGCTGCCATTTTCGTCACTGCGAACGGCTGTGGACGTGCATTAATGTTTGGGAGCTCGTGTCATTTCAGGACTGCACAGCTAAATCTAAGGTTTCGCGGGGAACACGTGTTTACCCAACCAGCAGCATCCTTGAACCTTGCATTCACTGGCCCGCTGCTGAGGGTCAGGTTTCAACTGTCCTTTTTCCTCCGAAGCTCCAGCTCAGGGCTGCGCGGGGCTGAGAAACAATGCTGCTACTACTACTGTTGTTCCTAGGAACAACAGTAGTAGTAGCAGCATAGAAGGAAGGGCGCCTGCAATCGTCGTCACCGTCGTCTCGGCTGACCCCCCCCCCACCGCGCCTGTTCGAAGAATGCGACGCGGGAGACGCGGCGCGCCCCGCGCCCCGTAGTGGGGGGAGAGGGGAGGCGAAGGGAGGAGGAAGAAGGATGAGGAAGGATAATCAAGCTTCTTGAACCTGCACCCTTCTTAGTAAGGGTTTGTGGTTGGATGATTTCGGGCCCACGAAGGCCCAGTTCGGGGGGCCCACTTAGCTAACCAGGTTAGCGAGGTCGCTAACCTGGTTCGCTAACCTGGTTACAAACAACTTACCTAACCTGGTTAGCAACGCCCTGGGCAAATTACTTAAACAGGTTGTAAGTGGTGTATCCGCTTACATCTGCCGCAAGCACTTACTAAGGAGGGTGGTGATTCAAGTAGTATTCATATTGAATAAGAGAGAGGGGGGGGGGACAGGAGAGAGGGGGGAGGGGGAGGGGAAAGGAGAGAGGGGGGGGGGACAAGCTAGGTGCGCTCGCGTCATATCTGACCTCCTACCCCTCCCTCCATCCCTTACCATGGCGCTGATTTTCTCTATCCGCGGAGCGTGTCGTAGCGGACCTGTGGCTCCGCGCGCGCGTGCGTATTAGTGGGGTGGTTGTGCAGCTGCGTGCGTGTTCGTGCGTGTGTGCGTGTGTGGTGGTGGTGGTGGTGGTGGTGGTGGTGTGGTGGTGGTGGTGGTGGTGGTGGTGGTGGTGCTGGTGGTGGTTGTGGTGGTGGTGGTGGTGGTGGTGGTGGTGGTGGTGGTGGTGTGGTGGTGCGGCGCGGTGGTGGCGGGCGGATGGGCGCGCGAGAAAAAGGCCCGCGCTGGGGCGAGAACGCCATCCTGAACGACGGAGGCCAAACACCGATCCGAAAATGAGGCCCACGCTGCAGCGGGAGCACGATTCGGAACGACTCGGGAGCAGAAATGAGGCCGGCGCCTCAGCGAGAGCACATTTTTAAAAAAACGCAGGCGAAAACCCGTTTCCCGGGAATCCTGTGTGTAAAAAAACAATACGCGGGGGGCGGTCGGCCCGAAAATGACGCCGGCGCCTCAGCGAGAGTCGTTTCCCGGGATTTCCCGGGCATCCTGTGTGTAAAAAAAGTATCCCGGCAAAGCAACCTAACAGCGATGTGTAGGAGCATATCTGGAAGCATTCCCCTTAAGATTCAGATGAGAATCCAGTTGTAGAATTCTGTTGTTCTCGCAGTCGTAGTCGCATTCGCGATGACAGTCGCAGCGGCAACGGCAGTCGCAGTCACAGCCTCAGCCTCAGCCTGCATCAGCCTCAGCCTCAGCCTGCCTCAGCCTCAGCCTGCCTCAGCCTCAGCCTCGGCCTGCTTCTGCCTCAGCCTCAGTCTGCCTTCAGCCTCGGCCTCAGCCTCAGCCTGCCTCAGCCTCAGCCTGCATCAGCCTCAGCCTCAGCCTCAGCCTGCCTCAGCATCAGCCTCAGCCTCAGCCTCAGCCTCAGCCTGCCTCAGCCTCAGCCTCAGCCTGCTTCAGCCTCAGCCTCAGTCTGCCTTCAGCCTCGGCCTCAGCCTCAGCCTGCCTCAGCCTCAGCCTGCCTCAGCCTCAGCCTCAGCCTGTCTCAGCATGAAATGTGGCCCTGGAATGGAATTCTGGGAACTCGAAGAACACGAAGTGGCCTACAGTTGGCTCCGGGCATTCAAAATCATGCCCAGGAATGGAGTTCTGGGAACTCGAAGAGCACGAAGTGGCCTACAGTTGGCTCCGGGCATTCAAAATGTGGCCCGGGAATGGAGTTCTGGGAACTCGAAGAGCACGAAGTGGCCTACAGTTGGCTCCGGGCATCCAAAATGTGGCCCGGGAATGGAGTTCTGGGAACTCGAAGAGCACGAAGTGGCCTACAGTTGGCTCCGGGCATCCAAAATGCGGCCCGGGAATGGAGTTCTGGGAGGTCGAAGAGCACGAAGTGTGTGACTGTTGGCTCCGGTTATTCAAAATGTGGCCCGGGAATGGAGTTCTGGGAGGTCGAAGAGCACGAAGTGTGTGACTGTTGGCTTAAAACGAGCCCGGCTCTGTTCCCGGCCCTCCTCCCCGGCACCCGCCCAGACCCCCCTGTGGAGTCCAGATGCTCTCTTTTGACACCACTAGAAACCTATCAGCAAAAGCTGTTAGGTAACAATACGCGGAGAATGCGCGGCCATCACCCGGACGCCATCAGGGGAAGAGGGAGAGTATTTTCATATTGAATAATTGTGGAGGCAGGAGAAAAGGGGGGAGGGACAGGAGAGAGGAGGGGGGTTGGGGGCCGGGATCATCACCATCACCATCACCATCACCATCGTCACATCACCATCATCATCATCATCATCATCATCATCATCATCATCATCATCATCATCATCATCATCATCATCATCATCATCATCATCATCATCATCATCATCATCATCATCATCCGGAGCGCCCTGGATCGGCGGCACTGGCCGGAGGCCACTACAATACTCATGAAATGCCCCAAAATGATAGAAAAATTATCCCGGCAAAGCAACCTAACAGCGATGTGTAGGAGCATATCTGGGAGCATTCCCCTTAAGATTCAAATGAGAACCCAGTTGTAGAATTCTGCTGTTCTCGCAGTCGTAGTCGCATTCGCGATGACAGTCGCAGCGGCAACGGCAGTCGCAGTCACAGCCTCAGCCTAAGTCTGCCTCAGCCTCAGCCTCAGCCTGCAGCCTCAGCCTCAGCCTGCTTCAGCCTCAGCCAGTCTGCCTTCAGCCTCGGCCTCAGCCTCAGCCTGCCTCAGCCTCACCTGCATCAGCCTCAGCCTCAGCCTCAGTCTGCCTCAGCATCAGCCTGCTCAGCCTCCTCAGCCTGCCTCTGCCTCAGCCTCAGCCTGCTTCAGCCTCAGCCTCAGTCTGCCGTCCTGCCTCAGCCTCAGCCTCAGCCTCAGCCTGCCTCAGCATCAGCCTGCCTCAGCCTCAGCCTCAGCAGCCTCAGCCTCAGCCTGCTTCAGCCTCAGCCTCAGTCTGCCCGCAGCCTCGGCCTCAGCCTCAGCCTGCCTCAGCCTGAGCCTGCCTCAGCCTCAGCCTCAGCCTCAGCCTCAGCCTGCCTCAGCCTCAGCCTCAGCCTCAGCCTCAGCTGCTTCAGCCTCCTCAGTCTGCCTTCAGCCTGCCTCAGCCTCAGCCTCAGCCTCTCAGCCTCAGCCTCAGATCAGCCTCAGCCTCAGCCTCAGCCTTCAGCCTCAGCTCAGCCTGCTTCAGCCTCAGCCTCCTGCCTCAGCCTCATCAGCCTCAGCCTGCCTCAGCCTCAGCCTCAGCCTGCCTCAGCCTCAGCATCAGCCTCAGCCTCAGCCTCAGCCTCAGCCTCAGCCTGCCTCAGCCTCAGCCTCAGCCTCAGCCTCAGCCTCAGCCTCAGCCTCAGCCTGCCTGCCTCAGCCTCAGCCTGCCTCAGCCTCAGCCTCAGCCTGCTTCAGCCTCAGCCTCAGTCTGCCTTCAGCCTCGGCCTCAGCCTCAGCCTGCCTCAGCCTCAGCCTGCTGCCTCAGCCTCAGCCTCAGCCTCAGCCTGCCTCAGCAGCCTCAGCCTGCCTCAGCCTCAGCCTCAGCCTGCCTCAGCCTCAGCCTCAGCCTGCTTCAGCCTCAGCCTCAGTCTGCCTTCAGCCTCGGCCTCAGCCTCAGCCTGCCTGCCTCAGCCTGCAGCCTGCATCAGCCTCAGCCTCAGCCTCAGCCTGCCTCAGCCTCAGCCTCAGCCTGCCTCAGCCTCAGCCTCAGCCTGCTTCAGCCTCAGCCTCAGTCTGCCTTCAGCCTCGGCCTCAGCCTCAGCCTGCCTCAGCCTCAGCCTGCATCAGCCTCAGCCTCAGCCTCAGCCTCAGCCTGCCTCAGCATCAGCCTGCCTCAGCCTCAGCCTCAGCCTGCCTCAGCCTCAGCCTCAGCCTGCTTCAGCCTCAGCCTCAGTCGGCCTTCAGCCTCGGCCTCAGCCTCAGCCTGCCTCAGCCTCAGCCCTCAGCCTCAGCCTCAGCCTGCCTCAGCATTCAAAATGTGGCCTGGCCTCAGCATTCAAAATCATGCCCAGGAATGGAGTTCCTCAACACGAAGTCCTACAGTTGGCTCCGGGCATCCAAAACCGGGAATGGAGTTCTGGGAAGTCGAAGAGCACGAAGTGGCCTACAGTTGGCTCCGGGCATTCAAAATGTGGCCCGGGAATGGAGTTCTGGGAACTCGAAGAGCACGAAGTGGCCTACAGTTGGCTCCGGGCATCCAAAATGTGGCCCGGGAATGGAGTTCTGGGAACTCGAAGAGCACGAAGTGTGTGACTGTTGCATCAGGCCCTCCAGAATGTGGCCTGGGAATGGAGTTCTGGGAACTCGAAGAGCACGAAGTGTGTGACTGTTGGTGAAAAACGAGCGGGGCCCCCTGCCGCCCGGCAACTCCCAACGCCTGCCCGGACCCCCCTGTGGAGTGATCTGTGAGCTCTTTTGAGTCAACTAGAAACCTATCAGTCTTCGCTGTTAGGTAATAATCCCCAGACTACGTGTCTATTTTTTTTGAATATTCCCTCTGTAGAGGGACAGGCCTGACTTAAACTTAGCGAAAGCACCTCCTCTGCCAGCTGGCGAGGCGCTGGGGGCCGCCGTGCTGGCCGCTGGGCGCGTGCGGTGTGGGCGCGGCGTCCACGAGCAGAGGTCGTGCCCGCGCTGCTGCCTGGAGAGGGGGCTGCGCTCCCAGCCTGCCCGTGGCAGCCAGGGCCAACATCAGATCGGGAAGCCAGACCGGGATCGCAGGCCCCATATCGGCGATCGCCACATCGGCTCGGCAATCGGAAACGGGAAGCCAGATCGGCATCGAATGGGAACTCGGAACCATTGTGTCGAAGGGCAATGTTTAACTCCGCTGGTTTCCGCTGGTGGAGGCGCCCCCACTCTGCTTCCGCCACCTTCCTTCGGGGGAGAGATGGCACCTCCGTCGATCCTGAGAGGCAAGGCCTGTCGGGAGCGCGCCGTGTATAGCAGGACGTCGTGCGCCCCATCCTGGTGCAGAACAGGAAAGAGAATTCCTCGCAGCTGAGTTCCGCTCAGCAGGGCAAGGTCTACGTCAAGCTCTGGAGCAATGACCTCCAAGAGTCTGGCCGTGCTCAAGGCAGACATGAAGCATGAGCACGAAGAGGGCCGCCCTCGCAGCCCGACGCCTGCGTGGTGGCTGGGCGGAGACCCGCAGGAGGTGCCTACTCTGGACCCGGTGCGGCTGGGACACCAAAGGGTTCCAAAAGGTTTTTTTGGGAGGGGGTTTTCCCCCAAAAAAACCCAAGGGCCTCGGAACCTCGTCAAAACAGGGGGTGCGAAACCCCTCCTGGAACACCCCCTCCCCCCGACCCCCCTCTGGAACACTCCGGGGACAGACGGGCCGCTCGTGAACCGTGTCGGAGCCGGAGTGGGCGAGCGGGCGAGCGGCGAGCGGCCTGCATGCGGGCTCCCGGAGGAGCGGCCCCCCGCAGGGCCGGCGGCACAGTGGAGACGGGAGCTGAAGGAACAGGCTCGGCGGCGCGCATCAGGGGGTATGGGGGGGAAGGGAGAGAGGGCCTCTCAGAAGGAGGCTGCTTCTTAGAAGGCGCCGGCCTTACATCTACAGACAAGGCCCGCCGCTTCCAAGAAGCAGGGGTGCTTCTAAGAAGCCCTCCCCCCTCCCCCCACCCCCCTCTGCGCGTGGCCGACAGGCAGCGAGGAAGAGGAGGAGCGGATGGAGCAGGAGGTCCCTGGTAGAAGGACCTTCTGGGAGACTCCTCTCGTGGCGAGGCCCGAGGGCGCCCCCCTGGAGCGAGCGGCGCCGCGCAGAGGTGGCCTCGCACGCCCGTGGCCTCGCCGCAGGCTGCCCCTGCCGAGGGCCTCCGGCCGCCGCCGGCGTGCCTGCCGGGGGCGCTGGGCCCGGGCCGCCGCGGGCCCCTGGACCCCGCCAGCCGCGGAGGAGGAGAGGGACGGGCAGGCCGAGGAGGAGCAGGAGGAGGAGGAGGAGGAGGAGGAGGAGGAGGAGGAGGAGGAGGAGGAGGAGGAGGAGGAGGAGGAGGAGGAGGAGGAGGAGGAGGAGGAGGAGGAGGAGGAGGAGGAGGAGGAGGAGGAGGAGGAGGGGGGGAAAAACCCAAAGGTACCAATACCGCCACTGCCGGGGGCCTCTCCTGGGGCATCTGACCAGGATGTCCAGGCGAATCCAGCGGTGGCGACGAGGACCTCCCAGGAGGCCCCCAAAAGGAGAGAACGAGGGAAGGGTAGAGGTGTGGGTACCCTTCCCTTCTCTGAGGCATGGGAGGTGGAGCGAAGCTGCCTCGCGTCCAGCGAGGCCTGAGACGGGACCGCCAGGCCCCCGTGGATCTGCGGAGGGCAGGCCTTCCTGCGGCGCTCCGAGCGGCACCAGGCCACCGCTTCCCTCGGATCGGACGAGGAGAGCGAGAAACGTGTCCGTACACAGATAGAGGCCTCCTAGATGGGGTCGGAGGATCTCGCCGCATCGCCGATACATCGGCGATGCATCGACGCTGGCGGTGTCGGCGATGCATCGGCGACGTCGGCGTCGAGAAAACTGAGCCCCACATCGAGCCGCATATCGCCGATGCATCGCCGATGCATCGGCGCTGCGGCACGATCCTCCGACCCCATCTACTCCGACCCCATCTAGGAGGCCTAGAACAGAGTGGTAGTCTTGTCAGGTGGGTCTTTCTGGAAGCGCATTCTAACAGATGCCGCTTCGGTTCAGTAGCGTTTCGTGGCCTTTCGCAGACTGTAGTGTTTGATTCGCGGATCGGGGGGAAGACATTCTTGGGCGACAAACGTGTCCGTATCCGCGGCCTCGCGGGCCGGGCCCCGACCTTGCGGATATGGGGCGCTTTTTCGCGAATTGCCCCGAGCGGAGCGTATTCGCGCGACCGCGCATCCGCGGGATCGCGCCCCAGAGTCCAGACTGCGAGGGCGTGGGTAAGGATAGAATCGCCGCTCGTGACAAAAGAGGAGCAAGGCCAGGAGATCTTCCGGGGCCGGGGCTGAACGGCAGGAAAAGTTCCGTCCTGTTCGCGCGAAGGCCGCGCTTCCTCCAGGGCGCGCCCAGCGCGGAGGCGGGGGGGAAGGCCGAGCTGACCCTCTTGGGACTTCGGCCCAAGTCTAGTGGCTCCCTCCCTCCCTCCTCCCTGCCCCCTCGTGCGCCCCCTCCTCCCTTCTCCATCCTCACGCCTCCCTCAGCCTCCGTCCGCCCTCATCCCGCCTCCCCTAGCTCTCGTCCCTCGTACTCGTCCCTCCTTCGTCCTTGCTCTTCCTCCGTCCGGACTCTGTCCGAGACGGGAGCCAAACATCTGAAGCACTCATGGGTCATCGAGCCCGAGCATGGGCATGGGCAAGGAGAACCTGGGTGACGAGTCAAAGGAGTGATGGGGATAGGGTCGAGGGGCGAGAGACATGCTGGGCGCAGAATTGACATACGTACTAATAAATACCTTGCTACCCCCTTTGGGGCGCACGTCCGACTTTGTTCTTTCCAGCCCTCGGCAGAGTTGAACAGTTAACGCAAGACCCTCTTCTGGGCCCTTTGCACCTGGGCAGGCTTGGAGGAACCAGGTGGCAGTCCTTGCTGCACTTTCCTCAACTGACGCCAGCCATCTTGTTTCAGCTGGGAAGTGCAAACTTGCGCTGACTTCCTGACAGCTTCGGTGGCCACGCAGCCACAGGCCAGACAAACTGTGCTCCCAAACCCCTTGTGATAGGCCAAGGTGTGGGAGCTACGTAAATCCGTGCCTTTGACTGAGCTCTTTGTGAGCACCATAATCATCCCTTTGAACGAGCCCTGGTGGCATGGGTCGCTAAAACTTGTCCGCCAACTTGTGTGGCGCACAACCTCCACAGCAATGACAGCGGACCTGGGAACCTTTCCCCCACGCTGGTTGGTGAGCAACCAGCAGCAATCTAATATTGATATCACGCCTCTTGGGTTTCAAATGCGGCTCTCTGGGCACACGGTTCCCGTCGGCTTCGATCGATGCAAGCAGACTGTGGCCCAGGTGCCGGCGAACCTGGACAGCAATCGCCTTGGCATGGGACCTGCTGTCTCTGGCGACAGCAGACGCGCGAATCTGATCAGCCCATTGGTTCGCAACGCGGTCGGCCAAATCATTCAACCGAAAAACCAAGGGATCGGTTCCCAGGCCGCTGATGTCCTCAACCTTTCTGTGGCTCTCAACTTTGGCAAGCGCGACTCTTCTGGGCGTGTGCTCGGCCAACACTTCTTTGACGCTCTGCCGTGCGCCTAGGGGGGGCTCCTGAGAAAAAAGATACGAACTTTCTTGTTTTACATCATGCGTAGACTCTGCCACAAAGAAGCCGTCAGCAACAGGGGGAACAGCCTTCAAGAACTGCAAAAAACTCATCGTTTCCCCCTGTTGGCCGAGCGGCGCCATCCAGGCGCATCACCGAAACTGGCTGCGTGGGCCTGGAGCTCTCCAGGGTCATGCTGCCCATCTGCTCGTAGGCCCCTGAACGCAACCCAAAACCAAAACGCTCTGCGGTGGGCGGGGGCCTGAGTGTCAGGCCGCCCGCTAGCATCTCCCCCATCCAACAACAAAACCGCCCACCATGGCCTTTCCAAGCCCCCCCCCCCGTAGGCCTGGAACTCCTCGCTCTCGGGGGGGGGGGGGGGGCGCGGCGGCCCAGCTGCTCGGCGTCGGCCATCGCAGCCAGAAGCTGGGATTGCCCCCCTAGTCCGCAGGGGCACGCCTTCTCGCGAAGTCTGAGACCCTCGAACATATGAATTCTTAGGACAACCCCAAGCATGATGCACATTACGCTCCACCGACTCACCACATCTCTTACAGGAGCTGTCCTGGGTGAGACCGCATTCTTGGAGCCTTGCGCTTGGCCAGCTGATCCAAGAAATTAGCCGCAGCCCGCGGGGTCCCTCTCCATGCGCGCTTGCCCTTCTTGGCGAGCAACCTCAACTGGGATTTGATATCGCGCAGGTCTGGCACTGGCTCCAAGCCAGACCCGTTCCACGAGTTGGCAGCAGCGCCCCCCCCAGGGCTGTCGCTCCTTGCTTCGGGCCACGGCCTCGACCAGATCGGAGACGTCAGCCTTGCCTCGCCCGGGCTTGGTTTTGAGATCGCAAACAGCTCACCGAGGTCACTTTCCCACGCCCAGGGTTTCCAAGGGCGCTGACCTACATCCAGCAGGGTGGCGATCGTGGCAGCCGCTGGGGTTCCTGCGCATAGCCATCGGTTTCCTGATGCCTTGGGTTCCAACTCAGCTGCTACTCTACGCCAGGCACGCCTCGTCTTATCGGCATCGAAAGTAGCATGGGTCAAAATCTGGAGCCAAGCCTCGATCGCATCAAACATCGCAAAGAAAGCTGGGTCTCTCCGACCGCACTCCACAGCAAAAAACGCGGTTAGGCATCTACCCCCTTAGAGACTCCCCCAGTAAACCCACCCAACGCTCTCCGCCAACCGAGGACAACACTGGGCGGGGTGTCGCGGGCCTTGCCTGAATTTTCCTTTTCAAAAAAAATACCCCCCCCCCCCCCCCCATTCCGGAGTTAACGGCCCCCCCTGGGGTATTGCAAGTTCATGAATATTCTGCGCACTCGTCCATCCTGAATATGAACTCATGCGACACCAGCCAGGCCGGCATCGCCCCCCCCCGCCATCGCTGTCAAATCATACTATGCGCGCGCACTTCTTCATCTCGAGAAATCAAAAATCAAGACTCCCGTGCAAAAAAAACACGCGCGCGCCCATGTCAAAACTGCACCGAACACAATGTGTTTGCAAGCACTTCAGCACGCAAACCAAAACAAGTTGCCCCAGTGCGACCCTACCCAGGAGTTGGTACCTCTCGGAAAGCAACGGCAATAGTGGATTCTGTGCTGCGCTATGCTATCCTATGCAATGTTATGCTCTGCTCTGCTCTGCTATGCTATGCTGCGCAATGCTATGCTGGGCTAGGCTAGGCTAGGCGAGGCTAGGCTATGCTATGCTGCGCTATGCTATGCTGCGCTATGCTATGCTATGCTATGCTTTTGATTAGCCTTTGCTTTTGCCTTCACTTTTGCCTCTGCTTTTGCTTTTGCTCGGCGCCCGGGGAGCGCAACTGGGGGAACCGCGCGTTTTCTTCTACCTTTGCCGTTGATTTTGCCTGGCTCCCAGGGGGCCGGGGGAACCGCCCGGGGTGGGTTGCACTGCCCGGCCCCTTTAAGCCAAGAGAGTAAGAACCCTGCTAGGCAGAGCCTAGGTAGGGAACAAAAAGGGTTTTGCAAAGAATGTTTGCCAATTTCCTGTCCGCGCGCTCATGCCAAAATCACACAACAACCATGGCGTTATTTTAAACTCAGCCGGATCCAGCAATCTCGCGTCACCGCGCGGTGCACCCGCGAAGCTCCTGCCATGCGCCGAGGGCGCGAACCCCTTGCAACAAAAACCACGCGGGCCACGTGCGCGCACCGCCGCGCGCGCATGATCAGTCTGACGGATTTGCGGAACTCCCGTGCGCGCGGATTTCCTCTTCAACCTTGTCACCACCACCGCGATCACCTGCCTGATCGACAGATGGGCATCAGCATCGTCAGCGCGTTTGCCATCATTGGCGCAGTTGTCGTTCGCGCCATCGCCCTCTTGAACATCGTCGTCGCTGGTGCAAACTTCCCTATTGTCGCAGACGTTGCCGACGTCATCTTGTCATCGCGCGCGCCCGGGCATCGTCGACATGCTCGCCATCATCGTCGACTCACGGTGACGAGCACCGGCGGCGAAGATGTTATCATCGACGCCGTCATCAGCGGCGCCGCCGCCCCCCGCGTCATGAGTTTTGCCAAACAAGTTGCGGGTGGGAGGGTGGGATGTTTGCGCGAGCAGTGGAGATGGCGACTTCAATTTCAGCAGAGTGGGCACCGAGTCTTAGAGAGAGCCGAGGTCAAAGCCATCTTTCGCGCCCATGTCTTGCACAACCTGTTGCCTTTAGCCAGTTTGCCAAGCCTCTGCCACCCGCGGTTGGTCCCAGCCCCCCGGTGGCCTGCTTGGGTCGCGAAACCTTGACCTGGCCACAACCAATGCCTAGATCCGCTGCAGCGCGCTCGGCCTGGACGCCAACGCCTGGCCCTCGGAAGAAACCCTCGAGACTCGCGGCCAACGCCCAGGACGAGGAGATGATGGCCGATTGCGGGGCAATCTGCAACTTGCCCCGCGCAGGCCCCGGGCCAAGTCCAGGCCCAGCTTCGAAAGCTCAGCAAGCCCTGTCACTGTCACCATGCACGAACTGCACTATGTCGTCTACCCAAGCGTGCAACGTTGATAAGGGCCTGTCAGTAGCTATTTTGCTGCAGACGAAGTGAAGGGCTGCCCTGCCGAAATCCACTGCACCGCTGCTGCCTGGAATCAGGGGCATGCCTGGCTGCGCAGACAGAAAATCCCCTCGCTTCCCTCAAAATCCCGGCGGCAATCTGGACCTGGAGCTCCAGGGCCAGATAGCGCGGCAGAAACTCAAGCGCGGTCCAGAACCAGGTCCCGGCGGAGACTATCACGCAAACCTTTAACATCCCAGAGCAAGCTTGCACTTTGATGGGCAGGCATGTCAACAAGGCAACCTGTAGCGCAGAACCGCCCGCGAGGTCCGCGTTCCACGGCCCCGCTCGCCCCTCAGTCCAACCAGCTCGGCCCGGGGTCCGCAGACGATGCCGCAGACGGACAATCCAGGCCAGCAGGCCTATCGCGCGGTCGAAGTCCTGGTCTTTGACCGGGGGCGCGACAAGCGCCGCCGAGGCCCGCCATGGCCCGCCGCGGCAAGCAGCGCCCCCCGTTCAAACAGCGCATAGAAATCAGCAAGCTGCCGCAGGCCCAACGGCGGCAACCGCTGGACACCCTTCTTAGGCAGCCCATCCACGCCCGGAGTTTTTTTTCAGACAGGGCCGAAATGACCCTACGGAGCCAATCGGCCCCCATCGTGGCCATGCTCTGGGCCTTGCGCCACAGCGCCCGAAGCCCGCGAAAACTGGGGCTGTCTCCTGCCCGCTGGCCTGCCCAGATCTTGGCCTTGACAGCCATCCTCTGGCAGGAGTCCGAAGCCGTCCCCCCGCCAGTCCGAACCTCCCCGACATGCGTCGGCTTGCCCCTGATGCGGCTATACAGGCCGCGGCCAGCAACCTGGCCCTGCTGCGTGACCCACTGTTGGAAACAGGTTAGAATGTGATTCAGAACCGCGCGTTGGGCCCGCGCAGAATTCTGCCTCGCCCTAGCTTCGAAATCTCGGACAAGTCTGGTCTGAACCCCCCTGAGAACGCGCAGGCCTCGTGCCCAATCCGAGCGACTCCTATCTGTGAGTGGCAGGGGAGACGAGGCTGGTGTCGACGAGGCCACGCCCCTAACTTTATCAGACAGCGCGCTAGGCCTGTGCTCCGATCTGCCCCCAAGGAAACCGCTCAGGTCCGACAGTGAGAAAGCTCAGGGTAGCCCACCAGTGGGCCACGGGATCCCTGGAATACACAAATTGGGCACCGTTGGCCCAAGGGTGCGTTGTGCTCTCGCAGCTCAGAGCGGCCTTGACATCTATGCTGGTCTCTGTGATGCACCTCCAGCATAACGCAGAAGAAGCCTTCAAATCGCGATGCCCATCTGGCAAGAGCTGAACGTCGACCCAGCCTCGCCCAGGCTGGAAGCGAAGGCGTCTCTCACGTAGCTCGGCACCTTGGCGTCCCTGACCGGGTCCTTCAGCGAACCCCGCGGATGGTCCTGCTGCCCCATTCGTGATCGCGAGAAGCTGATGACCTGGTCCACTCTGAAGTTCGTGCGCTGTCCGGTTATGGCGATCCGCCTCTTCATCCGCGATGGGGCGGTCGCGCGGCTGCACTTGGCTCGGGGGCGGGGCTGCGGATTGCTCCCAGAGCTGCCCCCCGCCCCGCGCAGACCAGCACGCCGCCCCTCCAGCCGACTGGGGCCCCGCCCACGCTGCCCCACCAGCAGCGGCGCGCTCTCCACCCCTCGTGCCAGCAGCGGCCCGAGGGCCCGCGGCACTCGGGGGGCCCGCGGGCACGCCAGAAAACGAAACCTCAATGGCACCGTCGTCGGCAGCACCCGCATCGGCAAACCATGACGACTGAGCCCTGCCCCTTGCGCTGCTTACCTCTTGGGTGCTCCTGGGGGCAGGGACTTGCGCTCAAACTTGCGGCGACAATGCCCTGCCCCTCTCGCCGTTCACGTCGCGGGCGCAACTTGGGGTAGGGGCGCGCGAACAACAACCATCAACATAACCAAATGCAACTTCGCCCGGCGCACTCAAGGATTCAGATCTACCTCCACAACCTCCTCTATGCCCCAGTCGTCGTTGGTGAGGTAGTAGATCGGAGGTGGCGACTTGAAGCCAATCGCCTGACGCTTCCTCAAGGGTGTCGCTATATCTGGTGGCGCAGCTTGTTCAACCTGCTCCTTCTTTTGCAATCTAAGCCTCCGGGAATGCTTGCTCTCGAGATCCTTCTGCGTCTTGGGCATGGGAGGGTGGGCGAACCATTCCGTCAGCGGTAGAACCCATCTGGATGCCCGCCCCAACTTAAGCTTCAACTTCAGACGCAGCCTGGAGTGCGCTCTACCTCCCTCATGGCAGGACGTGTCGTCTACAGTGAAGGAATCAATGTCTGGTCATGGATTGTGACATGACCGTATAATGGGTTAATCTTGCCGAACCCAAAATAGACGTGTAATCAGAACCATCCGCCGGGCAAATGATACCATCCACCAAATTGGGCCAGCCGGTCTTCTCCAACTCGTGCGGCTCCGCGTCGAAATCACCAACAACCAACCCAGGTGTGCGGATGCTCTGGGTCCGCTGGCCCATCTGGATTATATTGTCAATGGTCGCGCTTGTCAACCCAATGCCCGCAGTGAAGTACACCCCCATGATGGTGATCGACTGGCCTCCGATCTTGAGCTGGAATGCCACTAGGCCCTCGACGTTTAGGCCTTTCTGTTCAGTGTCCTCTGGCTCGTCATTCTGCGACCCAACTGCTGAGAGGGCTTGTTGGCTAAGTGCCTGAACGGCTGGAACTGGTATCGCTTCAAACTCCAACCGAGATGCATCCAGCTCTCTTCACTCCATTCATGGGGTACGACGGCGCAGCACTAGCCTGGTAGCCCGATCTATCCCATTCGTGCAGGACTTCGTGGAGTTCTTCAGGTAGTAGGTGCAGCTCTAACCAAACCAAAACAATATCGGCACCACCATATCATGTAAATGTACCAGGGGAACGGTAGCAGCCAATCCAGAATGTCCTCGCTGTCGCTCGTCCAGGCGCAGCCTGGCCACATCGAACTGCCCACGAGACTCACACTATTAGCACCGCTAAAACGAATCGAGCACCCACGCGGGCCGGGCGGAAAACATCAGAGCAACTGTTTTCAATGTTCGGTCTCCTCTAGGGTCCATCACCACTCGTGAGGGTGTACGCTCCACAACCGAATGACAGAAAGGGGGAGAGAAAGGCTAGAAGAATTCTCGCCAGATTTGGCATCTGATTCCTCCCACGCATCCCTTCCAGTTGTTCCGATTTTTCTCTGTCCGCCGACGGGTGCCATAGCGGACCTGGGCCTACCCCACTGACCCCATCGTGTTATGCTCAAGGTCAAAGGGAACGTGTGTACATTTGAAGAAGTGTCGCATGAGCATGAGGATGGGCACGGTGACGAACAGGAGAACTATCAGGAAGAGGAGGAGAAGGTGGAGAAGGAGGAGGAGGACGCGGAGGAGGGGGAGGAGAACAGAGGAGGAAGAGGAAGAGGAGGAGGTGGACGCAGAGGGGTACAACAACATCAGGAACAAGAGAAGCGGCAGGACCAGGAGTACCCGGGGAAGGCAGAAGGGGGAAGGAATGGGCGACACCAGATCCCGAAATGTAGCCCGCGCTCGGGCGAGAGCGTTGACCTGAACGACGGGAACAAAATGCTGGTCCTGAAATGAAGTCAGTCCTGCAGGGGGATCACCACAACACGCTCCGACCGAACAGCACAACATCCGCCAGCCCCTTTGCGGGGCCACCAGGCTGCGAGGATTAGGCTTGCTGCTCCCTGCGCCAGTTCCAGTTTCCAGTTTCCAATGTTACACTATTGTTTCTGCTTCTTACTGTAAGTTGTTACTGTGCGCGCGAGAGGGGGAGCCGAAAAAGGCCTTAGTTAGCGTCCCCGAATCGCGGTGTCTGAATTTCTGGGGGGCCGTGGAACACGTAAAAAATACATGAGATTCGTGTTCCCGGCGCAATGACTCCTTGTAAATTACGCTGTGCTCGCGCCCCCGAAGCGAAGGTCCCTTGTAAATTACACAGTGCTCGCGTCCCCGAAGCCACGATCCCTAGTAACATACGCCATACTCACGCTCCTGAAGCCACGACCCCATTGAGATGAAGCAACGCTCTCGCCTCTGGGGTCACGATCCCCAGTTACTTACGCCACAATTGCGCCCCCGAGGCGACGATCGTTTGCAAAGGTTAGTCTTGCTCCAGATGACTCCCAGATGGCCTTCAGGTTCGCCCAAGATGGACGAACCCAGATGGCCTGAAGATGGCCTTAGACGGCCGAAAGGGCCCACCAGAGGCCTCCAAGACGGCCCAAGACCCCTCCAAGACGTCCTCCAGGAGGCCCGAAAGGTCGGAAACCACCTGGTCCGACAGCTCGCCCGACTCCGTGTTCCCCGAAGGTTTTCGAAAACCCACTCGGGGAACGCGTGGCCCGATAGCTTGGCCAAGCTCACGCCCAACTTTTGGCCACACAGGCGCTTCCAGAAAAGAAGGGGGCGGGGGCGATTCGCCGTAAGCGTCTTCGACAACGCCAGCGTTTCAATATGCGCTGATGAATCTTATCCGCCCCCACACGCTGTTCCCAGATGCGCCGAGGCAACGCCGAGATGCGCCGACGCGACTCGGCGACATCCCATTATGATAGAGACGGGGCCGGCGGCAGGGGGCGAAGTCTTTACGGACAATATATCAACCTTTGAGCTCCTGTGCGCTAGGAGTAACTGCGGGAGAACAAAAGACCCGCTAGCACAGAATTTGGGGGCAGAGGAAATGGTCCCCATATAAAATAGTGGAGGCTGGCAGGAGAAAGGGGGGGAGGAATGGATACGGGCGGCCAGAGGTAAGGGGCAAGAGAAGGACGCATATTAACACGGAGGACGAGGAACAACATTCTTCCGTCGGCGGCGAAGCAGAATTGGCTGCACAGGCGAGACAGCTAGAAAGGGGCACCGAACAGCGAATTGTCCAGCATGCCAGACAGCGCAGAGCGGGCGGCCGCGGGGGGGGAGAAGAAAAGGCCACTCAGGGGCGGAAGAGTTCTCACCTGAGTGTGCTGGTGCGGCCAGCCCCGCCAGCGGGACCAGGGCAGATGCCGGGCCTCTGCGCCGGGGCACCCCCGGGCGCTGACGGGGTCCACTGCGGGAAAAGCAAGTAGACGCAGAAGTGACGTCGCCGAAATAGTACACTGGGGTACTAAGTCGACGGGCATGGGCCGCAGGCCGCCCAAGTGAGTGGCACATGTAGGTCCAGGTGCAGTCTGGGTTGGACTGCAGCCAGCACAACGCTGGGTCCGCGGAGGGGACAAGCGGCGAGACCAAGCCCATGTGCCCGACCACGTGGGGAGGCTGCGAGCTGCGGCAGCCTTGCGAGCGCCATGGCGGCGCGCGGAGGGAGGGAGGAAAAGAAAACGGCGGAGGGGGGGGGAAGGGCGAGGAAGAGGAGCGCCCTTCCTGTAGGGTGATCCCCGCAGGCGGGGCGGCAGCGCTGGCTCCAGTGCCGGTGGCCGGAGGGCAGACGGCCCGCACACTGTGCCACTGCGGATGTTTGCGCGCTGCCCCGGACGGCGGGCCAGGGCTGCTGAGGCGCGTCCAGGGCAGCAAGCAGGGGGCAGTGAGAGGGCATGCCTGTACCAAAACTGCGGCCGAGGCCGCGGGGCCGTGCGGTGCCAGGGTGGACAGTGCAGGCCCAAACTAGGGGCACCCGATCGGTGCGGAAGAAATGAGAGAGTCGGCAGACGCTGGACGGGGCCAGTCGCTGCCGGGGTGGACGGCGTGCGGGCCACGTCGCCAGGCCTGCCAAACTGCGGCCGAGGCCGAGAAACCGCGCGCTGCTGGGGTGGACAATGGGGGCCAAATCAAAGGACACCTAATCGGTGCGGGAGCTGCTGAACTGAAGCGGCCGAAGCCGAGGGGGCCGCACGCTGCCGGGGTGGACAACACGCGGCCGGGCGCCAAAGGAGAGGGAAACAGAGCCAGGAGGTGCCAAAGCGTAGATAGATGCCACACGCCGCCGGGGTGATTGGCGCGTGGCGAATGGGTCCGCCGAGTGGCGCAGAGGGCGACGAGGAGGTGGTGCTGACGCTTCGGGCGCCTCGCATGGCCGAGTGTGCACTGCGGGCTGGGCAAGAGCTCGGCGGCGAGCGAGGGGGGGAAATGAGAAGGAGAAGGCCTTCTCAGAAGGCGGCGGGACTTCTGAGAAGCTCTCGCGCCTTCTGAGAAGTGTTCTCTATCTTTGGGGAAGGCTCAAGAAACTTCTCAAAAGCCCCAGGGACTTCCGAGCCTTCTGAGAAAGCCCGCCACTTCTCACTTCCCCCCCTCGCTCGCCGCCGAAGAGCGGCGCGGGGGGGGACCCGTGTCTGCGCCATGGCACAGGGTAAGGCAGAGCTTTGGCGCCCTCGCGTCGGGTTCACGCCCGGTGGGCCGGCCGCCCAGGGGACTAGCGAGGCACTGGCGCGGCCCTGACGTGGGGGTCTCAGAGGCCTGGTGGGCCTGTCGTGTCGGGACGGCGCTGCCTGGATTGGTCGTTGTTGGGCCAGGAGAGGTCCGCGACGAGAAACATAACAAGGAGGGCACGTAAATATGTAGCGAGCAACGAACCCTGTCACCACGTCTGGGCACAAAGTAGGAGGCTCAGTAAGCAGGACAACCGTAGGGCTGCGAACAGAGAACCACCCACGGGAGCCGCTGGCACTTTGCTGTCTGTCTATCTGTCTGCCACGTGCGCAGACTATCTGTCTGCCTCGGCTATCGGGGCGGCCAAATGATGGCGGTGGCAGTGGATGGAGTTGGAGGAGGGAGGAGGAAGGGCAGGCGAAGAAGGATGAGGTCGAAGAGGATGGGGGAGGATGGAGAATATGAGGAGAAGGGATCATGACGAGAAGAAGGGGGCGGAAGGTCGGGAGGGTGGACGAGGACAGAGGACGAGGGAAGAGGAGCAGAAGGGATACTGAGGGAGAAAGGACGACTACCACGAGGGGGATAACAATGCTGCTGCTGACGACAACGAGGATGATGATGCTGATGATGCTGATGATGACGATGATGCTGATGATGACAATGCTGATGATGACGATGCTGATGCTGATGCTGATGCTGATGATGCTGATGGTGATGATCTGGATTATCGTCCCCACCCGTCCTACCCGTCCCTCCTCCCCCTCCTCCTCCCCCTCTTACTCCGTGTCCTCGTCATCATCCCAACAGTTGAATCTCCCTCTCCTGGCCCTGTTCAAGTGATGATGACGCTGATGATGACGAGGAACCATACATCCGACGTTCTGGTGTTAGTCCATACGGGCCCCCCAGAAATCCCGAAAGGGTCCTGTGCCAGCTTTTGATACCGAGTCGTAATTTGAAATGCCACAGGGCCAGGCGACGGCCGTCAGAGACCAAAAACTACCAAACATCTGTGTCTTGATTCATTCAAACGTTGGAGGTCTCGGCCAGTGAGCTCTCTGCTCGGGCCATCAAGACGGTAAAACTTTGGGTGCCCGGAAGAGGTACGGAAAGCATGGGCACGATGCCCAACAACAAATGTTGCCCCACACCGACATCGGCCGCTGTTGGGCAGACGGCTCCAGTCTCAAATGCATAATTTCTGCGGCGGCCCCGACAACGAGCCTGAATTCAAAATGGGAAGGGCCCGCTGTCGGTAATACCAACTTCGATCCTCCAGACAAACGACTCGGCGACTCCGAAAGGTGTGGTTTGCAGAGGGTGCGGTTTGCAACCCGCACCCTGGGGGGCGGGCGAGGATCTTGATAAAGTTCTCCGACGCGCCCAGAGGAGGCCCGACGAGGGCAACGTGTTGCAACCCAAGCCCCAAAAACGCAGATCGCAAACGGTGTGCGGCAAACCACACCCCAGCGTAACCACATCCTTTGAGCCTTGAGTTTTATTCTTCGGTGATTACCTGAGTGATCCAGTGTGTGCGGATGGGGACGGCCGATGATGTAACCTTTTTCGCTGTGGGCAGCCCCACGTATGCCCGCGCGCACCAACACTGCGTACACCTGCTGACCTGCGCAACCGGCAAAGTTAGGTTATCCGGGGGAGGGGGGCGGGGGGGGGGCAGGCAAGCCTGATGACCCGGGCTACCGCCAGACCCTAAAAACAACCAGTCTCTTTGCATGTAGACAAGGTGTGTACACATATCCAATGCATCTTGGAGTTTCAGGTTCCCTTCCCGAGCAAACATAGGCGTCGTCGATATGGATAAACATCTGCCCACCCAGAAAGACTGGACCTGTATTCAGATCCGCCGAGCCTCGGCCTCGCCCTTTCCCAGAAACTCAAACCCATTAGCTGCCGACGTGTCGCCGAGCCGTTTGTCCTCGACGCGCCCAAATGGACGCCGCCGACACCACGGTAAACCCACGGCAAACCTTGGACCCTGCGCCCCGAGTAGACGAAAACGGCGCCGCGGCAAACCCCACGGCGAGCCCACCACGCCCGAGGCGGAGTTTGCCCTGGTGCCCGCGGCGCCCTCCCCAAGACACGAGGCCGCACGCCGGAACGAACAGCGCAGCGACATATGTGGGGAAACCACATGGTGCCCATACCGCTACTCCCCGGACCTCTCCCGGGGTGCGTTCTGACCAAGTTTTCGAGGCGAATCCAGCGGCGACGACGAGGGCCACCCAGGAGGCCCACCAAAAGAAAAACGGGCGAAGGGTAGTGGTATGGGTACCCCTCCTGTGAGATTTACAGCTTGCCCGCACGTGACATCGCCAGACGACGGCGGGCCTCTCCTCAGCGCGGCCTGCTGGTCGGCGGGGAGCCCCAACAGCGCGGCCGCCGCGGCCTGGAGCCGCGAGAGCGACTGCTCTGGCCACGCCCCGCCGGACAGGTGCACGAGCCCGCACTCTTCGAGCCTCCAGACGAGGGGGAGGCCGTGAGGAGGAGAAGGAGGAAGAGGAGGAGGAGGATGAGGAGCGAGCCAGGATCGAGGAGGAATAGGAGAAAGAGCTGGAGGATGTGGGGTCGAGGAGAGCGGGAGGAGCGCAGCACCGAAGAGAAGGAGGTTTTTTTCGTAAGCGTCGGCCTTCTCGTGACCTTTTCGTCAGAGGACCAAGTGGGCCCAGACTATTACCTGCAAGCGAAGTCAATCTGAACTTCCCGAACGGGCACAGTCCAACCGAGATGCCGCCTGGCGTTTTTTTTCTTTGGGAAAGCGGCGGGCGAGCTCAGTTTGATCCACTCCAGTGGCCGAAGAAGCAAGAGCCGACCCAGCTGGAGCATCCCCCGGTCCAGCAATGGCTTAAGCAGAGCCTGGTGGGGGGAGTGCCGCGCCACAGTCCGTCCACGGCGAGGGAAAAACCTGCAAACTCTCCGCCGGCTTCTGAAGCAGAGGGTCGCGGCCTTCCATAGAAACCTGCCACGCGTTACGACATGCTCCAGGCTCTTCATGGACAATCTTCACCCAACTGACCCTCCCTCACGTACCAACGAAGGAGGCAAATACAATGGAAAAAACCATCCGTGCAGTCCCATACCGCACATCTGTGTCGGTGCAGCTGGGGAAGCCGAGGGCTCAAACGCGCAACGCCGAGCACAGAGAAGGGCATGGCGGCCCGCGCCTCGTTTACCCCTGAGACAAGCCGAGCACTGCCAACCTTCTCCAGCCCAGGTCCAGCCATGAACCAACTTCTCTCCACGCTGCTGCTGCCGCCGATGGGCGGGTCTACTGAGCATTCGAGGTCCAGGCGCGGCCACCTTGGGAGCAGCGTGGTGGCCAGCGCAACTACAACCTTCGACAGATTGGTCGCTCGACCTGCTCCAAAACATCTGGATTAACTGTCGGGTGGAGGCGGGCACCTCGCGTCGCGGTATCATCTGCCCAGCAGTCGCGTTGCCTGCGAAATCCGCCCTCGTGCTGATCCCTTCTTGCACGCAAAGATGCAACGAGAGTTTCCGAACACCTTTGATCCGTGGGCCAGACCTACAGAAGGCATCCAAGGCAAGACCAGCGTAGAGCCTGTGCCCCGAGACCCTGTCCTGACAGTCTCGAGAAGCAACAAACACAACTGCCGCACGTTCATGATAAGAAATTGATCCCCCGTCGAAATTGACTCCAGCGGCAGCAAAATTAGAACGCTCCCCACGTTAGGAGATCTGCATCTAGTGGGCCCGCGCAGGCCCGTGGACTCTGGACAACAGCTGGTCCTGCTCAGAAGCCTGAACGAAGGCCCGCCCCGCACTCGACAGCTCCTCGATACTAGTCTGGAAGCAACTGCCGTTTAGGAAAAAGGTGGCCGAAGAATATTCGGGGGTCGGGGCCAGGATCCAAGCCAGCCTCGATGCATCCCTCCCTCGAAGAAATCCACCTCGGCACCCTCCATGCCGCCCCGGGGAACGGGCCTCGGAACAAAATGTCCAGGGCGCGGGCGCGCTCCGATTATGAAGTCGACTAGCTCACCGCAGGGGGGCCGTCAGAGCCCCCTGCTGAATCCAAACCCACATTTCAACATTCCCCAACTGTTCCAACGCCTCCGTCCAGGCCTCTAACTCCCACGGGCGGTGGAAGAGCGTGTGGATCGTAGTCTGGCACGGCGCGCAGAATCCGGGCACCTGGTAGCCGGCCCTCCTAGCTCTGGAATTGATTCAGGTAACGCTGCAAACCAGCGCCCTCAGGCACCGCTTCTCGAAAGGAAACAGCCACTTCGAACGCGGGGCCGCCGAAGCAACATCAAAACACAACCTGCCCGATCCCTGGGGCGGCGGGGGGGGGCCCGATCGGGGGCCGGGCCATCTGGGGAGGGGGGGGGCTCAGCCCGCGGCGGCGTCTGTAGAAGTATCAGGGGCAGGAAGCATGCCGCGGCGCATGCCTGAGCGCCGCCCCATGCACAATAATGTTGAAAAATGACGGGGGCAACTCGGCCACAGAGATATTACGCCCATGATCGCCCGGAAATATAACATAATCACTCATGCACCTCACGGTTCTCTTCAAACTTATAACCATGGCGCTCATGAGCCCAGAAAGCGACCTCCAGGGGACGGGGGTATGCCTGCTTTGCATTGCAAGAAACATAAAAGAACGCCCTCCACCACCTCCCGAATGATGTGCCAGTTCAGGGCCCCTGGGAATTTCTTCATCCAGAGAAGCAACATTTCCCTGCAGTATCTGAAGATTGGGGCCACAGCTGCGCGCCGAGACCTCCTGGCGGCGCCAGGCCGCCAAGCTTGCTGGCCGAGGCGGTCGCGCGCCTCAAAGAAATCGCCCCCCCTGTCCGTGAGCCCATGCACTTCGCCTCCATGAATATACCCAGGCATTGGCCCAGAGCGCCAAGCGCGAATGCCGCTGCGCCCAAAATGAGACTGCATCCGGCGCAGCATCCGAGTCTTCCTCTCGAGCCCCTCCATCCGGCTCTTGCGCTCGTCCAGCGCGACCCTTTCCCTCGCGGAAAGGCGCCCCCGACGCGCCATCGCATTCGAAGTTAACCGTCGAGCGCTGAAGCTCGCCGGATGGCCAAGGAAGACCCTCGAGCTCCCCACGAACAACAAAGCGCGAACTGAAAAGGGCGGCTTTGCCGGGAAGCTGTCATTTCCAGTCGTCTTGACCCCCGAATTCTTTTTGCCAGTGGCAGAAATGCAAGAACCATCGGCGTTGGCATCGACCGAGGAGAACTCATCCGGCATCTGGACCAATGAACCGAATCAAACGCATTGAGGGCGGGATCGCGGATGGGGGGCGCGGCCGCGCCGCGCCCCCGCGACGATCCCGGGCCCCGGGCGGGGCGCAAGCGGCCCGCGATCACGGACCATCGAAGCAGACAACGCGAGCAGAGCGGCACGCCGACAAGCAAACGTCGAGCGCCTCGCCAGGGAAGCGCTGCGTGAAACCTCGCGCTTCCATAGCCTCAAGGCCAATCAACGAATAGTTCTCGCGCGTGCACGCGGAGGCCGAAACGGGGCCTTCCCGAACCCCCGTTTCGGGTCTGACGGCCTGGCGCCGCGCGCAATCGGGGGCCCCGCGATTTTCCCCCGCGGCATCATAATCCCCGGAGAAAGCGGGCTCCCGGGAGGGCGCCGAAGGCCTGAGCGACCGCCCCTGGCGGCGATGCGCAGCAGGAACATTCCCGACGAATCGGCGCACCCTGTTTTCCTCAACCAGAAAAGCGACGATAACAACCCGGAGCGGGGGCGGGCATATCCCAGACGCCCCCGCGAGAGAGAAAAAATGACGCGCCGACACCCGCGGACTTCCATCGCCCAACTGCGAGGAGCGTCGCGCGTGCGAGCCGCCGTGGAAGACCGCGCCCCTCACCGAGCACCTCTCGCCCAGCTCGCGGAGGTCCTGGGCCGAGGCCTTGGGCAAGGGATCCGGATCTTTAGCCCGGAGCTGCTGGGGGTGCCGACGGACCTGCCAGGAGTCGGATGGCCCGGGTGCCTCGGGGCCCAGCATGTTCTGAGGGCCCGAAACAACCTGCCCCGCAGCAGATGGGGTCGCGGTGGGCCTCCAAACCCGGGGGTCTGTGAGTGAGGAGCGAGCGTTCCTCCGCCTTGGCGGCGCTTGTCAGTTGGCCAGGCGCGACAATCCTTCCCGGCGGCCTCCGGGCACTTCTCGGCGCCGTCCGCGAGCGCCTCTCCCCGGCGGCCACGCGGAACGCAACGGGCCGAATGCCGAGCCTCGCCCCCCCTTTGCTGCTGAGCATCAACGGGGGGGAGGCCAGGGGGGAAGGGGTGATCCTTCTGCTCCTGATCCTGAGCAGACTGGCCAGTCGTGGCAGCGCTGCAGGATAACCTGAATTTCTGAAGCGTCGAGGGGGCGATGCTCAGCCTGATCTTGCAAATTCAAAGAACAGACATGAGGCGCCTCTCCCGCCCGGGGCGACTGGGCGGGGGGGCGGGGGCCCGCAGTGTCAGGGCGCAACTGGGCAGGGCAATGGGCCTCCCACCACGGACGAGGCGCTCGCCCCTGGACGCCGATTCACCTCCCGATCGATCCCAAGGGCCTTTCTGTGAGAGGCGGAGCGCTAGCGCTGCCCGTCGGCCTTCCTGACTTAGACATCGCAGACTCTCTGTCAACCTTCCTGCACACTCCAGTAATCGACATCACGTGGCCCGCGTTAAAATAACACTCCCCGCGTCACAGTAAGCAGCCAGCGAGGCAGCCCCCCCGCCGGCGCTAACGGGCGCAGTGGGAGGCGAAGCAGGGCGAGATAAAGACGGAGAAGGGCGGGCACCCCCCCGCCCCTCCAAGATCTCTTTCGCCCGATCAGACTTCCTTCTCTGCCCTCCCCCAACTGAGCGGGCACCGACTCCATCTAGAGATGGAACAGGCAAGGCCCTTCGCCACGGGCCGCCGCGCCGCGGAGAGCTCGCGGCCAGGGCGATCTGGAGACAGCTGCGCGATATCCTCAAAACGACCGCATAAGCACCTGGAAGCCCGCATCTGCGCGCGCGTGCTCGCTCTCCTGCTCTTCAGCAAAATATGTTTCCAGATGGCGCGAGGACCTGTTCCTCTAGATCCCATCGCCGGGGGATGACGGTCAAACCGAGGAACGAGCCCCCTCTCCGAATGAGTCCACCGCTAAAGAAAATCAAACTCGGAACCCTGGAATCCTGTTTCGCATCCCTGAAGCAAATGACTTTTGCGCGCCCGCCATGTCTCCTGGAAAATTCCCAGGCAGGCTGGGCGCCCAGGGGGGGGGGGGGGGGGCGCGCGCGCTGCGAGGGGTGGGGGGGGGGGGGGGCGGAACCCCAAGGCCCGATGGCGAGCCAGCTGGGGAGAGAATTGGGGGCCCACCGCCAAGCGAGGGGGAAACTCCGACTCCAGGCAGAGACGGGTCTGCCTCGCGCCCCTGGCCAAGCCGTTAGACGCGAGAAAATAGCCGGATCGCGAGCGCTTCGAGCTGAAACGCGCAGGGCTGCATGTTGAAATGTTCTCGCCTTGGCACTTCCCCGGGATGCCAGGGCCCCGCGCGAGCCCCCCCGCCGTGTAGGGCACGCCTGCGCGCGATAGGTGCGCCCCAATTCCGAAACAGATGAATCCGGCGGTCCGCCGCCCCTTCCATGTCAAACCCGTAGAGAGACATCGAGACGAACGGGGCCCCGCCAGGAAGATGACCAATCGCGCCCATGACTCCCCCTGGATAGATCAGTCGAGGCTGGCGCAGACTCATGGAGCCACGCGAAGGGGTCGCCGCGCCACCCGAGGTGGCCCGCCCAGGCGCCCGAACAGTCTCCCCTGATCGGCTTCCAGGCATGGCGAGGCGCGCCCCGAACTGTCAGAGTTCACCAAGTGGTGTTCCGTCACGCCAGAATTATGTGAGGATTGGTCGCAGAAGGGAGCCAGTCACGAAGCGCCCCCCCGAATTACAGCAGTTCGCATTCGCAGTCGCGATGACAAGCCCCAGGAGTCCATCATCTGGCGTAGGACCTGGACCTGGAAATCCACGAACCTCCACATCTTCCACGACAAATGCCGTCTGAACCCCGGTCGAAAGCTTCACCAGGCCCACAAATTTTGACATTCCTAAGTCGGGGGATGTTCTGGGAAACTCCCAATCTTGAGGCCCCAACTGGGCCCTTGCCACAGTGGCGGCCTGCCAGACTCTGCACCCTCAGCCTTGCCGCGAGCACGTTGTGCACGGGAGCGAAGCTCTGGACTGGCTCCAGACGCGCGCTGCGTCTTGCCAGCCACGAAGGCAGAGGCGGTGGCCGCGGCTGGGGCTCCAGCCTCCGTTGAACAGCTGCAGCTGCCTCAAGACCCGTGCCAGCGACACCGTCTCTGCCAACAGGGGCCGCCGCCGCCTCTCCTTCACCCGTCCTCCTTTTTCTGAATGACCAGGCGGGCGATGTGCGCTTTGTGTTCCTTGCGTGCATTGTCGAAGATCGCACCGGCAATGCCGAGCTTCGCCGCCTCGCGAAATTGATCGGCCAACAGCTTCTTGCGCTCCTCGAAGGCCCGCATGTCTTCCCCGAAGAACTCGAAGTCCTCGAGCAAATCGTCCAGCAGGTCGCCCGCCAACTCAATCTCTGCATCGGACTCGAGAATGGCGCGCAGGCTGAGCTTCGGAGCAGCGGGGACCACGGCACCTTCTGGAACCACTGCACGACGAATCTGAATGACCAGCTCCTTGCACACGTGTTCGTTGCCAGTGAGCTCCTCGGAAAGCTGTTGAGCTGACTTCGCCAACAGTTTGATATCACCTCTGTAACGCTCGAATGTGTCAAGTTCCTTCCCGATGCGTTTCTTTCACAGTTTGATATTGGACTGGGCCTCATTGGCCCTGGTGTGAAGGGGCACGGGCTGCTCCACGAGCGGCTGCCCACGGATAGCTTTAGCGCCCCTGTCCCTCTCGTACTTCTTGTACAGTGCCTCTTGGCCCTGCTTCTTCGCAGTGGTCGCCAGCGACCCGAACTCGGTGCCGGAACGACCAGTGGAGTGGGGCAAGGCGGGGACCGTTCTTGCGACCAAGCGCTCCAGCGAGAACGCACATCCCAGAAGGCAAAGGAGCACCCTCACCAGCAACTTTGCCTTCACCTCATGCCTTTATCCTTGGACCCGTACCCGTCGATGGATGGCGTGACTCGCGCACACGTTCCACCCACGTCTGCAACGCTTCCACCACCACCGCCCATCGAGGTTGCAGTTGCATCCGGAGGCCTCGCGTGTGGCCTCGGCCTCGGAGGAAAGCGGTCGCGCCAGGGACACATGGCGCGCAGCCCGAGGTGAGGAGGGAGCACTGGAGCCAGTGGCTCGCGGCAGCTATGCCTTTTTCAGAAGTTCGCTGCCGACAAACTCAAGCAATGCGCCAGAAAGGCTCAGCCCTTGAGCCAAACTTGCTACGGAAGAGAAGGAGAATGGGGAGGATGAGAAGGAGAAGTGTTTGGTGTTGGTGTTGTCTCCTCCTTCTCCCTCCTCCTCCTCCTCCTCTTCCTCCTCCTCTTCCTCCTCCTCTTCCTCCTCCTTTTCCTCCTCCTCTTCCTCCTCCTCCCTTTTCCTGCTCCTCTCTTTTCCTCCTCTTTCTCCTTCTCTTTTGCCCCTCCTCCTCCTCCACCTCCTCCTCGTCCTCCTCCTCCTCCTTCTCGTCGTCCTCCTCCACCTCCTCCCTGCTCCGCCAACGCACGCCCGACAGGTGGTCGAACCCGCACTTCTCGAGCCTTCTCTCGTCGGCGCGCTGGGGGAGGATGCCTCCTCCCAAGAGCTGCCTCCCAGCGCCTACAGGTGGCTTCGAGGCAGGGGGGGCAAATCTTTGGGCGCGACCCCACCGACCCCCAGCAAACCATTCACTTCGTGACGCCACCCTCGCATTTCAAGCTTCCCTGCGGCCGCATACATAAGTCTCAGAGCGAGGCGAGGGGGGAGTCACGGCAGGGAATGGTTTGCTAGGGGTCGGTTAGGCAGCCCCTGAGGTCTGGGGCCTTCAAAGTGGCAATGCTTGCAAATACAATCGCAACCATGATGTAGGCGCTACTATCTCCCCCTCCCGTTGTCCAAAACTTCACGAATAGGGTTTAAGCCACTGAATCCCGCTCTACATTGAGCTCAACCCTTGGCTCACTCGGGCCTAATCGGGCTCAACGCCCCAGGCGACCAGCCGAGGCAGCCTCCAAACCACCTCTCGCCCTCGCGAGCCCTGGGGAACCTCCGGCCAGGGACGTCTTTGGCACTTGGCAGCCTCCGATCCGTCCTGTCGGCGGTGCGCTGGGTGTGGAAGTGAGAGGGGGCAGGCGTTCTCAGAAGGCGGCGGGGCTTCTCAGAGGCCCTCCAGCCATCTGTGGCCTCGGAGAAACATGAGGGAGCTTCTCAGACGGCCGGACGCCTTCTGAGCCTTCTGAGAGCGCCGCCCCCTCTGCTTTCCCTCCAGGGCGCGCCGCCGACTCTTGGCGGGGGAGGGGGAGTTTGCCCGCATGGTGCGCTTCAGACGGTGCGTCGACTTCGAGTTATCGGGAAGTCGGCTACTTCGTCAGTTCCTGGAGATGTTACTGCCTCGTGATGCTTTCCAGCAGCTGCGCCTTGCCGACAGCGTTCTGGGGGTGCCTGGATCGTCCAGAAAGGTAGAAAGCGCAGATGCTGAATCAAACCTCCCAGGAGTTGCATCTTGACAGAAGCGAACCTGCGGCGGGAGCCTGGCAGCGGCATCGGCGATCGCTGCGCGGCTCAAGGGGCGCCCCAGCTCCACCGTCAAGTACTGCTGCGAGGCACACCTCAGAGGCAAATGAAACTACCTTGCTTTTGACAACCCTCGCTTTGCAACAAAAGGATACCACGATATCCGTGGGGCGGCCCGCAACGGTCAGACTGCTTGACGATGAGGCGTGTGGTATGGCCTGGTGTTGCCTGGAAGCGAAAACGGGGCAGGTAATTCAGCCTCTGAGCGCCGCCGCGCGCAGCGCATGTGCGCAGCCAGGTAGCCCTCCGAGCGCGCGAGACCGCCCGGAGAGACGGGCGGCGGCTGCGCGGCCGTCTTCAGGGGCAGCCAGACCCCGACCGCGCCGGAGCCGTTCAGCTGGCACTGGAGCCCCGAGCAGAACGCCTCGGAAGAGGAATATCTCTTGCTGTTACTTCGATGTGTCTGGGTGTACCTTGATTGACAGCTGGCGTGCTGCCCACACATGGATTTGCGCAGTCGACAAGCGCTTAGGGATGCATGTGCATAAACTTTCGAAGCGCCTCTGGGGAGGGTCCAACGCAGACCCACGAGATCTGCGCGGACCTCGAGAAGTTCACGCGTGTTCGTGCAGTTTCGAGCGTGCGCCCCCCGTCCCTCTCTGCGAGGCGGCGATAAATCCATATCCACGGCCTGGTGAGCCGACGTCCTGGGACTCAACTCGGCGGCTACACGCAAGCCGATGCAGTCTCTGCTCGGCTACACGCAAGTCTGCCCCGAGGCTTGTGGATGCCATGACAATGGACACTCGAACAATCCGATCATTGAGTTAAAGCTGCACTTAAGATGTGCCAAACATGTTCCCAAAACGTTTCAAACATGTTTTACAAATTCAAAAAATGTTTGAAACCTTTTTTCAGACATCTGGAAATTATTTGGCAGCATGCTTCCTCTCCATTTAATCGACTTCCACAACCCTAGGCAAGAATGACCTTTGGTGCGCGGCTTCACGCAGGGCGCGAGGGGGCCAGAGCCAAGCGCGCACGCCGCTGCTATCGAATCTCGTTCAGCGATCGGGGAGTCCGCATGGGCCCGCACCAAAGGTCACTACGGCGAAGGGGCACTCCGACGTGCAGTCGACCTGTTCGTGGGCGGGAAACGTCTGCGCGCGGGCAGAATTCCTCGACGCCGGCGCTGCTCGCAGGGGCGGCGGCGGGGAGCACGAGGGCCCAGGCTCCTCTGGAGCCCCTGACCTGGCCGAAGTCTGCGCGCTCCGCCGAGAGCGGCGCCTGTGCACCGTACCGTGTCTGGGCTCCCTTCAGGACCACCCTCTCTGATGCCGAGAGTGTGCTACGCCTGCCACGCTTTCCGACCCTGGCACGCATAGAGACCGCGCTGAGGGACCACGGACCACCGCCTGCGCACCCACTCTGGTGTCGAGAACATGCAACGCCTGCCTTCCGACTCTGGCACGCATAGCGACGGCGCCGAGAGACCACCCCTGCGCACCCTCTCCAGCGTCGACAAAGTGCAAGCGCCAACACGGTAACGGTGCACAACCGACAAAGCAAGCACCGTCCCATTCCTGGGTCGGAGATCGAGGACGCCTCGGGAGAGGCCAGCCCGGTGCGATGCACACAAGTCGTCCGCGGACCCCCGAAAACGCCACTGCAACATCTCAGTCTAAGTCGACCGAGATTTCGGCCAGAGCCCATACCCTGAGATCCTGGGGTCGCAAGTGTTTCGAATCAGGTATTTTCGCCTAGTTTCGGGCCCTGGGACCCTCACAGTTCGATCGGGCTCCAAAAAGGGCGTAGACAGATGGGCTGAAGGGCTCCCTTCGTGCTCTTCCACAATGTTGCACTTGGTTCGCGTCGTCGGATCCCAGGATCGAATCTGCATACGGTTGGAAGCTGCTACCTGCTGCTTAGCGTCGCGAGTCGCAACGCCAACCCTGGCGACGCGCGATGCCCTGCAAACGGAAAGCGTGTCGCTCCGCTCCGCGGGGTGGGAGGCTGGGAGAAAGCTCGGCACGTGGACGCCTCAGAGCCGGCGGAGCGACACGCCCAGCCAAAATCCCCGACCGTGCCTACACCGATCGAAATTTCGGTTGGAGCCAATAGAACTGAACAGATTAGGAGGCAACTACTGGGAGATTTTCGTCGGAAAGATTAACGAGGATTAGCGGGATTAAGCCGGGCAAAATCAGAATTCGACATCCCAAAAATTGCATCTGAATACATATTCACGGCCTTGCGGCCGGGCCCCTGGGGCCGCGACCCCGTGGACTGTGGAGGACGCAATCTCGGATGTGCCACCCCATGTTCGCGGCCTCGCGGGCCGGCCCCCTGGGCCGCGACCCCGTGGATACGGGGCGTTTCTTCGCGGATGCCCCGCGCGGGACGCATCCGTGAGACCGCGCATCCGCGGGATCGCACACCGGGAATCTCTACACTGAGGGCGCAGATAAGGATAAAAGTCTTAGCAGCGTAGCGCACTACAGGACGCCAAGTTTGAAACACGCAAGCATAATGTCATTTAGCTGCAGTGTCGTTTGTTTCCGCTTGATCTCAAGTAGCTTGGGAATCTTCTTAGCTGCATCTTCAGTTGTTTCAGCGTGAGCTTGAGCATTTTTGGGTTCGCGTGTGCGTGGGGGAGGTTTGGGGAGGTTCAGGGGGAGTGATGTGCTTACCACGCCAACGACCATGACCAGAAGCACACTGTGTTCTGCATTGCAGTTTGTGTTTTGCGCTGCTTTTCTGTTGCGTCCCGCATCTTCGTTTCAGCTTGAGCTTGAGAATTCTTGGATTCGCGTGTGCGTGGGAGGAGGTTTGGGGAGGCTCAGGGGCAGTGCAGTGCTCACCACTCCAACGACCATGACAAGAAACACATGTTGTTTTGCATTGCAGTTTGTTCCACTGCATTTATTTTGTTCGCGTCCCGCATCTTTGTTTCACCTTGAGCTCGAGCATTCCAGGGTTCGCGTGTGCGTGGGGGGAGATTTGGGGAAGTTCAGGGGCAGCACGGTGCTCACCGCACTCACCCTGAAGAGGTTGCATTGCTGCTTGTTTGCATTGTATTTTTGTGCGTTGCCAATCTTGATTTGAATCCCGCATGTTCGTTTCATCTGGAGCGACTGGATTCCTGGATTCACGTGCGCGCGGGCAGAGGTTTGGAGAGGTTCAGGCCATTACGGTGCTCTCCGCGCCAACCACCACTACCAGACACGCAATTGTGTTGAATTGTTTTTTTCTGTTGCGCTGAAGTGTTTTGGAATGCCGCATCTTTCTGTCTACTTGAACTCGAGCATTCCGGAATTCGCGTGTACGCGGGAAAAGGTCCAGGGAGATTCAAGAGCAGCGCGGTGCTCACCGCACTCCCCCTGAAGAGGTCGCGTTACAAATGTGTGTTGAGTTGCAATGTTTGTCGGTGCGTTTCTCCGCGCGCCTTTATTGTTGTGTCAACTTGAACACTGGATTCCTGGATTTGCGTGTGCGTGCGCAGAAGTTTGGACAGGTTTAGGGGAGTTGCGGTGCCCACCGCGCCAACCACCATGACCAGAAGTGCATTTGTTTTACATGTCAGCTTGTGTTTGGCACTGCAGTTGCGGCCCTTTTGGGCACTCTTGGGGGGGGGGCGTGTGCAGTCGTCTTGAAGTCGTCTTGAGCTTGGGAATTCCTGGGTCCGCGTGTGCGTGGGACGCGTCTGCGTGGGGAGACGTCCGGGACGTTCAAGGACAGTGCGGCGCCCACCGTGCCAACCGCCATGACCAGAAACGTATGCCTGGTGCATTGCATTTCGTTCGCGTTGCAGTTGAGCCCGTCTTGGCCTGTCTCAGGGCCTTCTGTAGAGTTGCGTCGGGAATCTCTTTGGCTGACTCAGAGAGGCTCCTTGGGCCTTCAAGTTGTGGGGCAGAGGGGAGATGGGATATATACATGTATATAGATATAAAGAGAGTGAAAGAGAGAGAGAGAGAAAGACATATAGAGCGATAAGCAAAACACAAAACAGAGAGAAAGAGAGAGAGAAAGAGAGAGAGAGAGAGAAACAGAGATAGAGAAAGAGAAAGGGACAGAGAAAGAGATGGAGAGGCGGAGCATGAGGAGAGCGGAGGGAGAGAGAGAGAGAGAGAGAGACATGAGAGCAATGTTGGGCCGACTTTCTGGCTTTTTTGACCCGACCTTGGCCGTCTGAGGGCCGCCTCTGATTACACATGTCCGCAGCCTTTGGCTCTTCCTAACCGGTCAGAAATTGCACTGATAATTGTTGGCAGCTGTCGAAAGCAACGCGCGGCCGCAGCTTATGCAGTGTGACATGTACAGTCAGGAGGCTGCAAACGTTGCCATGCAGATCGCACAGCTGTTATTCAGATGCGTTCGGCGGCTCCCGCCGCCCCTAGCTGATGCAGTCATTCTGGTATGCTTGGTTGTTCTGCTGGCACTCATTTGCGTCGCTTGTCGAGATACCCTGTCTGGCATCATCGTGGAGTATTTTGTTCGACAACAATGTCTGGCGGAATTGGCGTGTCGAAGTACACGGCCGTGGTCAAAACTATGCAGGATACAATTGTTTTGGATACGAAGCCTCCTGCAACTTTGAAAAGGGGAACGAACAGAATTGCACACCCAAATGTTGTCTGGTTTGTTTTATTGGTGCACTAACACCATTCCAACGTATTGGGGGGTGGAACGCAGTTCCGTTATGAGCACTCACCGTGGTCTGGCTGCTGTGTATGATCCAGCTGTTCGGAAAAAGGCCGCCTGGATTTGTTCCGTTTCGCGCTTCCCCGACAATCCGCTCAGAAACGTTGCCCATGAGAGCTGACGGGACGGGGGGGGGAGACACACACTGAAACGAAGCGGGCCAGAAGGGCGAACGGAGAGCAGACAAGAGGGTGGTCCTGCAGAGCCTCTCCGGGCCATCTCCTGAGCCCTCGTGGGGGAGACGGGACGAGGAAGAGGAGGAAGAGGAGGAGGACGAGAAGAGGACGACGACGACGACGAAGACGTTTTCCTCTGCAGGCCGCAGAGGCGAAACCAGTCAGCAACGTTTAGCTTGAGACCTAAAAACCAGCAGTGGTTGCAGCCTCACGTGCCTGCGCGCGGAAAGCGCACGCCAGGGGCAAACAATTAGACTCTATCTGGCCCAAACAGCAACGTTTAGCTTGAGATTGAAGAGCCCAGCGGGAACGGCTTAGCCACAGATGAAGCACAACAAATTGCGTAGCCCGCGTTGGCATCCTTCGGTGCCTGTTCACGGGCCTGCACTTCCGCAAACAAAGCCGCCATCCTCTCGTTCTGAAGGAAGGCGGAGAGGCCTGAGTGCTGCTGCGACGACGCGGGCCTGGCTGGACACATCAACAGGCGGAGGCGTCTGCGCAGCATAGCATTAAAAAGTCCACGCCTAGACGAGCGGGACGTACTCCTATCCTCGTTCCTGGAATGAGGATGGAGGCCTGACCGTATTCTCGGCAACGTCGTCTTAGCCCCAGGAAGTTTGCGGCCTGGGCATTCCTGACCGAGCTTAAAGCACCGATGTGCCGTATAGGCTCCGCACGTCGTCCAGAAGAAAAGCGTAGAAACTATCTCTCCTCGGGACACGCGAATGTGGGCCAAAACGTGCCCCTTGGAGAACTCCAGCACACCTTGCCACGTCCTGGAGGGACCTTTCAACCGAGCATAGGGCGAGCCCCACAAACATCTCAAGTACGTGGCCTGTCCATTATATAGGGCTTCCCAAGCGTGCCAGCCTCGAACCTTGAGAAATCGGTACCGCTGTTCCCTAGGCGGCCTCTCAAACTTTTCTTGAAGGAAGCTACATCAGACTTTAGACATGACTTCAGCTGCAAATGTGAGCTCATCGATGTGCTCACTAACATCACTACACAGGGCCTCGGAGGGTTGCGGGTGGATACGGAGGGCTTGCTTAGCCAAGAGGTCCGCATTGATATTTACCATGCCAGTCCTCCTTTCAGGTCCTGGGGGGCTGTCCAACACCGCCTGGGACCGATGGGCGGGGGTGGTACGTCCTGAAATCGTGGTCTCGTTTCTCACGCAAGAGCGCACTCCTTCGCATGCCAGCATACTTGTGTTGACCTGATGCTGACGGGATGCGTTACACAATTTAGTGACGGTGGCACAGTCGGAATATCTGTCGCCACTATACTGCACGAGGAGAGGAACCACAGCAATAGCCTGGTGATCGGCGGCCTGCGGCGTCTGCTGCAACACGTCTCAAGCCGTTGCTTTAGCGTAAGCCACAATGCCTCCTGCCGCATCGAGAAAAACCAATGAATCTGCGGCGCGGGACAAATCTTGAATAACGTGTCGAGAGCAAAATCCCTCAACACACACGTCCAGGCCCCGAAGATCTAAGGGGTCCCAAAACATCAGGTCGCCTTGCGGGCTAAATAACGCCAGGTTTGGGTTGGTCGGCGGAGGGGGGAATTTGTGCTCTGGATGCTCCCACTTGAGCTCGTCCCAGAAGCAGCTGTCCGTGCTCTCGACCGCCTCGCGCAGCCAGCTGCGTTGATCTCCAACAGCGTCTTGTCTGGCACTAACCGCATCTGGGTGACCACGAGGCCACGCGCGATTGCGAACGCCATCTGGCTGGCCGCAAAGCGGGCACATGCCGTCGCTGTCGTAGCCAGCCGCCTTAGCCCGCGCGCGCGTCCACACTCCCGACCAGAACCCTGTGAGGGCCAAGTATTATTCCCTAGAGGTCAGATCCTTGGATTTTGATTCCCGGGCCCGAAGGAGGGGCCCCGCGCGAACTCGAAGGCCGCCGAAGGAAGGGATGAGCTCAACAAGAGCTCGTTGGTGGTGGCGCTGGGTGGCCAACTGCAAAAGCTGCCCAACAAGCACAGGAGAATTATGCGAGAGATGGACTGTCCGTCCAGCGTCGTCGGCCCAAGTGAGCGCCGACGTAGACTGCCAACCTATACATTTCAAAGAAAGGTCATTCTCTGAATGGGCCCGCGTGAACTCTTCCAGGCCACCCCTTCTTCGAACGGAACCGCAACCCACATGAAACGCAAATATTTGATGGCGTGGTGGGGCGCGTTGGGGCTAGTCAGGGATTGCCGGGCCTCCCGAAACCAATGCAACGCCCGCGCAACAGCAGCCCTCCAAACTGGGTCGCCACAGAACGCCAACTATGGAACGAGGTTCCCTTATGATATTGGGGGGGGGGGGGGGGGGCATGCGCTAACATCACCCTCTGGGCCTGTCGAACCTCGCAATCGCTGAGGCCAGTAATGGAGGCCCCGAACGTCAGGGCAGGAGAAACGCCAGCAACGCAACATATATATATATATATATACACACACATTGCCCATGCGCTCCTTCTGACGGGGCAAACACTGACGGCATCTATGGTGAACCCTATGGCGTTGACGCATACAGCGGGCACCCTGTTTACGCTTCCAAAGCCGGTTTCTAGAAGAGCGCTTTTGTCCCATCGCAATATCTCTGCCTAACACCACGGCACTATTCGTCACAAAGCCTGCCATGCCGCCAAGCAGTCCGGCCAGCTCCTGGGCCAACGGGAGCGAGCTCGCGAACGTCGTGAGCTTGTCCGCTTGAAATTGCACGCGAAGGTAGTGTCGAAATCTGATGTACATGGCCGCGGCAGCCTGCGAGATCTCACTGAGAACTTCATTATCGGTGTCACCTACGGCGGTGAGAGAATTGGTATCCACATACGACGCCAGATGCACCCGAGGGTAGTCCAAGGTGAATTGATCGAAAGCTTCGATACTATAGACCCTCACATACAAATCGTTGAACATGTCCCCCGCTGGGAGGCCGGACCTAACGAGATAGGGGACGCTGTGGTACTGGGCCCCGAGCCTCAGGAGTCTTGGGCTACGCCAGAAGTTATGAATCGTTTCGACGATGACGGGGTGAAAGCCGTGGGCTGGAGCACGGGTCTTTGGCAGCTGAAGGTCGAAGCTTGCATAGAACTTAGTGCCGTTCCAGAGCAATCCAGCACTAACCTGGTCTGAGTGCGCCGCCACTTCGGCGCGCGTCGCCTGGTGCCATGCGGCGTCCTCGACGCTGCGCCCAGGTCCGAAAGCCTAGAAACGCCAGGGAAAGTCTTCATTAAACTTTAACAAGATCGGTCTCCTCAGCCTCTCCCAGACTCTAACAGGGCCAGCGCACAAGAGAACCGGTCGCAAGCCGCCTTTACTTTCTCGAGAAGGGGGAAGAGGAACCAACAGAGTTGTTTGGGGAAGAGGCCCAGACTTTCCACGGCGTGGAAAAGCGCCGCCAAACATTCAAGAGCCGCGTCCGACACCAGCGACAGTTGACGAGGGTGGAGACCATCGAGGGACAGGGTGGCGCGGGGGGGGAAAATAGAACTCGCGCTGCGCATCTCCGCAGCCGATGCCCTCGAAAGGACATCGCGATCAGGCACTTCTACGACATCAGGCCTGTCGGAGGCGCGCCAAAAACGAGCAAGGGTCTCGCCTTCAATGCGAAGGAGCTCCTGAGGGCTACTCCTAAGCTGACCAGGATGGGTTTACACCACCGTGGGGGCCCGCATTTGTTTGAGCTGCGCGAGCCCATGCATGGCCCGCGCCCCCCCTCTCAAAGCTTTTTCTTGCCAGACATCCCAGGAGTCCTGCTTGGCCCTCACGAGGCCCTCCTGCGCTTGCTCGCGCTCATCTTGCCAGCCATCGCGAAACTCACGAACACCTCGCATCCACTCCTCGAGCGAGGATGGATGGAGGCCGCCACTGCATGCACTCGCCCGCCTGGGTGACTGTGGCGCCCAGGCGAGCCGCCAGTCCTTCACCGGGGCACGGCTGGCGCAAACGAAGCTACACTTGCTGCTGGGCGTCCTGGGCGAGCTCTTCGCCGCACCGGTTAGGTCTAGCATCGCCATGGGACCCGACGGCGTCAAGAAGACGCGACGCCGCGCCAACCGTTTCAGGCACATGCTGCGCGAGCCATATCCAGCCATGCCGGACGAGCTCGGTGCTAGCACTCTTTGCGGTGGCAACGATGGAGGCCCATTTAGCCTTGATGGCATGTCCCTTGAGCCCCTTGGAGTTGATGGGGGCCCCCAAAAAGGCTCCCAGTTCCAACTCCAAAGTGTCCGAGGAGACCCGCCACGTTTTGGCGGGGAGTTCCCGAGCGAAGCCAACAGGCTTGTCCGCGACAGCCTGCGCGGCGCTCTCGGCCACGTCTCGGGCCAGGGACCAATCGCGAGGTCGCGGCGACGGGCCGACGGGGAGCTAAACTGGAAACTTCTGGTGGTTATGGTAGACCAGCTGATTCAGACGGACCGCGTTACTCTTAGCTGGAGCTGCACGGGGTGATGGGGACGTCCGACCGCTGCAGATCACAGGCCACCTTGTCGATGGCACGAGAAAAAGGGATGCTGCACAAGAAGAGTCGATCGCGGATAGGGGGCCCGCACTCGCGCAAGTTCGCAAGGGGGGGCGAAGGACACAGCGTCCAACCTTAGAACCACGCCCGTAGATTCGACGAGGGCAGGGTCGAGGTTCCAGTCGCCCCCACAAAAGACCAGGTGCTCCTTCATCCAAATTCTGGCATATCGCCGTGTCCCGTGCCTGACTTGAGGTAGGCGCGCACAGTCGTGAGCGTTGGCCAGGTGGGTATATCCACGTGGGCCTGCATGGCCCTGGCTTGGATCAAAGCCTCCCCGCCGTCGGGCCAACGGAGGCCAATGTGGGCCCGACCAAGCACAGCAACTCCCCACTTAGGTCGTCCCCTGGCTCCCTTAATGGATGGGCTGGCGAGCATCTTCCAACCCAACTTACCAACCGAAGCACACCTCTCACCGAGCAGGTCTTCGCAAGCACCGATTTCCTGCGCGAGAAAGATCAGCGCGGGGGACGCGGCCAAACGGTCTCTCAAGGCCCCCCAGGAGTTGCCGCGGCACGTCTTGACACTTTCCCCCCGCCCAAGCAAGTCCTCACAGTCGAGATCAGGAGGAGGAGGGGGCTGAACGCTGCCGTGCTTAGACGCAGGCAGTCCGCAACACCTGGGCGCGGGGTTGCCCGCGCCGCTGGCGCTTGGCAAAAAGGGGCGCCACGGCCTCACTGAAGTAACTATTGTCGACCCTCTGGGCGGAGAAGTAGAGCGCCTCGAGCTCGGCGTCGAAGTCGGGGTCGGGCACGTGCTGCCCGGCCGCGCCAAGTTGCTCAGGAGCTGCTGGCGCTGCGCGAGCCTGCGCCCGTGGCCCTTCGCCTGGTTCACCAGTAGGGCCCGCCCCCGCTCGGCCACCGCACAAGGCCGCCGCGCCCATGTGGTCGGCGAAAGATTGGCGAGGAACGCGATCGCCCCCTTCCTCCATCGGCGAATCAGCCTCCTGCTCGAAAGGTGAAGGTGCCATGCGAGGTTCCTTATGTTTAGCCTGCCTACGCGCGAGGGCCTCCTGGAACAGCTTGAAGGCATCTGACTCGAACAGGCTGACGGGTTTGGCGCTCTTCTGGATCACCATGGAATCCCTCCAAATCCAATGAAGCCGCCGTGCCATTCTCGACTGGCGAAGTCTCCACCAACTGATGCTGTAACTGTGCTAATTCCTTATTGGCAATGACGAGCTGAGCTTCGAGGCTGTCGAGCTTATTCTGCTCCTTGCGCATGGCCTCATACGGCTGGGAAGCTGCTCCACGATCTTGTCTCGCCTGTTCTCCGCTCTCTGCAAACGGTGACCACTATTCGCGTGCGCCGCGAGCGCAGGTTTGAGAGCCGACAGTTTTTGACGAGCCTCAGCCGACTGTGCTTCATTAGTCTTTTGGGTGTCTTCACCGCCAGGTACCTTTCCAAGTGCGAGCCCAACCTGTTCGAGCTGCTTGATCGTGTCTCGAAGAGCCTGCTCTTAATTGTCAGTCTAATCAGACTTGGCGCCCTCGGTGGCGTTGCCTCCCTTGTCACTACCACTGGCCCCACCAGTAGGAGTAGTAGGTAGGCAACCTCCAGCCACCAGCGCGTCGAACTTCATCTGCAAAGCCTCCAACTGCTCCGATGCGTCGAAATGCTTCGGCGGCTTGTTAGCCCGCGCTCCTCCTGGTGACGCTGGCCACCCGGCGTGGGGGTTGATGCCGCCTCTTCAGCTTGCACTCGAGCTGCCTTGGCAATGCGTGCTGGCGCAGGGCGCCCACGTCGACATTGCGCGCGAGAGGCCCAAGTCGCGCTGAGCCCGCAGCCTCCGCAAGACCAGAAGGGAGTCCGAGGCCCAGGAAGAACCTCGCCACCATTGGACATGCAGCGAGGGCCTCGCCGAGGCGCCCCGCGGAGCGCGTGGGTTGATACCCCGCGAACTGAACTGAAATGCAGAGCCAACGGCTCGCAGCAGCGACTGCCGCTCTGAAGACTGCTGCTGCAAGCTCAGGAATCAACACCTGGGCCAGAACGGCTAACGACGACGAAGACGACGAAGACGACGAAGAAGAGGAACAGGAGGAGGGCGACGATGATGCCAAGGACGGCGACGAGGACGAGGACGTAGACGAGGAGGAAGATAATGAGATAACGAGGACGGCGGCGACGACAACGGAGACGGTGACTAGGACGCGGACTAAGGTGGTGCTGCTGGTGGTGCCTGTGACGGCGGTGCTGGTTGTGCTGGTGCTGACGCTGCCGCTGCCAATACTGTTAATTACTGGTGTTGCTGCTGGTGCTGCTGTTGCTGATGTTCCTAGCATTGTTGCTGCTGGCCACAAGCTTGAGGACAAGAGAAGAAGGAGAAGAGAAAGTTCAAATGCATTGCTGGGGTTCCCCCTTGTTTTCCACCAACCGCCAGAGTCCTTGGAACGCAGTCTGGCACTTTACGCCCTCGCTGCTCGGTGGCTTCATCTTGGGCCATCCAAGCAAGAGACATTCCAACGCCGAACCAGAAGACGGGTAGACATGAGAAGAGCTGCGCGAAGGATAAGACAGGATAAGAGCGCGCCGCATGTCACATGCAGAAGGCCGAACGTGCCTGTCATGGTGAGATGCGTGCCTTGGCCGAGCCCGCGTGCAAGGCTATCTACACCACGGCGCACTTGAATGTCAAGCTGCACAATCGTGACACACTCTGTAAATGAAGGGTCGCGTGCGGATGCTGATGCTGGTGCTGCTGCGAGGCCCGCTGCGCACCGAGGGGCAGCAGCGAAAATTAGCAGACATCCAATCAACGAGCCGATCGTCGAAACCACGGCGAGGCTGGGGGCCCCCCTGGAAGCGCGTCCCTGACTCGACAAGGTATGGGGCGGCGTCAATCACGGATAGGAAGGAGAATCCATACAGCACAAACGAAATCAATCGATTTCCAGAGCATCTGATAGATGAAAAGACGCGGGTTCTGGAAGGTGTGGTTAAGACTTGCACAAAGCAAGCGGCGCGCCAAGGGCTCCTGCACTCCGCGACCAGCAAAAACATGGAACATTTGAAGCAAAGCTCAGCGGCGAGCGCCAGTAGCCGCTACTCACAATGGTTGATGGCGCAAGTTTTACGGACAGGAGGAACACCCCTACTCAGACAAGACCTCCATCAGCTGCTTGATATCGGCAGCTTTGCTGGTCATGGTCTTCGGGCTCTTTTCGGGGATGTTTGCATTAAGGGCGTCGTTCAACGTCGACGGCGCGGAGGCGTTGGCGACGGCGTCGATGAAATCAGCCTGAATCGGCGGGGCGCTGTCCAGTCCACCGCCGGGCAGATTGCCTGGTGCGCCTCCGTCGTCGCCTCGTTGTGGCCGCCGTCGTCGGCGGCATCCTTCGGCTCGGGCAGCGCGAGTTCCCCTCGCGGCGGCCGGCGACTGCTGCCCCCGCCCCGCTCGCAACGCGCGCCAAGGCTCGCTCGAACAAACGGCCCCAGCCATCGAGAGGCCATCGCTGCCCGGCGGGCCAGGCGACGAGCCATCCGAACCTCCAGTCAACTGCTGCTGGAAGATGGCCTGGGCCTTTCGCCCCATCTCCCTCTTCGCCCTGCCGCGCGTCTGCCCCTCCGGCATGGGCTTCGAGATCGCGCCGAAAGAAACCAACGATACCTCCTGCGCCCCCGCTCCCGGAAAAGCCGGCCTGCGATTCGTCTGGGCCGCGCTGCTTTAGCTGCTTGCCGGCGCACTTGAAGAAGTGAAAGGGTTTCTCCGCTTGCCCTTCTTAATGGCCACTTTGCCCCGAAGGCCTGCGCGATGGAGGCCGCGGCGGCCTCGGTGACCCTGGCGATCAAAGAGTTCTCGTATTCGATCTTCGTATTCTACCTGCTGCGCCTCCGCCTCGCGGCGCTGCGCGCTGTCGATGACCCGCGGCATCTCGCTGGTCTGCGCGAAGTTCCAGGCTGGCGGGCCCTGGGCCACTTCTGGCGCCGCTGGCGCAGGGCCGCTCCGCATGTGGTTGTCTCTGCCTTGGTGGTGCGTAGCCTCTGCCGCCAGAGCCCTTCCCCTCGCCGCCGCGGCCGCCATCGCGATGGCCGCCGAAATGACCCATGGGCGACGAGTTTCCACGAAGGCGTAACCGAAGACAAGGTTCGAGCGCAAAGGCGCCGCGGTGCTTCGGAGGAGACGGGAACGAGGAAGTCCGGAAGGAACGGGGGGGAACTGTCGAACCAACGCGCCCCATCTCTGGGTCTGAGGCTTTGACCACGCAGCGCAACGCGAATGAGTGGCAAAATCAATTACCCGCCGAAGATCCCCCCACACCCCGGGCTTGCGTCAGGCGCTCCTCGCGGGCGGTTGGCCCTGGGGGCGCTTCAGCGGGGCCCTGCTTGACGGGCGTCAAATTGGCGGCTGCGCAAGACCAGGTTCCCGACAAAATTGCGCCGCAACAAAGCGCGGCTATTTAACGTCCGCTACGTCATCATAACCATGCGATTTCAATTCGACGCCGCGCCATCGCCATGCGCGCGCGAAAGCAACTGTCACACTGGGCGAATAGATACCGCCACAAGACGCGGCTCTTTGTCGGCCCTACCGTCGCGCAAAACGGTCGCAGTTGGCTCAAACTCATCTCGTCGCAAAAGTGCGCGCGAAGGCACGCGCGACGCTGAGCGAGAAGGTGCCGCGACGCAACGCGGCTCTGTTCCGGCCCCGACGTCGCGCTGAACAATCGCACTTGGCTCAAAATCATTGCGTCGCCAGCGTGCGCGCGCAGGCAATCGCTGCGCTGGACGAGAACTTTCTGCAACCCATTGTGGCTCTTTTTCGGCCCCGACGTCGCGCTGACCATCCGCACTTGGGTCAAACCGCGCCATCGCCGATGCGCCCACAAAGGCAAACGCGATGCTGGACAAGGGGGCGCCGCAACCGTGCGCGGCTCTTTTTCAGCCCCGACGTCGCGCTGACCATCCGCGCTCGGCTCAAACCACGTCATCGCCAACGCGCGCGCGAAAGCGAACGCAACGCTGGGCGAGGGGGCGCCGCAACCGAGCGCGGCTCTTTTTCGGCCCCGACGTCGCGCTGACCAGCACTTGGCTCAGATCGCGCCATCGTCGGCGCGCGCGGAAGCGTCGCGGTGGACATGTTAGCGCCGCAACAGAGGGCGGCTTTTTCAGGCCCCGAAGCTGCGAACTGCGGCGTCACTCACGCGCGGGGGGGGGGGGGGGGGCAGGGTGCCCGCCCGCCCCCCCGGGGGGGAGGGCGACCGATCAGCGCGTCGCGCGGCAGCAGACCTTTAGAAAATGCCCGAGAGTTCGGCATCAACTGTTTAGCGCTGTCTCGGCGAAACGAACGAATGGCGCGGGGGCTAGGCGCGAAAGGGTGGGAAACGCGACCGTGCAAACGAACGACAGATACGAAGAGGTTATATTTTTGTCGTCTTGGGGCGTTCCGCGAGATCCGACAGATCCACCCCCGGGGCCGCTGCAGGGTCGCAAACTCTGCAACCGCGCCCGCGAGGGCCACGGCTGCTCCAGCCGCAGCCCCTTCGGCCGCGACATTGAACGACGTCGTGCGTTCGAGGAGGTTGGTGCGTAGATCGTAGGAAACATGACAAGGGGAATCGGTAAAATTTGAAAGCTTAGCAACTTCTGGCCTCTCGGACAAGCCGCGAGGAAACTCTGACTTATGAGATCACGGGGGGACGACCAACTCGTCGTCGGTTTTTCCTCGATCCTGCCAAAAAGAGACTGCATGGGAGGACCGTGGCCTTCCAGTGACGCCCCGGCGCCAGCTGGTCGCAACTTGTGGACCCCTGCGAACGGGCGCTCGCGGCAAAAGACCTCTGCAAAGATCAGGGCCCCACCCCTGTGCTGGAGGCCTGGCATCGTTTGCTCGCCCGACAGGGGCGGGATGTGCCAGCTAAGCTCCCGACAGGACGGGGCGCTCGAGCACGCGCGCCGCGCGTCTTCCCCGAGGTCGGCGGGAGTCGCCGGCTTGGGCAGGCCCCCGCCCATCGGCCAGGCCCCGGCGCCCTTTCGAAGCGCTCGCCCCCCGCCAGAAACCACGGGCCACGGGCGGCGAAAGCCGCGGCTTTGACGACATCGCTGAATGCGACCAGAGGTTCGCGAGGGCCTGCTGGGTCGAGGGATTGCACTGCGTGCCGCGTGCATTCGCTGTTCTTCGTGCCCTGATGGCGGAGCAGCGCGTTCGCTTAAATCTGCGCTCAAGCTCCCCGCTGCGCTGGCGCGCCCTGGAAAACTGCTCAGCATCATTACTAATAAAGCGCGCCCAATGTTTCTGCTTCGTGCAAGGGTAAGCGTGGACGCGTTCAAGAACGGCTCGCCGACGGCCAACCCGGCTTCGCAACTCGCATGGGCGCTCCTGGCGTTCGGCGAAATTCAATTGTTTTCGCCCGATCGCTCGTTGGCCAAACGCAGCCCCCGAGCTGCGAGTCGGAGAAAGGGCGCTGCGCTGCACTGTTGTTCGCGATGGTATCGCGATTGCGCGCGTGGCCCCTCTGGCGCGCGAGTCGCACAGTGGCTTTATCAAGGCGCTAGGCGCTTCGCATTGACCGGCAGGCGCGTCCGCGCCCAGTGCTGCGGGCGAGTGGGCCATGGGTTGCGCCGCCGTGCTGGAGTGTAGTGGGGCGCCCATTTAGTGTGCAACTTTGCGATGGGCCGAGAGGCGTGGTTGGCCAGGCGCCGGCAATGCGAATTCTCAAAAAAGTAATGTTTCCGGGTTCCCAAAAATATTCCTGCCGCCTGATCCCCGCGCGCCAGTGCATGTCTTCATCCACGGTGAGCCAACCGCAATGCTTTGATGCCCGCAGAACTGATCCGACCTGCTGGAGCTGGCATAGCTGATTCTCAACGGGGTCAGCCGGGGCCAAGCTCGGACCTGCTGCCATGGATGCGAACGCGCATGCTCAGATTCCAAGGGAAACCACACTGCCGCGCGATCCGGCTCCAACGCGCAGGGTTGGCAAGGAACTGATGCCTGTGAACACGTATTTGGATTCTTGCTTGCAAACTCTCCCAAATCTGGTCAAGTTGGAAGTCCACTGGGGCGCCCCTGTGAGCATCGCCTCATACTACAGCATGAGGGAGCTGCGACGCAGAGAGAGGGGACGCCATGGGAAAAAAGGAGCGTCCGCGAGCTGAGAACATCGGAACGCCGGCGTTGCTGCTGCGAGGGAGCCCGATACCTGCGCCGGGCGCGACTTGGCGACCTTGAGTGTGTGCCCCCCCCCCCCAAAAAAAAAGGGCAGGCGGGGGGACTCACATCGCCCCAAAAAACGTTGTATGCACTGGCTGGTAAGACGCTTGCATGGACGGAAAGCACGCAAATCGCGCTGGGATAGCCAAGCGAAAAGGTGGCGATGGCAACACGTGATCCGTCGCAAGAAACCGTTTGAGATTTCGGCACGCGCGCGTGAGTGCGCAGCAACGCAAGACCGAACACTGTGCCCACGCAGACATTGCATAGGACAGTAGCTAGCCATGCCGACACATTTTCCTGGAATCGACGCGCGACTGACTGTGCGTCCCCCAGTAACGCCAACCAGCCGAAGCTCACTGCCTGGTCAATACATGCGCTCCAAACTGCGGCCTTGTTCAAAACGAAGTGTGCTCGACACCATGTGAGCAACGGAACGAAACTGGCAACTTGGAAATTGAAGCGCTGCCGCATAAAAGTGTTGTGCTTGAGCTGGCGGAGGAAGTTGAAACGGCGCTCGTGGGCCAACGTGTGGACGTGCCGAAATCGAGGGGACGGCCGAGGTGCAGATCTGTCCCTGCTGGCGGACCCCGTGGCGACTTTGGGTGGGAGGCAGCAGTATGTGAATCGCCATAACTTCGTACTTGCCTATGTTGCGTTCCAACCCGCTAGCGAAGGACATAAGGCAAAAAACGTACTCCGCCGTGCCACGCGCCGCCTTGTACCGAGGGCGGGCCGTGGAATGTCCACGGAACCTCCAGGTGGCCTCAAAATGCTCCCGTCCACGGCTGACGAGCCCAGGCCACGAAACGTTGTTGCGACGACGCATGTTACGCGTGTTTCCCCAAAGATAGCAGATCCGGGAATGGCCAGAGAAAGCCGACTGGAGACTCGACTCGCTGTCGTGCTGGCCATTCTAGGCATGCTGGGTGAAAGCAAAACCAGAAGCTCGCCACTCCTCCAAATGAACAAGCCCTTCAAGCAAGACGCGTCGCAGTGACGGCCGTGAACCGCGAAGCGTCACGCGCATCCAATGCTGTCGCCCATTGTTTTGGGAACGGTGGGAGGGTCCCCAGAAAACTCCAAGTGTGAAGAAAACGTGCCAACAAGTCCTGGGCTGCCAGCCTTGAAACAGCCACTGGCTGAAGGCGCATATTGCATTAAGAACTTGTGTGTAGTTCCCTGGGGGTGTACTGGCCGTCGTTCCAAGCAACGCACACAAATTGAGATCCTCTGGCCCATGACGCGGGCCGATGCATGCTTTATTGCTCCAGCTGCCTCGCAGATGGCCCAGAACAGAAACACCTCGGTTTACTTCTACTTCTGCAAAGCGGCATAGAAGCGACCATATGGAAGCTGGGGCAGTATAGCAATTGTGCGTACACGAGCGATGCCCATGCTGCATGAAAGGGAATGTGCGTGGATAACTTCGAACAGCAGACAGAGAAGAGATGAGAGGACAAATCTGTATCACAGATTTCTTGGCAGACGCCACGATGACGACAAGCCTGCTACAAGCTTTAGGACAAGAGCAAAGGGGGAAGAGAAAGTTCCGATCTACTCCCTGTACTTCCCTTGTTGTTTTCCACGGGTCCAACAAATGGTATGCATTGGGAGCACAGTCTGGCACATTACGCCTTCAGTGCTCGGTGGCTTCATCTTGGGCCATCCAAGCAACAAAAGAAGCAAACGCAACTACAGAAGAGGGATAGGCATGGGAAGAGCTGCGCGAAGGATAGGAATGTTGCACATGTCACACGCAGGAGGCCGAGCGTGCAGGCTATGGTGAATTACATGCCTTGGCCGTACCCGCGTTCCAGGCTAGCCATATCACGGCACACGTGAATGTCAAGCTGCACAAGCGGGGTACACACTCTATGTAAGATTGATAGCGTGCTGATGCTAATGCTGCTGTTTCTGCTGGTGCTACTGACGCTGCTGCTGCTGCTGCAGGTCCTGGTGGTGCCGCTGCTGCTGCTGCTTGTGCTGGTGCTGTTGCTGTTGCTATTGGTGGTGGTGCTGCTGCTACTGCTCATGCTGTTCCTGCTGCTGGTGCTACCACTCATGATTATCATGCCGCTGCTGATGGTGTTGCTGTTGTTGCTGCTGCTGCTGGTTATGGTGCGGCTGGTGTTGCGGCTGTTGCTGCTGCTGGTATTGATGCTAATGGTGGTGGTGTTCGTGCTGTTGGTGTTGGTGCTGCTGCTGGTGCTGACGCTGCTCTTGGTGTTGCTGTTGTTGCTGATGCTCCTGCTGGTGATGCTGGTGATGCTGCTGCTGCTGCCGTTGCTGCTGGTGCTGCTGCTGTTGCTGTTGCTGCGGGTTGCTCCTGCTGGTGCTGCTGCTGGAGCCGCTGCTAGTCACGCTGCTGCTGGTGCTGTTGTTGCTGGTGGTGCTGTTGTTGCTGCTGCTGGTGGTGCTCCCTCGGGGTCCTCTTAGGGCCCTCTTGGAGCTTGTTTGGAAGATCTTGGTGTCCTCTTGGTGCTTTCGGGGGCCATTTGGAGGGCCTCTGGGGAGCCTCTCGGGTCCCTTTGAGGGTGCTTTCCGGGTCCCTGGAGGGCCACTTGGGGCCATCTTGGAGAGCATCGTTCAAAAGATGGGGGTCCTCGATTTCGGCCCCCCCACACCGTCAGGAGCTCCCAGAGTCGCCTCTACGAGCACTCTTGGGGCTGTTTTGGGAGGTTCTGGGATCCTCTTGGGGCTCTCTTGGACGAGCATGCGAAGGACGAGGAACACGAGGGAGGAAGGGCCACAGGAGGAAACGAAAGCAGAGAGCCGTGTCAACAACCATATCAGTTTTTCCGCCCCCAAGCAAAGTAAGGCGCTGGGACACAAGAACTGTGTCACTTGAAGCGGCTTGGGATCTGTTCGCCGCTCGTAAGAGCATGCGATGTCCTGTTTGCTTTGCCATACGGGGTGACCGACGTCCTGGCTCTTTCTCCAAGAACGGTTGTTCGCACCGAGACGTTCTCTGACGGTCCCAGGGCCCCGCTAGGGGCCCCCCTTGTGGCCAAACACGGCCCTAAATCGCCCGTCCCGATTTTGTTCACGACGCAAACATGCCTGGGGCAGGAAGCGACATCCAAACCCGACTCCCGCAAACCATCGACTCTCTTGAATCGATGGGCGGCGGGGAGAAACCGGGTTGGGCCTTGAGATCCCCCCCCCCCAAGAGTTGGAAACGAATGCGATGTTTTGCGACCTTCTTGGCGGACAGGGTTCCCAATAATAATGGGAAACCAATATTCCTCCGCGGCACCTGCCGCACAACAACGACGAAGACAACTACGACTACGATCGCGATTACAACTACGGCTAAAACTGCGATTGGGACTGCGATTGCGACTGCAAACGAGACTACGATTACGACTAGAACCACGACGACAATCAAGATTACAATGACGATTGCAATCGCGACGACAATCACGACTACAACCACAACCACCTATTGCAATATTTATGATACCATGCTCAAAAATCCTCTCCCGTGTAGGGTCGCCCGCAGTTGATTACCCCCTGGAAGAAACACCAAGTATTATAAAACCCGCCCAACACGATTACGACTACAACCGATTTTGCGATTACGATTCCAATCGCGACAACAATCACGATTTCAATCAAGATTGCAACCACGACGACAATCACGACTACAACTACAAGCGCTGGTTCCTACTGCACCCCTCATGCGAAGATGCTCGCAAATCCTGTCGCGTGCAGGGTCGTCCACAATGGACTGTTCCATGGGTAAAAGACACCCCCAAAATGATAAAGCCCGCCCAACACTAGAGGGAAAATAATCTCCGCCGAAACGACGACGACGACGACGACGACGACGACGACGACGACGATAACGACCGCGAGGAGCAGCAGGGGGAGGACGAGGAGGAGGATCTGGAGGAGGAGGAGGAGGAGAACGAGAAGGGGGGAGACAAGCTAGGTGCGCTGCCATATCCGACGTCCTACCCATCCCTCCCATCCCTTACCATGGCGTAGATTTCCGCTCTATCCGCTCAGTCGGATGTCGTAGCAAACCATGGCATTACATGGCAGAGCATGGTTTTGAAGATCCACGCGTAGCCTGGCATAGCATGGCGTGGCGACGCCGCAAAGTGGGGGGGGTCAGTGGAGCGTGCTATTCTACGGATCTCAGCCGTTCGCTCCGCAATGTGAAAGGGTACTGAACCTATGTGCACGAACGTGTCCTAAAGACGAATCCAGGATGCTCTCAGGGTCGGCGGAGGGCACGCAGTGGCGGAAGATTGGCGGGATGACGAGAAGAGAAAATAGATACTCCGTTTTAATAATCAATCCAGGATATCGCGTCTGGTCCCCCTGGGCTTCGGACCGAGGTGAGATACTGTAAATCACCACACAGGCTAGCAAACGGCTCGTGCCAAAGTTGCTATGGACGAAACAGGCACATGGGCTCATTCACTGAGGGTTGTCCTCCCTCTCTGTTCTTACTGCATCTGTTTCACTGCTCTCCCACTGAAACTGACATGCCCCGAACCATCAGTGAGAGTCCTCAGTCTCTAGCTCAGGCAAGACACCCCATGTGTAGTCCATTGTGTCTAACTCCATCTTTCTTGAGGCGTCGCGTCTTCCATCATCAGAAGTCGTGCCTCTGGGTGTCGCTAGTCTGCCGCGATCTCCGACTCCGTCTCGATCTCCAAGTCATCCGGATATAGTTGCCACGCATCATCTTCATCCACTGCGAAGAACGTCTCCTGGTCGAGAGTGTCCATGCCTTTCTTCTTTCTGGCTTTCTCCGAAATGAAGTTCGCGTCGTAGATCAGCTTCCAGCTTCTTCTTTGTTGCCACAGCCCAGAGGTCGCGAAGTTGCTATACATCCGTTCCCACGTGGCTCTTGCTATATCATAGCAAGCAAGACGCCTTGCCCACTATATAAGTATTGTACGTTCCATGAAACAAGCATTTCAACTATCAAACATAGCAACAACATCATATCGGCCACATGTCATACATAAATATAGCCAATGTCGGCAAGCAACGCGCAATCCCGCTTGGATGCACACGTGTTCATCGGTGCGCCCGCAATTTGTACAGGACGTGGCGCGTTCGATGCAGTTCGTTCTCGAATTTCGCAGTGAACTCTGGTGTTGTTGTCGTTGTCACTGTTGCTGTTGTTGTTGTTGTTGTTGTTGTTGCTGTTGATGGCGGTGGCGGTGTTGTTGATGGCGTTGTTGGTGTTGTTGGCGTTGTTGTTGATGGTGGTGGCGTTGGCGTGTTGGTATGAATGTTGTTGTTGCTGCTGTTGTTGTTGTTGTTTTTGTTGTTGATTGTGCTGTTGTTGTTGTGGTTGTTGTTGCTGTTGTTGTTGGTGGTGTTGTTGTTATTGTTATTGTGTTTGTTGTTTTTGCTTGTGGGGTTGGTGTGTGTGGGTGTCTGCGTTGTCGTGTTTGTGTTGTTGGTGTTGGCGTTGCTCGTTTTGTTGGAGTTGTTGTTAGTTGTTGGTGGTGTGGTGTTGTTGTTGGTGTTGTTGTTGTTGCTGCTGCTGTTGTTGCTGCTGCTGTTGTGATTGCGCGACGCTGCGCGCGGTGGCGCGCGCAGGCCCGCGCGCGCGGAATGCCCCAGGCCACCCGCGGGCGGGAGGCATCGTGGACTCGAGCATCTTCGTGCTCACGGCGGCGGGCAGGGCGAGGAACGGGGGGGGGAGCGGTAAGCGCCCAGGCCGCGTCGGCCGCGAGCGGTCGGGCGGTGTTGGGCAAGCTATGCGGCGCAAGCAACGCAGTGCCGCGCAGGGGAGGGGGGCGGCGGCACAACTGGCAACAGCCGCAGCACGACGGCGATCACGAGGACGACCGTGACGACGGCCACCACGACGACGACGACGGCGGGCAATGTTTTGCCACATGGTGCGGGAGGTTCCGCTCGGACGTCGAGCCCGAGACTCCGCAGGACGCCTCCCTGCATGCTGATGTTGTCCCTCCCTATCAGTATCCTTTCCCCCCTCCTCCTCCTCATATGTTTCCTCCTCGAGCCTTCTCCTCCTCCTCCTCCTCTTCCTCCTCCTCCTCCTCCTCCTCCGTCTCCTCCTCTCCCTCTTCATTCTCCTCTTCTTGGTCCTCCTTCTCCTCCCAATTCCATGCATCCTCCTCCCCCTTCCCTCCTACTCCCTCTCGCGTTCCCTCTTGTTCCCTCCCTGACCCTAACGCGCCAACTACGGCACTGGTTCGCCCGAAGGCGGCACTTGCGCCAGTGGGGCAGCGCCACTGGCCTACAACGTGATCCAGCCCAATCCTCCGTACCCTGATCCCCCTGATCCTCCTTCTCAGTGTCATCATCCCCGTGGTATTCCTGTTATCCGTCTCTGCGTTTACTCTTCCGCGGGTCATCGTTGTTATGCTTCTTCGTCCTGCCCCCTCCTTTTCCCTTTCGTCCACCCCTCCCCTCTTCCACCTTATCCTCCTCATCTCTCTTACCAGCTTCAGATCCTCAGTGTTCCAACCCTCCCTGTTCTCAGTCTTCTCCTCTTCCTCCTCCTCCTCCTCCTCCTTCTCCTTCTCTTCGATCCTCATGTTCTCTCTCCTGTTATCCTCCTCCTCCTCCTCCTCCTCCTCCTCCTCCTCCTCCTCCTCCTCCTCCTCTTCCTCGTCTTTCAATTCTTGAGTACTCTCCTCATCCTTCTCCTCATCCGTCGCCTTCTCTTTCTCTGTCTCCTCCTTTTTCTCCGCCTCCTCATCTCCTCTTCTCTCCTACGTCACATTCCCTCTTTGGTCACATCCTCTTACGTGCGCCGCGCCGTTGGGCCAGCGTGCGCACCCGTGCTACTCACTGTACGGGCGGTTCAGTCCACCTTGGCCGGCGGGGCCATCTGTCCCCCTCGAACGCCCTTGGCCCCCCTCCCCCTCGACCACTGCCCAGGCCGCGGCCGCCAGAATCTCTCAAGCAAGGGCGGTGGGAGAGGATAGAGGCGGGTGGAAAGGGGAAGGGGGGGCTGCTGTTGAAGTCCTTGGAGGCCCTGGCAATGGTGGCCCTCCAGGGCCACTCGGTCGTTGCACTTCCACATCTCGCAGCCCCCCCCCCCTTTTCCCCCGCCACCTCTGTCGCACCGCCCTCCCCCCACCATCCCGCTCTCCCTTCGCAGCCCTCTCCGCCTCTGGGGCGGTTCGCCGCGAACCACTTGGCAGTGAGTCACGTGGGGTGCGAGCTCGAAAAACCAAGGTCCAAATAGAATTGCAGGTCGAGGCGCGCGAACGCGCCTTTCTCCCAGCACGTGACCCTAGAATAACTGGCCTGTGCCAATCTGGAGAGGACAGAATTCAAACTCTCGTCGTGCCACGTTGCATACCTCCTCGGGTGCCCGAAGTAGCACATCCTGACATTGGGAACCTTAAGTAGGGACAGTAGGCATGACGGTAGCGAGGGGCGACGGGGCCCGATTGCCAGGACGTGCCCGAGAACGCCGCGGCGCACAGGCCGTCGACGGAGGGGGGGCGCGTTGAAGGTCGGGGCAGGGGAGGGCACGGGTGGAGGGGAACAGAGATGGAGAGAGAAAGAGAGAGGGAGAGAGAGATGGAGAGAGAGAGAGAGAGAGAGAGGGGACATGCCATCCGCATAAGGTGCGCAACGTCAGATCACCTACTTATGAAGGGCGGTGATGCCACAGCGGTGCCCGAGTGCCCCCAGGCTCTAAGCAAAGCGCGGGCCTGCTGAGACAGGGCGAGCCCTGGTTCGATTTGATGACACCTCCCACCCCCCTGGGATCCGCATGCGAGGGGGGAACGGGGTGGGCGGGTGGGCGCCTGCCGCCGTAAACTGGCGACGTCTAGGGTGGAGGATGTGGATGCCTAAATTGATGCCATCTGCGGGCCATCGCGACGCGCGCAATTTTACATCCGTGCCCAGGGGCCACCAGTTGAACGTTGCTGTACTCTCAGGCCTCATTCGGCCCCCTCGTCGGCGGGCTTCTGTCAAACTTCCCTGCGATCGGTTGTACTACAGCCCTGCATGGGAGGGCGAGTAGGTGACTGACTGACTGACTGACTGACACACTGCTGTTGAACAATGTGTACACACGCCCACGTTACGCTAGCTGGGAGCCGGCGGCCCCGCGCGCAACCCCAGCCGACCCCCAAGGGGGCCGACTGCCCCGCGGGCAGCCCCAGCCGACCCCCAACGGGAGCCGACGGTCCCGCGCGCAGTCCCAGCCGACCCCCGAAGGAGCAGACGGTCCCGCGCGCGGTCCCAGCCGACCCCCAAGGGACCGACGGTCCGCACGCAGTCCCAATCGACCCCCTGTTATACACGTGCCGACGTGCGGGGGAAACGGGCGAGCGGCTACTTGCAGGATGGCAAGAGGTGAGGGATGAGAGGGGGGGGGGGAGGGAGGCGGGGAGAGAGGGGAGGCAGGAGTGAGGATGTGGAGGGAGGAGGAAGAGGAGAGGAGGAAGGGTGGAGGGACGGCGGGGGATGAGGGAGGAGGGGGGGGGGAGAAGGAGAAGGAGGAGGCGGAGAAGAGGAGGAGGTGGAGGAGGAGGAGGAGGAGGAGGAAAAGGATGACAAGGAGGGGGAGGAGGATGTGGTGGGAGGCATTCTTACTGATCTGCCGCCGCCCGCCCTCCACCCGCCTGCGTCCGCGGCCGCTGCTCCGTGCCCCTCCTGCCTTGCCCCGCCCCGCCCTGACCCGCCCCGGCCCACCCGCGTCAGATTTACAACTGCTTACCATCATGCAATTGTAACTACACTGTGCACACCCGCATGCATCACTCATCTCAGTTGCCGTTTTTTGGTATCCAAATCATCTTCCTATTCCACCGCCCTTGGAAGTAAGAATGCGCCGCGCAGCCCCCTCCACCACCTCGCCGCGTTCAGCAGGCGCGTCGCTCCACGTTCAGCGGGGGCGCCCACTTCATGGCCTTGTGGCCTTGAGGTTGCGCATTGTTTATGCGCAGCGCGGCCCTGTGCCGATCGATGCCGCGGACAGTGGCAACGCATCGGTCGGCGCACGAGCGTGCAGCGGTAATGTGTGGCCACCTCCCGACCCTCGGCGATGTCAATGGTTGCCTTGCAGGCGCGGTAGGTTTGCGTCGCAGCTTCGATGTTGCGCTCGGCTTGGCGCTCGACCGCGAGCCAATGCCAGCGCAAAGCTGCGGCGCGGAGGTGATGAGCACCCGCTATGTCGGGATCAAGCTGAGGGCGAGCATCGCGGCCGTTGCTCCCAGCCGCCCCTGCCGCTACCAAGGGGCCGACCTCGAGGTGATTGGCATCGGCCCCCCACTGCAGGCTGGCCGACGTCGACCACATCGGCGGCTCCGACCGCCGATGAGGGCTGCGCCGAGGCCGAGGCGGCGGGGGCGTCGGCGGAAGCCGAGGGCTAAACGGGCGCCGAGGAGGCGGATCTCGGCACTGGCTCAGAAGGCCAAGGCCAAGGACGCTTCGGCGGAGCAGGCCGGGGTTGCTATCCCACAGAGGATGCCGCTGGTAAGGGGGATGAGGGGGAGGAGGAAGCGGGCGGGGCCGATTGCGGCGAGGCCGAGTTGGCCGTGCAGGCCAAGTTCTCGGCCGAGGATGGGTGGATAGCAGAGGCGGCCGAAACCACCGATGTTAACGCAGTTGGTGAACCCGACCTGGGTCAATTGACGCAGTGGCAACTTGGCGGGCTGGCGACCGATCGCCGCGCCGCCGAGTCATTTCAGGAGGCCGAGCGAAGCCAGACTGTGGCGATCAACAGCCACGGATTGAACGCTTCACGCAACCAGTCCAGAGGGTTGCACATTCTTGGCGGGAGCTCAGGAGGGCCGACCGTCTTCGGCCGCGTAGGAGGTCTCATTTTTGACGTCGGCAACAAGCGGTTCCGAGTGACGGGTTCGGGCGGCAATTCGGGCGGGGGCTTTGGCAGCAGGCCCACCCGCAAGTTGTTGGCATCGTTTGCCGCCGTGCGTTCGGCGGGCTCGCAGTCTGTCATCGCAGTTGGATGCAATGAGCTTGAATGCTACAGCACGTGCTTAACAACTGGGTAAACCACCACCGCAACCACCGCCACCATCATCGTCATCACCACCACCACCATAATCTACATCATTATCCTCGCCATTGCCCTTGCTCTTCACGCCATCATCATCGCCATCTGCCTCCCCTTTCCTCCTCCCCCATGCCCTCTCCTGGGCATCACCGATAGCTCGCCCACTTCCAGTCGCGTGGGACATCTCCCACCCCCCCACCTCCCCCCGACCCCCGCAGCCCCGATGACAACAGCCGCGCGCATTGCGCCGCTGGCGAGAAGAGCCTCGGGGTGAGAAGGGGTCGAGGAGTGGCAGGGATTGCGCTGAAAGTGTGCGTCGATGCGTCGAGCGGTCGCTTGGGAAGAGCATGATCGGGAAAGGGGCCTGCTATTGCTGCACAGCGGGGGTCGGCGCCCGCGCCTTGCCCTCCCTAGCGGCCCCTCCCCCGATCATGTTCTGACCGAGCGAACGTCCGATGCATATTTCGGTTTGGGCGTTGGTTCCTCTCGTTGAGATGCCACAGCAGATGGTGCTTGGGCTTGAGCGGGACTCGGGCAGGACCGAGGAGAACAAGATGTTGGAGGATCTTGCCTGTCAATTGCCTGCGTTCCTCAGCCGTCGGATCCCCAGTGATGGACGCCAGCATTTCGTCCCACTCGTGCAAGGCAGTGCCACATGCTAATCATGCACCTCCTTCCCGAACGACGTGTGCGTACTTCGGGAGTGCATCCAGAACGCACCACCTAAACAGCCATTTCGCCTGGTCGGCTTTAGCCCTTAGGGCTGGTTTCTTTCTTGTCCCAAACATCCCCATTGTGAATTTGTCCATGAAGGGCGCTGGTTTCCCCTCCCTGCGTTGGCCCCCGAACCACTGGCCGATCTCATCGTTCATCCGATTTCCAGCAAAGCGTTCCCTCTCATTCTGCTCCCCCAAGGATGACCCGAATTGCGTGGTAGCGGCCAGTCTCTAAACAACTTCTAATATGATGCTTGCCATGGTCCCCAGACAAACCGTGTGAAGATAATCGACAGCATAGCTCCGCGAGACGGTCGCACCGAGAAGAGGGGACATCAACACTTCGTTGCGATTCTTGCATGACGTCTCCAGGGATGGTCTCCAAAATCGGATCCAAGCTGGAGTTGAAATGGCCCCGTAGTTGGCCACGTCAGCCAAGCCAGGTTGGGGGAATAACAGATCGCCTTTCTCCAAAACGCAGCTGCTAGCATTCAGAGCGTCGACGCGCCCTGTCAAGGTCAACCCTCTCCCCTTTTTCCTGGCGTCGAACGTTGGGCGGCCATGCTGGATGAGGCGGGCGAGGTCAGCATCGGATTCGATGTAAACCCACTTCTCGCATGCTCTGCACGCGTCAGCATGGGCATCAAAATCGCGATTGTGCCACGGCGGGTCGGAGAGTGACCCGATGGAGCTACAGATCTGTTTGTCTCACACATCCGCATCCGACACTTGCCGCCATCGCTCCACCCCCCTCGGCGCCGAGCTTAAATCCGAAATCTACCCTTGGAGGCTTCTAGAAGCCGCGGGGTTCCGTCTTTCTGAAAGGGCGAGGGGCGGTGGAAGGGGCGGGGCATACGTTGGCCAGAATCTCGCTAGAAGAGCCCAGGCCGATCTCCCAAGTCGACCTTGTCAAACCCCCGCGCTTCGAGATTGCTATAACGGCATTCACTGCATCCCTATCATTGCCCCCCTCATTCTCTCCCTATCTCTCTGTCTCGCTGTCTCTCGGCCTTTACCGCTCTGTCTTGCGATGCATTCATCATTATATGGCTCCTCCCCTCGTCCCTCCTTCTTTCCCACTCTCCCTCTCTCCTTCTTTCGCTTGCCGTTCCCTTCCACGCTCCCGATCTGTGTTCTCTATATATGTCCATGCCTCTCTCTACGTTGTTGGCGATGCCCCTCGACGAGTACTTAGTGGCCAGGGGAATCTCCCGCGGGGCCTGGTTGCCATCCAAGGCCGGCCTGAGGTGGCCTCCGAAAACTTCCGAGCGCGGTTTGTCGCAAACCATTGTGTTCCTTGCATCCAAAAATCTGGGCCACACCCGAAGCAAACCCCTGGCGCCCTGGGTTCCGCAGAAGTCGTCGCGTGAAACGGCGGAGAGGGAATCAAGAAGGGGAGCGCCTGCATGGGGGAGGGGGGGGGACTGGAACATGGGAGCAGTGGAGGTGCTTAGGGAAAAGGGGTCGCGGGTTCTAGCGGGGGATGGCGGGTGGGAGGGGGGGGGAGCGCAACAAACCCCCACCTGGCTCGACGACGCTGCCGTTCAAACACCGCCGCCCCCGAAGCATCCGCGGGCGTCGGCAAGCCTCGCGCATTGAAACAGCAGCGGCGGCAAGAGTGCACAGATGCTAGCCCCTCCCCAATCGACGACGGCAACCCTCGGACGGCCTCGGCGCAGATTCGACCCTGCGGCAAACAAAACATAAAAAAACGGATCCTGAAATTGTACATGCCCCTCAGGTTCGTGTTGCACAGTGGGCATGGGCTTCGCTTCGAAGACCACGTGGGTACCCCTAACATCTTGCAAGCTGCCTCCCAATCAAGCTGAACCTGTATGACTGCCCCAGCAAAGCCGAGGTCACATCCGCCGAGTGCTTTCCGAGGGTCGCTGTCGTCGAAAGGATTGTCGTCCCAATCGACATCTGGGTACTTGCCCTCTGCGATGGCGGCCAAGCACCATCGAACAAACGTAAAAAGGCGACTGTAAGTGCAATGACCACCGCACCCGCATTTACAAGACATCTGTGATCTCAGAACCACGCCAGGGTGCCTCTGACCAGTCACAAGGTTTACGACTGAAATAACCAAGACTCCCCTGACGCGTCCAGCGCTAGCCGTGCCACCGTATTTGGCGGTGTCGGTATACAACCCCAGGGGGACGACGAATGCGCCTTCTGGCGCTCCCTGAACGATGGGGTGCTGGTGGTACGAGGGCGGCCACGACTTCGAAGCAAACTCTGCCCGTATTTCGTTAAAGCTGTGTGGCGTGCGGGTGAGTTCTCTATGCAACAGCTCATGGTGCGGGCGGCAGTTCAATAATAAATCAATCCTGGGTTTCTTTACAGTACTCTGCCCAGGACATGATACCGCGGCCGACTTCAATTGGTGAGCAACCCCTTGCCTAGCCAATTGGTCATCAACTTTCTTTTGATAATGCCCTGAAGCCCTGCCAGGTGGTAGACCCCAAGAGTTGTCGATGCATGATCCCGACTTCGAAGCCAGGTGCACCAAAACACACAGCTTGGCAGCAGATAATTCACCCGTGCAATAGAGCGACAGCAGCTCGCGCAGCAAACTTTCACCAGCTGCCCGCTGGTCATCAAGTGACTGGGGGGGGGGGCCGTGGATGCGTCTGCGCTTGTCTGACATGCGCACTCACGCGCATGGGCGCTTGAGCAAAACGTTGCTAGAGACGTCTGTGCTGCTGTTGTTGCCCCAGGGGCGCCCGACAGGGGCGCGCGAGGCCCCCTGAGGCCCCGAGGCGCACCCCACAGGGAATCCAACTATCTTCTGGTGCTTCCATCGGTGCCACCAAAAACACCCGCCAGGTAATCGAAACTGCACTGCTGTGCCCCCGATCGCACATCATGACTCTCCCCCTTTACACCATCGCCATGTGACCCCCCTCCGCCGCGGCCAACGCCCAAGTCCCCCCCCCCCTCCAACATGTCAGAAGGCTGGGTGATCTCGCATGCAGTTATGGTTGATCGCTGTCGTCGTGCGGGGGAAGGGGGGGAGGGGACATGGTCGGATAATTGCATTGGGCGTATGCGGGGCAGGGAGGTGGGCATCTTTGCGCGCGGGGGGAAGGGGCGGGGGCACGTTGGCCGATCTCGGAGCCATCTTCAACAACGGCGTGGGCCATCTTGGGCCTTGCCGCGGCGAGCCGCTCCCCTGCGCCCTCCTGAAAAGCATCTCGCACTGGCGTTGGGGACGAGAGGGGAGGAGGGAACTGAGGAACTAGCTAACGAGGAAGGGCGGTGAGAGCAGAGCTGCAAGATAGAGGACACCGATCATGCGTCGGAATGGCTACCCCGCGTGCCGCGCCCCAGGAGCTCCAGATACCGACACGGTCAAGCTGGTACAGGAGCCCCGTTTCTGTTTAGCCCCTCTCGCGTGTCCTCCCTCCATCCGTTCCACCTGCCTCCTTCCACTCTCCTTGGGTTTCTGGCAACGGCTGCGCCCATGTAGGCCCGTTGTCGTTAGTCCCGCACACGTGAATGTGGGGTGTTTTTTTTTCGTGAGGGTTAACAAACGTCCTTGATGCGACCACAGCTTCTTTTGCGACATCATTTTGGTTAGTCAAAGACGCCTTCGGGACATGGCTCTGATCAACATTCGTTAACATCATGTCTGCATGTTTGAAAGCACCTGAGGGGGCAAGTGTGAGTGTACATGAAGTTTGTTTTTTTCAAACATACACATGGGTTTGATGTCTGCTCATCTAGCTCAGCGATGGCTCAGCGATACCCCCCCACACTCAGCGATGACGCAGCGATCGTTGGCCCTGATATTTATCATGGTTTATGTACGACTCAGCGATCGCTCAGCTATCGGCTCAGCGATGGCTCAGCGAAAACTCAGCGATCTCAAACCGTAGATTTTTTTGATAATCTTGAATATGTTTTATGTTTTTTTGAAACGTAACAAACAGTTTGCTCGACAACCACAATGGGTCGATCCACGATCGCAGATCATCGCCGTATCCTACGCGCATCCACCCTGCCCAACGGGTCTGGAGACGCGTGGCTAGAAATTAGATTGGCAGCTAGCGTTCCGCATACGCGTGTTGTGCACCACACAGCGTTTCATGTTAAAAGCTCACAATCGTGGGTGCAACAAGCTATATGTGGCTGATGGCGAGGTCTTGGCGTATGCGGAATGCGTGTGCCCGATCTCTCGAGAAGCCTGCTCACGTGCTGCGCCTCTTCTTGCGAGGCTGGCCCTCCTCGCCCCTGCTGCCTGAGCCCCCTGGCGCAGCCGCATTAGCCTTGGACGTCTTCCCGCCCTTCAGGGGCGTCACGGCGTCGGCCTGGTTGACCGAGTCGTGGGCCGAGAGGGTCCCTTGCACCTTGGCGTGCAGCTCGCTCACCAGGTCCTGCGGTTGCGGAGGTGGCGGCGGGGCGGGGGAGGTCGACCGCATCGCGCCCGCTGGGGGCATCGTCCGACTTGCCTCCTCCCAGGGCCCTCAGACCCACTCCTCCGCGCAGCCCGCAACCAACCTTCGTGCATCTGCCTCCCCGTGCACATGTACCATCCGAGTCCTTCCCCTCAGCCTTATCTTGTTGTGTTCTCTCTCTCTCTCTCTCTCTCTCTCTCTCTCTCTCTCTCTCTCTCTCTCTCTCTCTCTCTTCCCTCTCTTCCCCAGTCCCGTTCACCTTCTCCCTCCCCGTTCCCGCTTGCCCATCCGCCCCTGGCAAGTCCTCGACCTCGCTCAGGCCGTCCGCCATGGTGATGATCTTGCCGTCCGAGAGCTTCGACTTCACCTGGGATCGCGGCGGGGAGGGAATGGGGTGCAGGAGGGCCGTCGTCTTCGCCAACGTCTGCGGGGCGCTAGCCGTAGTCGAGTCGAAACGAAAGGGCGAGTTGGGCCGTGGCAAGGTAACAAGAGAGATAAGAAAACGGACACGGAGGATGAGGGGTAGGAGTATGAGGAAGGAGGTGGCAGAGGAGGAGGAGGACGAGGAGAAGGAGGAGGACCACATGGATGCGGAGGAGGAGGAGGAGTAAGAGGAGAGGGACAAAGGGGGGAGGCGAAGAGGGAGAAGGAGAACGAGGAATGAGGAGACGGCGACGGAGGATGAAGATAAGACAGGTGGAGGCGAGCGGCTGAACAATGAGATGGACGATGCGGAGGACACCGAAGATCATGCAGGAGGGGACGGAGTAAGAAGAGGAGGAGGAGGAGGATCACGAAGGAGGATTGGATTTGCCACAAGGGCGATGGCCTTCGTGGGCAAGAAGCCGCTCAGCAGGAAGCCCGCGAGCGTGTTCGACTGGAGCTTGCTTTCCAGGACCTCGATCTGGCTCTTCAAGCGCCCCTCGACCTCCTTCGTGGCCGCCCACTTCCAGGCGGTGTCGCTGGTGATGTTGAACAGGATGGATTTGGCGCTGCTCACGGCCTGCTGCGCTGATGTCACGATCTTCTTGGAAGATCTCATCGCTTTCTGGACTGGCCCGCTCTCAACAGCACGCCTCGATGACTTGCCGTCTCCTCCCTTACCTCCCTTCTTTTTGCCTTTTTTTGTCTCCTCGGCCCGCCTCCTCCCCTTTGTCCTCGCGCCTGCTCCTCTGACCGTCACTCTTCTTGTCACGGCCTCCTTCCTCATCCTTGAGGCGGTTCCCCTTGCCCGTGATGCCCTTCCTCGAGGTCGTGCCAAGCTTCGAGCGGCGCTTGATCTTGTCCCCCTTCTTCTTCTTCTTCTTCTTGCCGATCTTCGAGCTGACGTCGATGGCCTGGTTGTCTGCCTGCTTGTCCTGCTGCATTGTCGTGGTCCAGCGGCGCGTGAACTGCTCCCTGTACTGCAACTGAAACCACATGAACTTGACCGTCTTCCCCCCGTTGGGATCTAACTGACAAAACGGGTAGCCTAAGTCGATACAATGATCGCAAATCTCGTGGCACGTGTTGATAGTGAACTCATCTTCGTGGCCCGACGGGCCTCCTTCCTCGTATGTCATGCGCAAGAAGCTCACGAGGCGGCCCTGCTTGATGAAGTCCTCGCTGTACTCCTCGACGTAGGTGCGGTAGCGCTTCAAGAGGCCTTTCCATTCCTCTTCGACCCATTCTTGCTTGAACACCTCCTTGTCGATGGCGTTCTCCCACCTCTGGGCCAGCTCGTGGTTCTTCTTGCACTGCCGAGTCAACCTGTTGCCCAGCGCAGACCGCTTCGTGAACATCTGGCCAGTCTCCTTGGCCTTCAGCAGCTCGAGGTCGCCCAGCCTGTTGCGGTCGGACGCGTTCTCCTTCTGGATCGCCTCCTCCAACTTCGAGAATTGGCTGCGGCCAGCTGGAGCGACGTCGGGCTTCGTCAAGAACCCAGCCTTGCTGGCCTCCACCTGGCGGGCTCGCTGCAGCAACTCATCGTGGAACGTCTTCAGGATCTTCTTCTTCACGGGCGTGAGCTTCTCGGCGCGCTTCCTGGCGGCGGGGGGGCAGAGGAGGAAGAACGCATAATGGGGCAGGAGGCGAGGTGAGGTCAGGGGCAGTAGATCTACGACAGTGGATCCGATGGAATGGCCCTGGGGCGGGCCGAGTGCATTAAGACGCCAGTCCCTCCCCCTCCCCACCAACAACGAGCGCAAAGGAGCCCTCGCTGAAAAAGCGAGGGCGCAAGGGGGGATGGGGGGGGGGAATTTTGCACGAACGGCAAACACTGATTGGAGGTAAGGGGACGGAGCTGGCGAGGATTAACCCCAGACTCCTGGAGCACGGCGCGCCATCGCCGCCATGGGCAGGGGTCGTCGGCGGGCTCGTGGGGGATGCTGGCTGAGGCCCCGTGGCAGCATCAGCAGGGGCGAGGTCGGCGTTGGCCATCGAGGGGGCGCTCTCGGCGCCGCCCTCGGCGCTGCCAGGCGACGCCCTCGGCGCCGCCCTCGGCGCTGCCAGGCGCCGCTGCTCAGCCTCGAGATCCATCTCGAGCTTGGCCATCTCCTCCTTCTTCGCCCTGATGTCCTCGAGGCGCTTCTGGAGCGCGTCCGCGGTGGCAGGGTCAGTCGGTGAATCTGATGGCGATGCATCTTGAAGCTCCTCGACTTCAGGCCCCGATTCAGCTCCCGACTCGGCCTGCGTCTGGGACGCGGCTGCCGGCGGGCGCGGGGACTGGCTCGACTCGATTGCGATGGCTTCGCCATCGCCCTTCGCATGCGCCCTCCTGAGCTCCTCGACCTCGGCGAGCTCTTGCTCGAACGCGCCGATCGCCAGCCTGCCTGGGGCGAGTCAGCAATATCAAAGGGGGTCGTCCGCGCCCGTAGACGCGGACGGTTGAAATGCCTTGCCCATCGCTCGACCCCCGCGGCGAAGCTGGGGGGAGGGGACATGAGGATGAGGAGGGGATGGGGAGGAGGAGGAGGATGAGGAGGATGAGGAGGAGGAGGCGGAGGCGGAGGGGGATGAGGAGGAGGAGGAGGAGGAGGTGGATGAGGAGGAGGTGGAGGAGGAGGAGGTGGAGGAGGTGGAGGTGGGGGAGGAGGAGGAGGAGGAGGGAGGAGGAGGAGAAGGAGGAGGGTCATGAGGAGGAGGAGGAGGAGGAGGAGGAGGAGGAGGAGGAGGAGGAGGAGGATGGGGGTACGAGTCAGAGGCCGTTCGACGCTCGTCTACTCAGACACGGCATTATGGGGTCCGAAGCCCTTCCTCCAGCCCCAGCCTTCGCCGCCAGCCTCGGGCAGTGTCGCATCTCCCTCCTCCCACTCCTCTGGCTGACGAGACATGGCGGATGGCGCCCTGCTGGCGAGCAGCGCTCGGTCTGGGCCCGCTGGCGAGCAGCGCTCGGTCTGGGCCCCGAAGCGGGAAGGGCTCGAGCATTCGCGCCAGCGGCCGAGGTCTTGGAATGGGCCTGCCTGAGAATTGACGCGAAGAGGATACGGGGGCGGAGAAGAGAACGATGAAGAGGACATTGCGCGGAGGAGGACGAGAAAGAGAGGACGTGGGGAGGCAGAGGGGAGAGGGGAGGGATGAGGAGAAGGTGAGGGAGGGAGAGGCCGAGGGGGAGGAGGACGAGGAGGAGAATGAGGGTGGGGATGGAGACGGAGAAGGGGGAGGAGGCGGCAACGGGACTCGATCCTCCTAGAACGGTCGGCGGATCGGAACCTTGAACGCCCCTTCAGCCTCATAATGGTTACTACCGTGTGACAGTTACCCTTATGGTCGACGGGCTCCCCTCCTCCGCCTCCTCTCAGAGCACGTGAGCTAATCCCCCATAGTCTCCCCCTGCGCCTCCCTCTGTGTCTTACTCTACCGTGACTGCCGTACATTTCGCTTCAACCTATTTCAGATGTTGGCGCCGTTCTCTTTGGGGCCATCCCCAGACGGCGGGGGCGTGGGGGGTGGGCGATCGTTGGGCGCGCGCAAGCGCTTGACGGGCGGGCGGGGCGAGGGGGGTGGGTTTGGTGGGGGGCGGCGGCCGAAGCTAAGCAGCGTTCGGTGCGACAGCCGCGCTATTCAGACGACAGGGGGGCTGATGGCTTCAGGCGCAACGCACGGACCTCGAACAATCCGACAACGTCGCGCCGCCCGCCTTCTCAGCGCCTCGCGCTGTGCTCCACCGTGAGACCGCCCGCCTGCTCCGCGTCCTCATCGATGTCCAGCGGGCGCCACGGCGCTGTTGGCGGCTGGTTTGCACTGCAGCTCTAGCAGACGACGCGTGAGAAGACTCCTGGACAGGACAGACGGAGGGTTGTTACGAGGGGCGATGAGAAGACTGAGGGTCGTGGGTAACGACAGGGGCAAGAATGGCGATTAGAAGACGGAGGACGCGAACAAAGGTTGAGGAGAAGAAGAGGGGGGATGAGGAGAAGGAAGGGAGACGAGGAGGAGGAGGAGGAGGAAGAGGAGGATAGTGCGGCGGCGCAGCGATGGCTTCGGCGCTGATCGGAGCCGCGGTCGGGCAGGAGAGGGCGCCGCCGACGACGTCGCCGCGGGGCTGCCCGACGAGCCCATGCAAGGAGCGGACGGGCGGGCCCGCGGATCGCATCCTCCAACTCCCCAACCCCACCCTCCCCCCCTCCCACCCGCCCGCTGCCATCCCACGACCTCCCCCTCCCACCCCATCCCTACACTACTTCCCGATCTGCTCTATCGATCGCGCCCCTCAGCGCACAGTCAAGTTCTCGCGCGCATTCAGCCGAGAGCCGCCCTCGGACAAGGTATCGATCAGAGCCCGTTAAACCCCAACGAATACGACCGACCGAAATGCATTGCCACAAAAATAAACGAAGTGAGTCCTGCGCGGAGGCGCTGGCATGCTGATGCCGCTGGTGTCGATGCCATTGTCCACGCGGTGCGAAGCCTGGTGCTTCCTCAGCGGCTCTTTGCTGGTGCCGTCATCCTCGCAGCTCTCCTCGCTTTCGTCCTCTTCCTCAGCTTCGCCCTCTTCCTCCTCTTCGCCCTCGTCCTCCTCTTCCTCCTCTTCCTCTTCTTCCTCATCTTCGCCCTCGTCATCCTCTTCCTCCTCTTCTTCCTCTGCCTCACCTTCCTCCTCTTCCTCTTCCTCATCGCTCTCTTTCGCGACTAGCTTCTTCCCGCAAGCCGCTGGCCGCTTGCGCGGGCGCATGCTCTCCTCACTCCTGCTCGCCTTGGCCCGCAGCGCGGCGGTCCTCCTCTCCGAGCTTCCGACAGCAGCTGGCCTTATGATGCAGCCGTGGCCTGAAGGCCGCTTCAGTGCGGCCGCGTGGATGTCCGTGTCTTCGTCGCTGTCCTCTTCCTCCTCCTCCTCCTGCGCCTGCTCCGTCTCCTCCTCGCCCTCCTCCTCCTCTTCGTCGCCCTCGCCCTCCTCCTCCTCTCCGCCCTCCTCGTCGCAGTCTTCGTCGTGCGCGTCTTCCTCATCGGCCTCTGCCTCCTCCTCCTCTTCCTCTTCATCAGCGCCTCCCTCTGCATCGGCTTCCTCGTCTTCTTTGTGTACTTGCTCCTCTGCGTCCTCGTCTTCTTCTTCCTCCTCCTCCTCCTCCTCCTCCTCGTCCTCGTCCTGATCTTCGTCGCGGCCGCTCGCCGCGGCAGCCGCAGCACCGCCCTTCGCCCCCTGCGTGGTGCGGCGGCTGTCGGTCGCAGCTGCTGGTCTCTTCAGTGCAGGTGCCGTTGTGCCGCAAGCTGCGGCTGGCCTCTTCATGCCGCTCCTCGTGCTTATCCTGTTGTCCATCTCGAGTTTCTCAGCCTTGAGGTCATCGAGGCTAGTGGATCCAGCACAGTACCGTTTTGCTGCTTGCACCATCCATTTCTTTGCTGTTGCTGGATCGTGGTGCTTGTGGCTCAGCTGCAGCCGCTGGCGCCCGCCGACGGTCAGCACGACTCCAGTGGTAGTAGTACCATCCTTTTCTTTGGACAATGCTTTGAACTCAGCCCTCACAGTCTCGCCGTTCATCTCGCCAGAGTAGTAGATGTTGGCACCTGGCTTCGTGCGCATCTCAGAGGGGGCAGGGCGATCAGCAGCGTCAATTTCAGCTGGCTGTCGTTTCTTCGTGGTCGCTCTCCTTCTCGGAGTGCCACCGCCGCGTGAGCTGTCGTGCTCCTGTCGGGTCAGGGTGTTCAACACAGCTGTGCTTCCATCTGGCCACCTCGCCGTCATGAACGCCGTCGCTGGGGCGCCAGGGTCACAGAAGATGTCCCGAGTCGTCTCTGGCGAAGCGTCGCGTCGTCCTTTCCTCCACGCCACGCCAGTGGATTTGTCATACCCGATCTCTAACTCTGTGGTGGGGTCTCCTCGTGCACTGCTCCTCTCGCCCAGTCCCTGCTGCAATTCTCTCAGGCGCTTCATCCATCCTGGGATCGGCTTGCCAATCTTCTCCTTGTTGATGGGGTCATACAAGTGCTTGCACATGCTTCTGATCCTGGCTGGGGGGACGGGGCGCGCGGGCAGCTGACGGGAGGACGACCCCCTATCGGACTTCACCGTGTACGGTTCCAGATGGAAGGGGTTGTTGGGGCAGGGCGTGGGGGCCGCCGTCGCTATCGTCGTCGTCGTAGTCACTGTTGTCGCCGTCGCCGTCGCCAAGCCCTCGTTCGACCGATTCGATCCCTGACCCCCGCTCCTCAACGAGTTCACGGCGGCCCAAGACTGGGCAGCAGCGTCGTCGAAGTCCCACTCGGCCTTCCTGGACCGCGCGACCGCCTCGAGCGATCGCAACATTGCCTTCTCATTGAAGGACAGGTTCGGCGCTATCTTCTCCAAGGACGCCAGCAACTGTGGATGTTGTTTTTTCGCTGCCCCCCATGGCCCGATGCACCCCCCTCGGCAAACGAATGTCACGGCACCCCCTCGCACGATGGCCCTCGCAGCCCCATAAGAGAAAGGCCAGCGCCAGCAAGCGCGCGCAGCGTTGCTGGTGCTGGCCTTTCATAAGACAAGGGGAGGGGTTCAATGTCATCGTCGTCATCGATGCCGCCGGCGTCGGCCGTCGGCATCGAGCCTTCGCGTGCTTCTGGATCTCTGAGATGGCCACGTCCGTCAGCCGATCCTGCCCTGGTGAGCTTCCGTACTTGAGGAAGTCGGGCGCGGAGATGTGGTGCTTCAGCGCCGCCGCCAGGGCATCCTCGTCCCTGGGGGGCGGGCGGTGGCGGGCGGGGCAGCGTCCGGGCTGACGCGGGGGTGCTGGGCGATATCTGCGAGGGCTGGTTGTGAAGAGAGCTGGGAACGGAGGAGTGGTTGAAGGGGATGAGGGGCGGAAGGGGATGAGGGGGGGAAGGCGCATGCGTACTTAGACAGAGATCGGGACACACAGACGTGGGTGTGGGCACAATGCGAGAGCGACCGACACGACCCCTCTCTCTCTCTCTCTCTCTCTCTCCCTCCCTCGCTCCCTCCTCCGCTCTCTCTCTCTCTCTCTCTATATCTACAGTTGTCTGCTCCATGCCGACCCCCCTCTACTCACTAACCTATCCCGCTCTAACCTACCATTCAGCTGTTTCCCTGCCTGCGTGATCTGAGCTGCTCTGACCACTATGCTCTACGCTCCTACGCCGCGATGCGCTCGACTCTCCCATGCAGCCCACGCGGCACAACCAACAGGGGGGGGTGGCAGCGAAAGAGGACAAGCGAGTGATAGTGAGAGATCAGGGATGACGAAGGCAGAGAGAGGGAGGGAGAGAGATCGAGGGCGTAGAATTAGCAACACAGATGTGCAATTTATATACACGGTGGGGACGCGAACGATACACGATAACGAAACAGAGGGGACCCGCGACGGAGAGGGAGAGCGATAGGGTGCCGAACCAACGGTTGGAGCGAGAGTGGGCGAGGGGACACGCAGCAGAAAGAAAGGACGAGAGAACACGTATTCCCTCCACAGAATTCGTGAGAAGGGATGGCAGAGGGGGAGGGGAGGGCGACATTTCGAGTAAAGTAAGGGAGATGAGGGAGGAGGAAATGCAGGGGGGAGGACGGACCCATCCCTCCAATGCTTCTCTCTCCCTATCTCCCTATCTCTCTCCCTATCTCTCTCCCTCGCTCTCTCCCTCGCTCTCTCTCCCTCTCTCCGCCGCTGGGGCTCGGTGCGGCAGGGTCTACATCGCATGACCTGGACGTCGTCCCACTGCCCTCCCCCTCACCGTCACCATTCCAATACTTTAGTGCTGATTCGATCGCCCACTCACTCATACACTCACTTCTGTTTCGTCTCTCCCTCACTTCTCCGTCTCCCTCCCACGCTCAAAGGACCGAGGGTGGATGTAAGTTTCGAGGACACCTGTCTTCCGTCAGCCTTTCCCCCTTCCCTCCCCCTCCCCCGCAACAAAAAAACAAAAAAAAACGATCCCGCAGCGCTTGCGCGCCGAGCCCACCATCGCCCGTGGCGGGCCCGCGCGGCCCTGAAGGGCGGGCGCCCTGGGCCACGAAACGGGCGCGGGCAGGCGGCGACGTCGACCCCGCTCCCCCCCGAGGAGCAGGACGCGACCTCATCGTCGCCATCCCACGGAGGGAAGGCCGATCCGCTCGACCCGTGCGTCGCGCACGGGTAACTAGCGTGTTCGTCGCGCGTCTTGTGTTTGAATTGTGTCTGTGTGTGTGTTTGTTTGCTTGTGTTTGTTTGTTTGGTTGTGCTTTGTTTGCTTGAGTTGTTTGTTTGCATGTTTGCTTGATGTGTTGTGTGTTTGTTTGTTCGTTTGTTCGTGTGTTCGTTTGTTCGTTTGTTTGTTTGTTTGTTTGTTGGTTTGTTGGTTGGTTGGTTTGGTGGTTTGGTGGTTTGTTTGGTTGTGTTGGCGATTCGCTCGTGTTTGTGTTGTACTTCCTCGGCACAGTCATGTTCCGCGGGGTGCGCGCAGTTCATGCACAAATAAACCGCGCGCAAGCACGCGCGGCATATGAATAACCAAGCGGACCATAGGAACCACTGCATAAATCAAGTGCAATGATGTGTATATATGTATATATACCTTTGTACATCATGATATAGCAAGCTAATTGCTCTATAAGCATTGGCGTGTTATATAAGCATTATCATCGTGATTCGTTATAATATAAGCATTGGCACATATACCAATCGCAGAGCAAGTTCACGACCCCTGGGAGGTTGTAGCTCGCTCTCGCCTTCTCGGAGTTCTTCGTCATGCAGTCGCTCAGCTGCGCGCCGCTGTGACACCACCGCAATGAAGTTGCTGCCGCCGCCATGCCTCTCTTCAGAGCCAGGGCTTCCAGTGCACCCCTCTTGTCTTTCATGCCCAGCGCGCTGCTCTCCGACCAGTCCAACGCATCGAACACGCCGCGGCAGTCCAGTACGAAGGCCCCTGGAATCTTCGCACATGCGGTCGCCCACTGCTTCCGAGGTGTCGGTCCTAGTCGGAGTTCGCTCAGCACCAGTCTACAGAATTCCAGCTCCTCCTGCGCCTCGCTTGTCACCAGTACTTCTGCCGCACTCGAACTCCGGCACGCTCGAGGTAGCTTCGCGGACGCCCGCGCTATTAGTGAAATCGGCGCCTCCTTATTCTGCTTCAGGTTGTAGTCTGTCATGAAGATCAGGAAGCCTCCCTGTGACGAACCATCTCGTCGAACATCCCAGGCGGCATCCGAGTGCCCCACGACGCAAGGGTTGAGATGCTTCTCCATGATCAGCTCCTTCTGGACCTCTATCTTCGCTCTCCGAATCAACTTGCCGGCCTGCAAGAGTGCGTTGATGGCGGCCGTGTTCGCGTGCGCGAGTAGCAAGGACAACTCTGCACATATCAGAGGTACTCCCTGAGTCGCCAGCCACATCAGTTGTCCTAGGACTGCTCGAAGTTGGGTGGCCTCGCTCGGCGTAGCCGCTGACTCGATGTCCTTGCGGCGCTGCGTCGGCATGTCGACATCCTTCAGCTCCTGCGCGTAGTCGACCATGTTGAGATGGATGCGTCCCCAAGTCCTCGTACGACCGTCGTACTCTTGTCTGATCCTAGTCCCACACTGCACAAACTCTTGAGTCTCCCAGCTGCCCCACTAGTAGGCTTGATGAAGTCGTTGAAGTGCGTCGGTGGCAATCTTCGATGTGTTGCCGACCGCAATCATGAAGTCATCCACGTGAGCTACTGCCAAGCCGCACAGCTTATCACTCTTGTCACGGAGGTACCATAGGCACGGCTCAGTAATGGACTCGACCCAGCCAAGCTTCTCCATGTCTTCCTCACTCGTGACCACCAACGTCTAGGCGCGCTCACTAGGCCGTAGACTGCCGTCTTCAGCTTGATGCACTGGTGGTGTTCCAGCCGCATAGCTCCCCGCAGCTCCTTCACCGGCTCTGCCAGGACGTTGCGATCTTCTTCTCCAAGATCCCCTTGGAGAAATGCGGCCAGGACGTCGCCCTTGAACGCCTGGAACCCCATCGATGCTGCAACTCCCAAGAACATCTGTCTCGCTCTGCGGCTGCGCGTTGGTGATGCGGTCTTGATCTGGCCCAGGCTGGGATCGGTATACCCTAGTACGACGAGTCGGGCTTTCAGGTCCCCCGATTCCTTCCGGGCGATGACCCAACGCATCTTCATCATCGCTCCGGGATGTGCTCCTGCTCGACTAGCCGCCCCGCAGACCTTGTACTTCATGAACGACTTGATCTCGTTGTTCTTTGCTACTGGCAGTTGCGCAGACCTTGCACTGCATGAACGACTTGATCTCGTTGTTCTCTGCTACTGGCAGTTGAGCTCTTTCTTCCGGGGTAAGGTTCTTTAGCTATTCTGCTTCACCAAGGCTGCAAGAGCTTTCTCCGGCTTCTGATACAGCAGGCCCACGTCATTCTCCTCCACCTCGAATGCCTCTGTGACTGCCAGTGCTGAAGCTTCTTCTCCGACGTGACCTATCATATTCTCTGTTCGTAACTTCTTGGTGGATTCCCAGGGAACCTTCCATTCTTCTGACTCTCCTCCTTCGGGCTCCCTTCGCAAAGTGTCTTGCAGCGCAACGAACGGCACCTTCTTATTGAGCTCTGACAGATAGCCTATGAAGTCAGCTCGCTGACGTTTTACCTCACGATCACACGGAGGTTCTGTACTTGCCTCGCGCTTATTGATTCCTTCCAGTGGTGGCTCGCTGTCCCATTGAGTAGGTCGAGATGGTCGTGCAGTGCCTCACCTCCGTGCTCTTCATCTCCTTGACGAGGTCCTGGTGGAGATTCCTCTTCTTCCTAATGAACTTCCTCTGCTTGGGCGGCTGGTTCGTGATGTGCAGGTGGTGCACTTCCAGGTTGCTCGTCTACTTCGCCTTCTGGGATATCGCCCCATTCGTCAGGTCCTGCACTATTTTCCTGAAATGATCTGAACTTCCGGCAGATATGTTCTCCAGCGTCTGCTCTGCCTTCGTAGTGGAACGTAGGTGTGCTGAAGCACCTCGTACCAGGCGACCTCCATGTACCAACAAGACTATACCTCTGCGCTCGCAAGCTCCATTCTTCATCTCGCGCTCTTGCATGAGTGCGGTAGCTGGCCCGTGAAATCGTCCAGCCATGCCCTGCTTAGATTTGTGACTGTTCCCTTTGGAGCTTCTCCAGTAGTGGGCTTTCTCGCCTGGTTCCCACGTCTTGAACGGCCGCGTCTTCGCCAGCAGCGCCCTCTTTGTCTTCTCCGACAAGTAGTGGTCTACACACGCCTTGCGCGCTGCTTTCTTAAACGCGGTGAGGTCCTGGAAGTTCCTGTCGATCAGGTGAGTGCTGGGCACCGAGGGGTTCTCTTCGTCTTCTGGGCCGTGCCCCGACGGGGTACGACCCATCATCAGCATGAACGGACTGTATCCTTTGTGGCGCATCAAGTCGTTGTTCGCCGCACATGCCCACGTGAAAATCTCGTTCGGGTCGGTGTCCTCTGGGAGCTCCCACGCGATGCGATCCGCATTTTCTTTGATCGTCTCGATGCTCCTCTCGATCACGCCCGTCCTCCAGTAAGCTTCACCTGGTTCTGGTCGCCACTCAATGCCGTTGCCTGACATCCAAGCGCGGTGTTCAGCTTGGCGGAAACGACCTTCAGGATCGGTGCGAAGTACTTCTGGTTTCCCATAGTGCTGAATCCACGCGGTGAGAACCATCTCCTTCATCTCCTTGGCCGTTGTATTGCCGCAGCTCTCCAGCACATCCTTCTTGGCGAGGATCTGGCATGTGACGAAGCGGCTTCCATAATCTGCGCACGGCGCTCCACGAATGTGATATGCTCTACGAGGATGAGTCCAGTAGAAATTATCACAGCCCAGCTCCTTCCCTGGCGCTGAGCTGCCTTGCAGGAGGGACACTCGTAGTGGCTGCTCAGGTCGATGATCTTCTGATTGGCCTTCATGCTCTTGAGTGCTGCCTCGACTGTCCTCATGCTGCAGTGCCCGAAGTTGCGATGTACATGTGCCATGGTAACCTGCAGATCCCTGATCTCTCGCTTGGAGCACCCTCGCACGCTTTTCGGAAGTGGTAGTCGAAGGTTTCCTACTGAAAAAGCTACACTTCCCTCTTCGGGTCGAACATCGCGCTCCCCCGTCCCGGCGCGAGTCTCCTCCTCTCTTGCTGGATCATCTCCTTCAGGCTCCTGTGGTACTTCTGCTGGTTCCAGGGTTGGTCGCTTGGGTCCCCGTAGCTCTGGATCATCTGTGTCCGCTGGTCGCTTCGTCGTGTGCCTGTGCCTTGCGGCAAATACACCCTGTTCAAGCTCATTGCGTGCCTTCACGAGAAAGCTTAGAGCATCGTCTGACGAGGGCTTCATCGAGAAGTACTTGGCGATCTGCTTACACATGTTCACGGGGTAGTTCGCTGAGAGTGCCACTCGAGTGCTCCCTTCCAGAGGTAGATGAGCATGAAGATTTTGACATACTCTCCCAACGTTCTCGCCGAACTTCTCGTTCGATGTCGCGATGTGCCACTCCTTTGTCAGCAGCGCGCCTTCCTTCTCGTCCCTCATGTCGTACATGCATCCATGGGTGATGGCACCAAAGAGCTTCCTCTTTATGTCCTTGAAGTTGCCTGTCCATGATCTGCATTTGCTTGGCTGCTCAAAATAGATGTCTCCGAAGTCTTCTTCTTTGACCTTGTTGATCACCCACAGTAGGTTGCTCTGAATCCTCCTCGTCTTGGCCAGCTTCTTCTCGGACTCCTCGGCGATGGGATTCAGGTTCTGAAGTGGGCATTCTGCCCCGCAAGGTGGTGAGAACCAGATCTTTCTCGGCCTCTTTTCTTTGAGTATCTTCAGGCTTCTCGGCCCCGGTGCGCGTAGAGAAGTCATAGCCGTTCCAGTTACTGAATCTTTCGGCCTTGCCACCTAGCTCCATCACCGCCTTCGATAGCCTTGGGTCCGCTATACAAGCTACCTCTGCCAAGTCGAGTCGCTCGTACTTCTCCGCTGCGCCCCAGGCCAACTTCGGCGCATGATTCAGCGCTGTCACCGCTGCTAACAGAGCACTCCACATCTTCGGTTTCACACTACGTGAAAGTCCCCGAACGGCCTCGGCATCCCTGGCGGCGTCGGCAGATCCTCCGGCACTGCGATGTTCCTGACGTCCTTGACGCCGCTGCTGCTGCTGGCCATCTCGGGTACCCCAAACCCCTTGCTGGCCCTGGGCTTCTCCACGGTGTCTTCCTCCATCTTGAACAGGTTGTAGTCCACATCCGTCTTGTCGTTGAGACCTGGCGCGTCGATGGGGCCCTTCTGGACGATCTCCTTGGCCAGCTTGGTGCGCCCCTCGTTCCTGATGGCCTGCCTCTCGTTCTCGATGATCTGCTGCACCTCGGCACCCGTCAGCTTCCTGATGACCTCTGCTCATAGCCCGCTTGGAATTGGTCTGGCCGAAGTAGGCGTAGGCGCTCCGGTCGTTGGCTTCTCCGTCTCTGTCTCCGTGCTGCTCGATGATGAGTCCCATGTTGGGTTGCATGATGGTCGTGGCGGTGCCTGAGCACGTCCCGTCGCCTCCTGCCTCTGGAAGTTCTGGCGGGACTGGGTGCAGAGAGCCATCTGCTCGTTCTGCACCCGATTGAATACGTATTTGCAGAGAGTCTCTCCACAGTCCCTGCATTTATTTGACTTGTTCCATGAAAGCGTTCGCCCCCTGGCGGGTCTGGTTGCGATAGCCGCATGACCTGGTCATAGACTGCCCCGACGAGGAGACTGGCGTCGGGAGGCTCTGGCTGTAAACGTTGAGACTGAGCCGAAACGTGCTTCGGAAAGACCGATATGCCTACCCAGCGATATACTTCTACTTGTCGAGCGCGTGCGAGATTTTGAAATCGATCGAGAAATGATGCCCGTTCACCGTTTTCTCAAATAATATACGTAAGCCGATCCCCAAAAAGTCCTTTCGACATGTTATCTCCGAAATCTCGAGGGTCACACCGTTGGAATCGAACCCTCTGGCGTATACGGCACAAGAAACCCGAAGACGATACCCATATATCTTTAGCTGATTTCTTTCCTTCGATCCCATTGGCGGCTTCTGCGAGGTAGCTAAGAATGGGATTCAGCATTCCCTCGCATAACTGAGGGGGGCGATTTCTCAGGTTGAGGCTCAAGTCTAAAAGCTGTAGGAGTTCTCTTGGGAGGTCCTCAGCGGCACTTGGGCCCCTGGAGGTGGCGACGGCGGGGGGCGGCTTTTCCGCGGTCTCCATGCCGCGACCAGGGTGCTGTCCCTATTCGCGGCTCGAGCTAGACCTCTACTGACCAAGGTCGGTCAGGCTGATGGCTAAGCGCCCGGATGCGAGCACCCTCGTGGCCAGCTCCTTCCCCAGCTTGTGCGAGTAGACTGAGTCCCTACCGTAGTCGATCACTAGCCCGCATTTCTTCAGCATGTCGATGCCCAGGGGAACTGGCGAAGGTCGATCCAACACGTAGATCTCGATCTTCTTGTGGTCTAAGCTCTCGACCTCGAACGATGCCCGGGATGGGGCGTCGGCTCGATCCCCCCCAGCGAACGTGAATCCCAGGTTCTGGTCCACGTCGACCTCCATGGGCTTCTCGAGCTTCTCGTTGATGCACTCCAGCTGCTCGACGCCTCCTACCGACCTCGAGGCGCCTCCGTCCAGAAGTGCGTAGCCCTTTCACTCCTCCAGGCTGAAACCCACGAAGTCGCACTCCTCTTCCCGTCAGTAGTGACATTCTACTGGCGAAGCTTTCGGCAACAAAACGCCAATCAACAAATAAACGATTTCAGCTAAAAATGAGTGGCGTAGCGTTGGTAGAGGCGCAACTATCTGATTGTGAACGCATGCGAGCCCGCGCGATGCTTCATGCCCGAGTAGGCTACTCCGAGAGAGGTGCGAGCAGCACGGTTGGCACGAACGAAATCGAAAACAAGTCGACCGCGAAGAACGACGATGCGAACACGACCAGGAAAAGCAACACAATTCGCAAGGGCGAAACATTAAAACAAAACTCCGGGCAAATAGCAATGCGACGGCGGCAATCAAGGCAATCGTGACTTCACTAACCGCTGAAGGTCGCGCAAACAAGCGCTAGGCCGAACAAAAACACCTGATATTACCACGAAGCCCGACCTTGGAGGACAAATGGGGGCTCCTGCGATGTGGGCTCAGCGCGCGACCATGCGAGCCACTGTGGGGGGACGCGTGGCTTGCGAGCAAGTGAACTGCAAAGAAAAGCGTGCATGCGGACCACTAGTTTTGAAAGGTCCGTGCGTTGCAGGTGAGATGCCAAGACGGCACCTGACGTTGGTTCCCGCGTTGTCCGTTTGAGGTGGTGACGGTTTGTCGGGATGTCTCCAGACATCCTGGGGTCCTCTGGCGCAGTATTGGGGCCCTCTTGAGAGAATCTGGGGGCCTCCTGATCGTGGGATGAACGCTGGTTCCCGTGTTGTCCGTTCGGCGGCGTCTCCAACCATCTTGGGGCCCTCTTGGGCAGTCTTGGGGCCCTGTTGGGGGCGGCTGGGGGTTTCCCGGAGGCCTGTTCCAGGCTCGTTGGGGTCCCTTGAAAGCCTATCGGGGGTCTCCTGGGGGCCGGTTGGGGCCTCCTGGGTCTCTTTCGGGCTGGAGAACCCAAAATGTAAGCCCCTGCCGCCTGTCTGACATGTTACTAAGCATTCCTGAAGCTTTCGGAACCAGTCTTGGAGGCCTCTTGGGCCGTCTCGAGAACGTGTTGGACTGGTCTGGGCGCTCTCTTGGGGGCCTCTCAGGCCGTCTTGGGGCGGTCTTCGGGACCTCTTGCGCCGTCCCGGAACGTCAGGGGGCCGAGGGCGCCGAAACTCGAAAGACATGTAGAAAACCACAGAAAATCAATACATTTTGACACGTGGGGCTCTCTGGGAGGGCCTCTCGGAGGCCTCCCGAGCCGCCCTGGAAGCGCCGAGGGCCGTCTGCGCGCGATGTTTGGGGCCTCCAGGGGGCCTTGCGGGGCCTCGGGGGGGTCCTTTTGTGCGGTGAGTTTGAGATGTAGGTTCCTGCCCTTCTTCTAAAAGCTTTCTGGGGGACTTCCTGGAGCCCTCGAAGGCCGTCTCGGGGGGGGGCCCGGGACCCCCTCCCGGCCACAGGGGGGGCGCCGGTGGAAGCAGGCGGAAGACGGCGGAAATCGGCGGAAGACGGCCCCATTTCGGCAGACACGCTTCCGCGCGGCACGGGCGGCTCCAAGATGGTCGGCAAAATGCTCCGAGAGGGCCGCGAGTCGCCATCAGGTCGATCCAGGCCGTCCAAGATCGCGCCCGGGTGGCCCAGGGAGCTAACAGGACGCTTCGGGAGGCTTCCGAGTGGCCCTCCCTGAGAGCTCCCGGTGTCAACATGTATGGGTTTTCTGTTGGTTATTTGGAGTTTTTTTTTCGGGTTTTCGCGTCTTCGGCTTGCCGACGCACCAAGACAACCCAAGAGGGCCCTAAAACCGCCCAAAGACGGCCTCAGAGGCCCCCGAGAAGGCGGCCAGACAGTCCAATACGCCTTCATGACGGCCCAAGAGGCCCCCGCGACGGCCTCCGAAGGCTCCAGGAATGGCCCAAAAAGACCTCCAGAGTAGAGGCAGCAAACGGCATTTCAAGCTCACCGCCCAAAAAAATCACCCGGAGGCCCCACGCGGCCTCCAGCAGGCACCAAACGTCGCGCCCAGACGGCCCAGGGAGCTCCCAGCACGCCTCGGGAGGCCTCCGAGAGGCCCTCCCGGAGAGCCCCAGTGTCAACGTGTATTGGTTTTCGCTGGGTTTTTGAGAAGTTCCCTGATTTCCACGTTTTCGGCTTGCCGACGCTCCAAAAGAGCCCAAAAAGACCCAAAGACCGCACCAAAACGGCCTAAGAAGCCTCCAACAGAGCGCTCAGACAGTCCGGCCCGAAACGCTTCCAAAACAGCCTCCGAAGGCTCCAGGAACGCCCCCAGAAAACTTCTAGAAGAAGGGCAGGAAACTACATCTCAAGCTCACCGCACAAAAAGACCCCCCGGAGGCCCCGCAAGGCCCCCTGGAGGCCCCAAACATCGCGTCCAGACGGCCCTCGGCGCTCCCCGAGCGCCTCGGGAGGCGTCCGAAAGGCCCTCCCAGAGAGCCCCACGTGTCAAAATGCATTGGCTTTCGTTGGTTTTACACATGTTTTTCTGGTTTCGGCGCCCTCGGCTCCGCGACGCTCCGGGGCGGCGCAAGAGGCCCCGAAGACCGCCCCAAGACGGCCTGAGAGGGCCCCGAGAGAGCGCCCAGACCAGTCCGACGCGCTCTCGAGACGGCCCCAGAGGCCTCCAAGACGGCCTCCGAAAGCTTCAGGATGCATAAGAAAATTTCAGAAAGGCGGCAGGGACCTAGATTTTGGGTTCTCAGCCCAAAAAAGACCCAGGAGGCCCCAACCGGCCCCCAGGAGACCCCCGATAGGCTTTCAAGAGACCCCAACGAGCCTGGAACAGGCCTCCGGGAAACCCCCAGCCGTCTCCAACAGGGCCCCAAGACTGCCCAAGAGGGCCCCGAGATGGTTGGAGACGCCGCCAAACGGACAACACGGAAACCAGCGTTCATCCCACGACCAGGAGGCCCCCAGATACTCTCAAGAGGGCCCCAACACTGCGCCAGAGGACCCCAGGATGTCTGGAGACATCCCGACAAAGCCTCACCACCTCAAACGGACAACGCGGGAACCAACGTCAGGTGCCGTCTTGGCATCTCACCTGCAACGCGCGGACCTTTCAAAACTAGTGGTCCGCATGCATGCTTTTCTTTGCAATTCACTTGCTCGCAAGCCACGCGCCCCCCCACAGTGGCTCGCACGGTCACGTGCTGAGCCCACATCGCAGGAGCCCCCATTTGTCCCCCAAGGTCGGGCTTCGTGGTAATATCAGGTTAGCATGATGAATATGGTTGTTTTCCGTGTTTCCGTCGACCAACAACCCTGACCGCCACCTTCGTTGGCATCGAGATGCCTGGCCACATCGGCCTTTTGGGTTCTCTTTGGCCCCTGGGGCCCTCTGGGGCGCTCTTAGGCGCCTTTTTGGGCGGTGTTGGGGCCTTTTCGGGCCTGCGAGATTTTTTGGGGTTCTCTTGGAGTCTGTTTGCTCCTCCCGTTCCTCCGTTCCTCCTCCTGCTCCTCCTGCGCCGTGCGCATGCGCTCCCCCTACCCCTCCTCGCCGCCCGCATTCTTCCCCTCGCCTTGCACCGGGGGCGTTGCCCGCAAGGAGCCGACGACAAAAAGACAGCAGGCGGGCCGACAAAAAACAACACGTGGACCGACAAAAAACTTGCCCGACAAAAAAAATTGGCCCCGACAAAATGGGCCGACAAAAAAAACGGAAGCCCCGACAAAATGGTCCGACAAAAAAAAAGCACTGGCCCGACAAAAAAACCGGTCGTCGTGACAAAATGTTCAAACAAAGTGCAGCGACAAAATTATGTTTGGCATCGGCGGCTGGGCGGATGCACTGTAAATTCACAGCTACGGCGCTTGCCCCTGCGATTTTGTCGGGCATTTTGTCGGGCACTTTGTCGGGCAGTCTGGCCGGGCATTTTGTCGAGGCGGTCCAGTTCCGCCCCGCGCTTGCGCCGCTTTCGCTTCGCGGTAAGCATCCCCAAGGGCCGCCCAATTGCAGGGGGCGGGAAAGGGGGGATGGGCGGGGAGGAGGACGAGGAGCAGCGGGGGCAGGATTTGATCATTCCCGCGGCATCTCCCAAGGGGAAGACGGTACGACGATGCCGACGCCGATGCCCCTCCGTTGTCGTTATTCTGTCTGGTTCCATAGGGCGGTGCTCTTTGGCACGGCTGAGCGCGGCTTGAAATTCGCGCCATAACCCGAGAGGGCCCAATGTGATCCCAGAGGCCTTTCATATCGCCGACCAACAACCCAACAGGCCCCCATGAGGTCCCTCGACACGACGCCCCAAACGGATCTCAAGACTGTCCAAGAGAGCCCCAGAGGCCCAATAGGACCCCACCACCGCCCGAGGAGGCGCTTAAGAGAGCCCCAGGAGGGCCACAAGGGCCCAGGTGAGTTCCAGATGCATGCCGATGTGAACAGGACATCTCGAGGCCAACGAGGGTGGCGGTCAGGGTTGTTGGCCGACGGAAGCATGGAAAGAAACCGCACTCGCGACGGTAAGAAGGGCCAAAGTCACGACGATTTCACGATGCGAAAGGTTCAACACTTGACCCTTCCAATGTTCATCGCCGGCTATATTCAAGGCTCCCAGAGACGGCCGACGTTGCTCAATGCGATCATCTGCGAGGGTCGGAAGCTCGACGCGGTCGCCCAGTGGCTCCAACAGTGCCCCAAACTGCTTGAAAACAATACGAGCGCCCGCAAAGATGCTGCAATTGGTCAATGAAGGCGCCCCCGGGGCGCCACCAGACTGCTAAGACTAAAGAGAAGATGGAATCGGCGTTCGCGCCCTCGCCTCAACAGTTTGCAGAACGCCCAGCACGCCCCGAGGGGTAGCACACATCGCCGCAGGATGGCCTGGAAGAGTCCGGAGGAGGTAGGCGCGGCCTACAACCTCCCCCTCGCGACCCTCCACCCCCCCCTCGTTCCCTCCCCCTTCCTGCCCCCCCTCCGTCTTCTCCTCTTACCCCCCACTTCCCCAGTAATCCCCCCTCTCTCCCCTTTCATCCCCCCGCCCCCCTCGTCGTCCTCGCTCTCTTCCACTTCCCCCTGCCCCCCCTCGGTGCCCCCCCCGCGCTCGGGCGGCTCATGTTCCACGATCGCGTCGCGCTGTGGCGCCGAGCGCCCCGTGCCACGACGGTTGCGCACCGCTTTTCCGATTGCTCCACGGAGCGCGTCTGGCGAGATTCGAATTCGCAGTGCAAGCTTGCGCCCCGCTGCGACTTCAGGATCTACCATCGCCCTCGCGCGCGCGGTCAACGCGATTCGCGCGCGTCTTGTTCGAGCGCGCACGTTGCGCTCGTGGTCGCGCTCTCACGCGGCTCTTTTGTGCGTCATTTTTTTCCCCGGCCTTGAGGGCAGGTTCCCGTTTAGTGCCCCCCTGGGACTGGGGGGGGGGGGGGCCGGGCCCCCCTCCCGCCCGCGGGGGGAACGCCGGCGGAAGATGGCGGAAGATGGCGGAAGACGGCCTCATTTCGGCAGACATGCTTCCGCGCAGCACGGGCGGCCCCAAGATGGTCGGCAAGATGTTCCGAGAGGGCGCGAGTCGCCATCAGGTCGATCCAGGCCGTCCAAGATCGCACCCGGGTGGCCCAGGGAGCTAACAGGACGCTTCGGGAAGCTTCCGGGTGGCCCTCCCAGAGAGCCCCCAGTGTCAAAATGCATGGTTTTCTTTAGGTCGTTGCACGTTGTCTTGTTTTCGCGCCTTCGGCTTGCCGACGCGCCAAGACATCCCAAGAGGGCCCAAAAACCTCCCAAAGACGGCCTCAAAGGCCCCCAACCAAGAACGCGTCCAGACACTCCAAGACGCCCTCATGACGGCCCAAAAGGCCCCCACGACGGCCTCCGAAGGCTCCAGGAACGGCCAAGAAATACATCCAGAGTAGAAGCAGCAACCAGCATTTCAAGGTCGCCGCCCAAAAAGACCTTCAGGAGGCCCCACGCGGCCTCCAGCAAGCACCAAACATCGCGCCCAGACAGCCCAGGGAGCGCCCAGGGCGTCTCGGGAGGCCTCCGAGAGGCCCCCCCAGAGAACCCCAAGCGTCAACGTGTATGGGTTTTCGCTGAGTTTTTAAAAAGTTTCTCGGATTCCCACGCATTCGGTTCGCCGGCGGTCCAAAACAGCCCACGAGGGCCCAAATACCGCCCCAATTCGGCCTAAGAGGCCTCCAACAGAGCGCTCAGACAGTCCAACATGCTCTCATGACGGCCCCAGACGCCCCCAGACCCCCCAGGGGGGCGCTAAACGGGAACCCCTCCTCAAGGCCGGGGAAAAAGGGTCAGAATTACAAAGGTTCCACGTTCGGGAAAAAAGTCAAACATTTGACACTTCCAATGTCATTCGCCTTGTTTTGTCTCGCAGCCCCCGCAGACGGCCGACGTGGTTAAAAATGACCATCTGAGAAAGTCGAAAGCACGATGCGATCGCCCAAGGGCCCCAATAGTACCCCGAACTGATTGAAAATAATACGGGCGCCCGCAAACATGATAAACATGGTCGACGGAGGCGCCCCCAAGACCACGTCACTCTGCCAAGACAAAAGACATGACAATGGCGTTCGCGCCCGCGCTTTTGCAGGGCGCAGGGCGCCCAACGCGCCCCGAGGGACAGCAAGAGTCGCCGCAGGATGGCCCGGATGAATCCAGAGGAGGTAGACGCGGCCTACAACCTCCACCTCCCCCTCGCGGCCCCCCACATCCCCCTCGCCCCCCCCCGTCCTGCTCCTCCCCCACCTCCTCCTCTTACTCCCCACTCCCCCCCCGTCCTCCCTCCCCCCTCTCATCCTTCCCCCCCCCGTCATCCTTGCGTTCCCCCATGCCCTCCTGTTCAATCCCCGTCGTTATCACCCACTCCTTTTTCCCCCATTCCTCCGGCTTGCCCCCGCGCGCCCCCCCCCCGCCCTGCCCCCATCCCGATCCGCGCGCGGGCGCAGGGGCGTGAGGGTTGGGAGCAAGTACAATGTTCAGATACGACGCGGAGCACGACCTGCGCGCGGGCACAGATATCGCGACGGCTGGGGGCTATATATGACGATGCTAACATGTTAAAATTCGCACAGTGGCACGATCCGCGGCCGGGCACAAGGATCGTAAAGGCCAGGGGTAAGATCGGGCGATGTTCCAATCCGTCGACGGCACGATTTGCGAGCATGCACAAATATCGTGAGGGTTGGGTGTCCTCCAGGCGCCTGCGACACGGCCGCGGGGCCCACGCCGTGGGCGTCCACGTATCATAGCGGAAACGCGCCATGCAACGTTGCGCAATGCAGCGACTCACGTCACGGCGCACTGCGGAGCGCCGCTTCTTGCGCGCATGATGTGTGAGATGTTTTGCGACACGCGCATTGAATATGTGTGGTCAGGCCTTAGGGACGGTATCGGATGCATGCGTTATGACAACGTTGGAACAACTTAAGTGATGGCAATAAAGACACGCGCGCGATGCGTGGGTGGCGGTTGGCCCCATAGTCCAAGTTGGGACGTGCGCACGATAGCGCCATCCTTCGGCGCCACCAAAACAAATTTCAAACACATGCAAAAATAGTTTGTCGGAGCTTCGGTTTTGTTTCCTGGTGGGCGCAAGACCTGATTCCTGGTCGTCATTCGCGGCCCCGATGAGCTCCGTCGGATCGTTCTCGTAGAGAGCCCCCGCGAAGCTGTTGAAAGCTCGGCGTCGGTCTCCAGCTGTTCCTGCGTTGCCCTGATTGGGGCAATCCTTCGCTCGGTGCCCTCGGTCTCCACAGAAAGAGATGTGTCGCGGTCAATGGTCGTCTGGTTCGCCGTCGTGTTCTTCGTGTTGTCCTGCGCAGTGCCCTTGCCTTTGGGCTTACTCTTCGGTTGGTTCCTTTCCTTGCCTTTACCCTTCCTTGGAGGTCCTCCACGGCTGACCGCGCGTCCACGTCCGGCGCCTGGTTGTCCCGGTAGCGCGTCGTAGGCTCCAAGCCCTACCACCGGAAAGAAGCCCCTCGCGTTCTTCACTTCGTTGATGAGTCGACGTGCTTCTTGGAAACGTTCTCGACGCGGCGTAGGCGGTCTCCGTCCAGTCGTCGAAATCTCCGCCTTCATTGGGCAACGCGGCGGCTGCCAGTCCATCCTCGCCTGCTTCTTGTTCAGCTCGTTCTCCTGGGCCCGCGCCCGCGTAGGGGATCAGGTCCTCTGCGGCTGTCATCGCTGTCTCGGTCAGGTCGCTGGCCTCCCCGAAGCCGTCTTTGTAGGCCTCCTCGTAGACCTCCTCCGCGTAGGCCGCCAGCTCATCGGAGTCCTCGAAGATGGCATGAACTCCTCCACGAGCTTTGTAACCTTTTTGTCGATCTCGCGCCGCCAGTTGTTCGTCTGACCACTGCTCTGCCAGCGCCTTCTTCACGTCATTGTACATATAGGAATTGCCGCGTGCCCCTGATGTCGCCAGCACAGCTGCCTGCTCTGATGGATCTAGGCCTGTCCCATCCAAGAGAATTAGTCCCGAGATGAACTCGTGCATAAATCCTGTCGCTGGGATGTCGTCGCATACTGCATGGAGGGCCTTCCCGATCTTGCTCGCGTGGATGTCAAATCTCGAAACCCATCTTTTTTTACCCTCTCCCGGGTTTCGGTCAACTCCTTTCATGAACTCTCTCCACTTCGTAACTGCCTCCTGCATGGTGACCGTACCTCTGATGCCCTTCAGCGCTGATACCACCTGTTCGGCTCCGTCCTCTTTGATCAAGTCCTCTGTTGCGACCTTTTGGCCTCGTGCCACTGCTGTGGGTCCTCACCCATGGCCTGCAGTAGTCGTGGCCCGAGGTATATGCGCTCCTCCTTCTTTGTGCCCAGGACCCACAGTTTGACCTTCTCCTCGAAACTCTCGAGAGTTGATGTTTCCCCATTCCACGTCGGTATTTTTAGGCCGCCTCCATTCTCATTTGCCATCTTGAACTTGGAGATCGACTTGTGAATCTCGAAGTGGGCTGCCACTTCGTCTCGCTACCAATGTCAGTGGAGCGTGCTATTTCACGGATCTCAGCCTTTCGCTTCGAGATGTCCTCACAATCTGAAAGGGTACTGAAGCTATGTCCACGAACGTGTCCTAAAGACGAGTCCAGGATGCTGTCAGGGTCGGCGGAGGGCACGTAGTGGCGGAAGAATGGCGGGATGACGAGAAGAGAAAATAGATACGTTGTTGAATAATCAATACAGGATTTCGCGCCTGGTCCCCCTGAGCTTCGGACCGAGGTGAGATACTGTAAATCACCACACATGCTAGCAAACGGCTCGTGCCAAAGTTGCTATGGACGAATCAGGCAAATAGGCTCATTCACTGAGGGTTGTCTTCCCTCTCTGTTCTTACTGCACCTGTTTCACTGCTCCCCCACTGAAACTGACATGGGGGAGTGGGGGGGGCTTCTGCGACCCAGAAAATCAACGAATCGACACCGAATGTGGAATCACTTCTGATGGGTTTTTCGGGGGGCAGGTTCTAGATGTTGGGGCATATTTGGAAGGGCCGAAAACCATGCCGTGGCATGGCGCTGGAAACAATGACGCCAGCGCTGCAGCGGGAACGCGATTCGGAACGAGGGGAAGCGCGGAAATGAGGTCAACGCTGCAGCGGGAGCACCATTCGGCACGAGCGTAGCCTGACGTAATTAGCATAGCGTGGCGACGCCCCTAAAGTGGGGGGCTTCTGCGACCCAGAAAGTCAACGAATCGACACCGAATGTGGAATCACGTCCGATGGTTTTTTCGGGTGGCACATGTCTAGATGTTGGGGCCGATTTGGAAGGACCGAACACCATGCCGTGGCATGGCGCTGGAAATAATGACGCCAACGCTGCACGGGAGCGCGATTCGGAACGAGCGGAAGAGCGGAACTGAGGCCAGCGCTGGAACGAACGGTAGCTCGAGAATGAGGCCAGCGCTTCAGCGAGAGCAGCATGATGTGAACAAAACCCCAGCGAAACCCCAATCAAAAACTAGTACGCGGAGGGGGGCCAAATATCTCCCGGACGTCACCAGGGGAGAGAGGAGAGTAGTAGTACATTCAAATTGTGTAATTGTGGAGGAGGATGGAGGGGGAGGAGTAGCAGGAGGAGGGGGGGGGGCAAAACTACAGACCTCCCTCGGTCAGGGCTCGGATTGCGCCGCGTGCCCGACCAAATCCGTACCCTACCCCGACGCCCATCGAGTTGCGCAAACTGTCGATCGGCGAGGGTGGGTTCGGATGTCGCCGCCGACCGATGTTTTTTTTTTCTGTCTGCCCTCCTCCCGGCCTCGTGCAGCACGTCGCACCGCCGCCGCGTCGCGCCGCACACCTCTCCCCCCGAGACGACGACGACGACGACGACGACGACGACGACGACAACGACGGTGTGGAGGGCTGGGCGGCATGGAGAGGCGGCTGGCGGGCAGCGCTTCCGATGCGCTCCTGGAGGCCGAGGGGGGCGTAGAGGAGGAGGATCGAAAATCGAGTCGAGGATCGAGAATCGAGGATCGATGAGGAGGAGGAGGACGAGGAGGCGGAGGTGGAGGAGGAGGAGGAGGAGGATCGAGCGGCAAAGAGAAGGATCGAGGGTCGAAGGTCGGCGGCGGCGGCAGCGCTCCACAAGAGTCCAAGTAGGGTCGGACTAGGAAGGACTGGGGGGGATACCCCCACTTGGCGGCGAGCGAGGGGGGAAGTGAGAAGGAGAAGGTCTTCTCAGAACAGAAGGCGGCGGGACTTCTCAGAAACCCTCGCGCCTTGTGAGAAGTTTGCTGTGTCTTCGGGGAAGGCTTAGAAAACCTCTCGTAAGGCTGGGGGACTTCCGAACCTTCTGAGAAGGTCTTCTCCTTCTCACCTCCCGGAGACCTCCCCCCTCGCTCGCCGCCGACCCACATCAGAATGCTCGGCACCTCACGACACGAAGGGGCACTAGCGGCAGCCCCGCGCATGCACAGGGGGCGCCAGTGCACAGCCCATGCCGATGAGGCCCCCAACCATATCGTGCGGAGGGGATGAGCGCAAGGTCCCTCCACCCATCCACGGGTCACCAGCAAGCAGCAGCGATCCCAGAGAAGAAAGCAGGAGCGATTGCCGTGCGGAGCCCGAGACACAGCGCGCGTGCGCCCAGCATCCGCACGCGGACACCAGGCTTCACACACAAGCACACACACAACACACACACACAACACACACAACACACACAACACACACACACACACACGCACACACACACACACACACACACACACACACACGCACACACACCACACACCACACACCACACACAACACACACACACACACGCACACATACACACACAGCCGTGCCCCAAGCAGGGAACACCACACGAGGGGGAGGGGAGGAGAGGCCACAGGCCCCGCGGAGCGGGAAAGGCGATATGAGCGGGGAGGGACTCGCATCGGCGCCAAAGAGCCAAGCTAGCACGGCTGCACTTCCCAGGGGCGCATAGCACTCGCAACGCACGCACAGAAACAAAAACGGACAGTCCAGGGGAGGCAGTATGGCGAAAAGCTTCTCGCGAGCGTGATGAATTCACGCGACTGGACCGCCCACTAAAGGACAGCGCTGCACGACAGAGTGCGGAGGGCTGAGGCACCGACTATGTGGACGCCTCGATCACCCTCGAAGGTCGAGGCGGAGGAGGAAGATCGAGGGTCGAGGGCCGAGGAGGAGGAGGAGGAGGAGGAGGAGGAGGAGGAGGAGGCAGACCCCCCCCCTGGAGGCCGGGGGGCGCCGCCCCCCCCCCCCCGTGCAGCCAAGAGGGGGGGTGCCCCGCTCAGCTGGCTGTGGGGCGGGCTCCTCCTCCTCCTCCTCCTCCTCCTCCTCCTCCTCCTCCTTCATCTCCCATTCCTCCTCGACCCCCTCGACCCTCGATCCTCTTCCTCCCTCCTCCTCCTCCTCCTCCTCCTCCTCCTCCTCCTCCTCCGCTCTCGGTCCTCCAGCTCTTCCTCCTTATTGCGCCGCCCCCTCCTCTTTTCCTTTCCCTTTGCCGACCTTGTGGCTGCGCGATCTCGCCCGCGCTTCCGCCATCGTCTGGGCCACGCGGGCCAGGGGCCCTGAGGCATCGCCGACTTGGCCGAGCGGGCACGAGAGCCCCTCGCCGCAAATCCTCCTCTTCCTTCTTCGATTCTACCCTCGATCCTCCGGTTCCTCCTCCACCTCCTCCTCCTCCTCCTCCTCCCCGAGCCTCGATCCTCCAGTTGTTCCTCTTCCCTCTGTGCTCTCTTATTATTCCTCCTCCTCCTCCTCCTCCTCCTCCTCCTCCTCCTCCTCCTCCTCCTCCTCCTCCTCGAGCCTCCATCCTCGACCCTCCTCCGCCCCTTGGACCCCGGCGGGAGGGGGCGGCGCGGGGTGGGCTCGGGGAGAAGCGCGGGGCGGGGAGAAGAGGCAGCAACGCACATAGTCATACTAACTCACGGCGCACGCCTAAGAAGCATCGACGGGGCTTCTCGGGCCACGGCGGATTTCGGCCACGAGCAAGCCGCCCGACCTAGATCCCGTCGGCGGCGAGTATGGGGGGGAAGTGAGAAGAAACGGGCCTTCTCAGAACGAACGGAAGTCCTCCGGCCTTCTGAACCTGTTTTCTCAGCCTTCCCCGAAAACGCACTCAGAAGGCTAGAGGCCTTCTGAAAGAGGAAAAAAAAACGCCCCGCCGCCTTCTCACTTCCCCCTTTCGCTCGATGCCGATCCTAGGAGCGGCCTGAAAATCGAAGCCTCTCCTGAGCCCCAAAAAGGCCCTTCTCTCTCTTGGTTGTGCTAGAGCAGGGGCCGGCCGTCCCGGCACTCCTATAGGTAGGCCTACCTCGCAATGCTGTCAGAATCCGCGGAATCGCGCTAGCGTTCTGCGAGTGGACTGGGCCACGCAGAGCCTGGCATCACAATGATCTTATCGCCCCAGGGCGCTACAGCCAGAACGGTCACAAACCATGAGCCCCGTCATCAAAGTCTCGTGCTACACCCGATCCGCAACTCGCAGCTCGCTGGCATAGAAACGGACGCTAGACATACCAAAGCGAATCGGGGGGGGTGTTTCTGTACTGCACTCCTCCTTTGGCCCTGGGCGTAGCCTCGGGCGCACCTTCCTGAACAGAAGCCGTCATGAGACACCCCAGCACAAACTCAACCTGGTACCGATGCCCATCGGCATGTCGAATGTGTCCTCTGAGGGCCAGCACCGCAATGCTGGGCCCCTTCGCGCCCTCAAGCCTCCTGCGAGGAACAGTGTTTTCAAACAGGCGACGCACAACAACGATGTGCGTCGAGCATATGTAGCGTGGTGCGCCTGCACCACGCGGAGGACGCGGCCCCCGATGGCCTCATTCACTTGCGGCCTGCTCAGATCAGCAGGTACTCAACCATCTGCGCTTTCAACTGCCCGTGGTCGATGCTCAAGCGAATGCACTCGGCTCGAAGTTCCACCGCGCTCCACGTCCAGCATGGCTTGATCGGCGCCGTCTGCCTGTGCCTGCTCGTCTCGCTCTTCACGAGCGCCAGCTGCTCCTCTACCGGTGGGATCTCCACCGGCTCGGTCTCGTCGCCCTTCACCAGCTCCCAGAGCCCCTACACGAAACCCATCGGCGCCATGTAGATGCGATAGCCAACCCAGGCGGAGAGGAAGGTGATTGCCAGCGTCGACACCAGCATCACAGTGATGGACATCGTCCAGATCTGCTCCATCGCGGCAGGGCTGCCTATGACCAAAACTTCTTGGCTCGTGAGAACCACTTCTGCAGCTGCTTGAACTCCTCCGAGTGGTGTCGCCGCCAGCATCACCCCGAACACCTGCATGCGCCCCGAGGGTGGCGCCCGAAGTGGAGGCGTCGCCAGCAGCTTCAAGAAACTTGGCCCCTCAAGCGGCTTGGTCTGCATGTCTGCCCTGTTCACCTCCGTGTGGATCTTCGCCATGGAGATCGTCCTGCCCCTGCCCTCCTGTTGGACCAAGAGGCAGTTCGTTTCCCGCGTCCGAGACGCGATGCGATGCTGGCCCCCGAGCTGTCCGCGTGGACCTGCAGCGCCATGTCGAACCCCATCTCCAGCAGCACGCTTCTCAGCAAGATGCGCCTCGCCAAACCGTTCACGATGCCATCGAATTCCCCCTCCGCGCTGCTCAGCGCGCCATTGCCTTGCTGGCCGCTCCGGCCGTCGATCAGGCGAGCCCATGGACAGGAGCCTTTCGTCCAAAGATCTCCGGCCAGGCTCCGACGCCCAGTCGCTGTCGACCTCCGCCACGATGACCGCAGGCATCGTCGGGAACTCGAAGAAGAGCTCGAACTGCGGGTGCTTCTCCAGGTAGCTTGCTAGGCGCTGCAGTAGTAACCAATGGTGCCTGGCGGGGTCGGTCATGCCTCTCATGAGGTACCCCGCGGCCTGCTGGACATCGAAGCGGTCGTGGGAGACGTAGAAGGCGGTCGGCAACAAATTGCGGTAGGTGGTCGCGTACTCCGCGCTGAGCTCGTCCGCCGACTCCCTGCGGTCCTTGCCGACGACCTTGGACGAGGGCGTGACCGTCCTCTTCGTGGTGTTCCTCTCGCCGGCCTTCCTGTTGAGCACGGTGCTGACCAAGATCTTAACGCTCTTGCGGTCGCGCTGGATGCCGGACCCTTTCTGGGCGCCACGTAGCCGCCGTTTTGAGGAAGCTCCCTGACTCGACCCCTCCTCGCCTGGGGTTGCCAACCCTCGGCGCCACCTCGACCTTGAGCTGCCCCGCGACCACGATGTCGAGCCAGTCCAGAGATGCCTGCCTTCCTCCAGCCAGGAAGCCGTCGCCGTGAACGATCACCAGCAGCAATCTCTCATTGCGGTAGAGTAGGGCGCGCGCTTCAGCTGGTAGACGATGCCACTGGGCCCCTCGCCGCGAGGCGGAAACGCGCAGAGGCCCCCATCGATGCGCGCGTGGAAGAACGCCACGGACACGTCGTAGAGTGCGAACATGCCGCCGTAGCCGATCCCTGTGGAGTAGACGCTGGAAACGAAGGAAACCACCAGCCAGAATGCTGACAGCGGCGGCAGCCCCGCGAAAGTGTCGCCCCTCGCATGCCAGGCGAACTGCACGGCCACAAATCGCGACCTCACCGACTCCTCGCCGTTCTCGTTGAAACGCTCGTCGTCGACCCACTTCCCGCGGACGCACTCCCCCTTCGCGAGACTCGTCAGCACTCTGCCAAAGACCTGGATATCCTCCATCTGCGCGGGTTCCTCCTCCCTGCCAATCTTCACAAGGGGAGGGTCCAGCCCCATAACAGATCTCGCTCCGGAGACGCCCTGAAACGTCGTCTCGCGGTCGAAGAAGCCATGATTCCTGGTGCCCGAGCCGCTGTCATAGGGAATGGCGTCGCAAGTCAACGCGAGCATCGCCGTCGCCATGTCTTCAAACTACCAGCGATGACCTTCTGCTTCGGCTTGCGACTCACCTCCTCCCGGGCGCCGTCGCACTCCATCTCGACCATGCCCAGCTGCATCCCGTCCCGTTGTGGCTGCCCTGGCGGGTCCTCTTGGATAAGACTTATGCGTGCGCCTGCTTCCAGCCGGCGTCGGCGCGGTCGCCCTCCCTGATCGGCTGAAGCAGCCGGCGGTGGTCCAGGTGCCGCAGCTGGTTGTTCTGCTCCCGGGGCTGGCTGTAGGCCTGGCTGTGCAGGTTTTACCCCTCCAGGTGGTTCTGCAGTTGCCGCCGACGCTGCGGCTCGGTTCGCTGCTCCCTGCTTTTCCTTCGCCTCCTCGGCAATCATGAGGCTCTCGACGCGCTCTCTGCGCGCCTCGATGTTCAGGTGTCCTAGTTTGTGGCATCCATCGCATCCAGGTGTAGGTCCCAGTCGATCGATGACGGCCCTCGTGATGCAACGGCCGTGCGGTGCAGGTGGTGCTGCCTCTGCTCCCGCGCGGGTGTCCCACGGCGTGCGTTCGACCTTGTTGAACAGGCTCTTGGGCCAGCGCTGCCCCTCCAACCGTCTGGCGATGCTCCCCGCCGTCTTCCTGCCAGCAGCGGTCGCCAAGAGGTGCTCGTCAGTGCGGTTGTCCATCCCGGCCCAGATGGCCTTGCACCAGCGGGTCTCCGCCATGTGGTGGGATGCGGTCTGGATAATGTGCATTGCCGCATCGCCGAACTCGCAGATTGAACCTCCGTGGGCGCGGCCCTTCAAGTGCTGACTGGGTGTGAGGCCGCCCTCCTTGACTGGGCACTGCGACAAGATCCATCCAGCGCGCCGAAACATCCAGACCATGATCCGGTGGTCGAGCGTGAGCTCGGCGCTGTGGCGAGACTCGACCGAGGCCCGCAGGGTGCGGAACATGCCCTCAACCATCTTGTTGGCGTTCTCGATGGCTCTTTTGCTCTTGGGGGCCCGCCTGGGCCCACCGCGCGGAGTGGTCTCCTCCTCGCGGGCCAGCTGTGCAGATCGAACCAGCGCCTGGATGGCGGGCTCGCCATCGGCGCCGAGGAGAACAAAGGTCGAGGCCTCACGTGCACATCGCCGCGGTGGTCATCGCCGCGGCACAGTCCACTGGCCCATTCACGATCATCTGCGCGCTCTCGATTGGCACGCCGGGATGTTGAGCACCGTGAGCGGGTCGCCCTCAACGTCTCCCAGGAGCAGGAAATCGATGCACGCCAGCGGGATCACACGGCCGGGACCGGCCAGGCGCGCGCGTGGATCCCCCAGGCCGCGGCCCACGATTCAGAGCAGTCACCGCGCGCGGAAGGGCCAGTGCGTGAGCCGATGCTGATTTCGAACTGCTCGGCTAGCATCACTGGGGCCCCTCGCGCCCTCGCCGCTGCTGCCTCCGCTGAAACTTTACGCAGAGCTCCATCACCAAATTGTCGTCGACCACCTTCGCGCTGATCTCCTTCGTGGTCGGGTTGGTCATGGGCGTCGGCGACGGCGGTGCCGGCGGTGGCGACGGTGGTGCTGATGCCGAGGCTGCGGCTCCAGAATCGGCGTCTCCTTCATCTGAAGGCGTTTCCGAGTTCGACTGCACGGGGTTGACTTGGATCGGCTCGGTGATCTTCTCGACGGGCGCCCTGATCCTGGGCCAGAAGGTCTTCTTGCTCCTGTGCAGCTTGATCTTGCGCCCGTCCGTCTGCAAGATGTAGAGGCCCTTCCTCAGGGTCGGGGCGTCGCCGCTCTCTGTGAAGGCGTCCGCTCGCGATCGCGCGCTCCGCCCGGAACTCGATCTACAGGGGCACTCCGTCGCTCTCCGCCGACGCGATTCTCGCGCTTATGGGCCCGACCTCGTCTCCCGTCGCCGACTCGCGCAGGGGCGAGTTCTTGGGCGGCAGCATCTTGGTCGTGCTCGCAAGCTCCATGGGGCAGGCGGTCAGTCCTGAGCCCGCGTCGAAGAGCGCCCAGTCGAACTCCACCGTCTCGCAGGACTGCCGCGGCAAGCGCGTCGCAGAGCGCGGCGTTGTAGAGCATGCCGCCCTGCCAGATGTACCCCTCAGGCGTCGGAATGTCTTCGCGCTCGACCATGCTGACGTTCGCGACGCGCGTCGCCCGGCAGCGCAGTCGCCGTCGATGCCGTGGACTGCTGGCCCTTGGAGACGTCCGTCAGCGCCGAGACTGTCCTGGGCTTTTTAGCGACAGCCTTCTTCTTGCGGCAGTCCGCTGCGAAGTGGCCTTCGTTCCCGCAGTAGTGGCAACTGCGGGTCTCTCGGCTTAGTTTTTCGCGTCTTCCTGCCCTTGGAGTCGCCATTGCTCTTGCCTTTGCCGCCCTTGCCCTTGCCTTTACCTATGGAGTCACCTATGCCCTTGCCTGCGGCGTCGACCCGCATGGGGGCCGCTCCGTCGCCTCTAGCGCCTGTAGATGCCCGCCTTCGCTGCGCCGAGCATGTCGTCCTGAGCTCCGTCTTCAGGTCGTCGTGCGTCACTGAGCGCAACGCGTTCAAACTGAGGTGGTCTGCCAGCGTCTCGTTCTTGATGCCCGGCAGGATCTCCCATCGCTTCGCGCTGTCTGAAATCACGTCGCCGCTCTGGTCCGTGCACTCCCTGGCCAATTGCTCGAACTCTGCCAGGTCCGCCATCGCTGGATCTGGGAACTCGCAACTGATGATGCGACCCAACATGACCGCGAACCTCTTCGCCTCCTGTGGCGCGAACTCTCGAAGCGGGACCACCGAGCCGCGAGCCCGTCTCCTCGAAGTGCCTTCCTGGCCTCAACCTTCGCCGCGTCCAAGGTCACAGAGGCCGGGATGCAATAGAGCTGCGCGCTCAGCTTCGCGTCGAGCTCGCCCTGCGGCGCCAGGGCGTCGAATGCGAGACGCCCGATGGAATGGGCCCCCCAGTCGGGGGTGGGCCGCGAACGCGCGGGCCTCGACGTCGAACGACCACGTCTTCTACTCCGAAGGCACTCCCGTGAACGCGCGCGGCTTGTTCGGCAGCCTGGCGTCCACCATCTGTCCTCCTCCGAGGACTGCAGCTGACATCTGCCCAGCTGCTAGATCGGGCCCTCCCGCGCCGCTGCTCTCCCATCGCCGGCCGTTGATCCGCCGCGCCCAACCGCGGCCGCAGGTTCTCGTTCTCCGCGAGCACCTCGCGGAGGCGCGTCACCTCGCCCTCCGCGAGCCTCGCGCTCTCCGCGGTCGCCGCCGCGGCAGCGTGACCGAAATAACCAGCGAAATGTGGCTGATCCGTCCTGGGCCACGCTCCGCTACCATCCGCGGAATCGCGCCAGCGTTCTGCGATTGAACTGGGCCACGCAGGGCCTGGCATCATGGCGTTCTCATCACCTCTGGGCGCTCGCGCCAGAACGGTTGCAGGCGATGAAACCCGCCGTCAAACTCTTGCGCGAAGCCCTACCGAAATTCGCAACTGGCATGCGGAGACGAATCGGGGGGGTTCTGCACTGCGCAGACAGGAGCAATGTTCAAATAACAAAACAACATTCTTAGAACATGAGCTCGGATCACTCAGACAAGACAATACCAGCCATAACTATTATCATAACATTCCTTTGCAAACCGCATAAGGGTATTATCAGAGTGAGTGGGCCGAGCGGTCATTCACTGTCCCTGGGTGCGTGGCTGAAGTGGAATTCCGCGGTGCGGATTATCGTTGTTGTTGTTGTTGTTTGTTGTTGTTGTTTGTTGTCGTCCCACCCGCAACCCGCCCCGCGACCCACCCGCGACCCAGCCCGCGACCCACCCCGCGACCCACCCGCGACCCTCCCGCGACCCACCCGCAACCCACCCCGCGACCCCACCCCCGACCCACCCCGCGACCCACCCCGCGACCCACCCCGCGACCCACCCCGCGGCCCGCCCGCGGCCCACCATCGACCCACCCGCGACCCACCCGCGACCCACCCGCGACCCACCCTCGACCCACCCGCGACCCACCCCGCGACCCACCCGCGACCCACCTTCGACCCCAACCGCGCTCAAGGTACAAGCCGCCATTTTCGGCGCCCGCGGCGTGTTTTTTTTTTTTTTTTTTTTTTTTTTTTTTTTTTTTTTTTTTTTTTTTTTTTTTTTTTTTTTTTTTTTTTTTTTTTTCGTTCCTTCCCGGCGGAGAGCCCGCGACACACCCCGTGACCAACTCGCGGCCAACCCGCGACCCGAACCGCGTTCAGGGTACAAACCATATTTTTCGGCGCCTGCGGCGGGCATCTTTTGCATTCGTTTCAGGTGGAGAGCCCGCGGCCCACCCGCGACCGCGCTCAGGGTACAAACCGCATTATTCGGCGCCTGCGGCGGGCATCTTTTGCATTCGTTCCCGGTGGGGAACCCGCGGCCCACCCGCGACCCAAACCGCGTTCAGTGTGCAAACCAATGTTTTGGGCGCCTGCGGCGGGCTGCTTTTGCATTCCTTCCAGGTGGAGGTGGGGGGCCCGCGACCCACCCGCGACCCAAACCACGTTCACTGAACGCACCAATGCCGCGCAAGCGCGGCGGCGGATTATCGCATGCCGTCTGAGCCCGCAAGGACCTCGAGCCCCGCGCATCCACGCCATCCCGCCCAGCAGCTTTGCCCTGGCGAATTGCCTTGATCAGAGAAGGCGGGGAACATAAAGTGGAACAAAGGATTGCGTTGCAGTTGCCTCGGGAAAGGAGGGGGGGGGGGGGGCGGGGCAGGGGGGGTAAACAATGGGCGAGGGGGCGCGGAAGAAGAGAGGATGCAAGGATAATGGGGAGAAACGAAAGAGGAGGAGCAGGATGACGAGGAGGGGGGGAGGGGGGGGAGGAGGGCGAGGAGGGGGGAGGAGGAGGGGGATGATGATGATGATGGACGACAATGGGAAGACGATGATGGAGGCCGATGAGGGGGAGGACGACATTGGGAGGACGACGATGAAAGGACGAGGGGGGGGGGCAGAGGTAGGACGAGGAAGAAGAGGAGGAGGGGGGCGAGGCGGAGGAGGAGGATGACGATGACGATGAGGACGAGGACGATGAACATGAGGATGAGGAGAAAGGAGGAGGAGTAGGAGGAAGGAGAGCGAGCCATCGACAGGGAAGGTGGGGGCCACGAGGTCCGCCGGCTCGACGACGCCCGCGTCGCCCGCGCCCGCCCCCTCACTCTTATCCGCACTTGCGGGGTGCTACGTAACATTCTTTGGCCTACAAGCGAGCGAGGGCGCATCGCCGCTGCTTGGTGCGCGGTTGCCCAGCTGCGCGGCCCGCGCCGCCGCGAGGCGCGCCCGCCCTCGAACCCCCTCGCGCCGCCACCCCGGAGAAGCATGCCCCCCTCCCCAGCTCTGAAAAACCTGGAGGGGGGCGCGAGGGGGGGGTCGGGTCAAGGGTTGCGACTTGCACGTCCCTCTACAGGAGGCCGCAAGGTGGGGTCGCCCAGAAGTCCCCTGAACCATCCCAGGGTAGCGTTTTTTTCGTTGTCTCTGAAACTCCTACGTTTTCACCTTTTGGGGGGCCGTTGGGGGATCGGGCATTCATTGCTAGATGACGCCCGAGGCGTCACAGTACTTGCGAGGAGGAGTACGAGGTGGAGCATAGGAGGAGGATTGTATAGAAGCGATACGAGGAGACGAATCATGACGAGGAGGATGAACCGAGAAGGAGAGAAGTAGGAACACTCCGAGGACGAGGACTCGAAGTGCACGGCAGGGCGCGGCAAGTGCACAAGGAGGCACACGAGGATGAGTAGGGAGGAAAACCATCAGGAGGAGCACGGGGAGGAGGAGGAAGAGGAGGAGGAGGAGGAGGAGGAGGACGCCGAAGGAGACGGAACGGAGCTGGAAGATCAGAGAAGAAGTGCGACGAAAAACGCGGGCGGGGCTGTGCCGAGCCCACCGTCCTCCTATACACTGCGTCGGGGGCTGCGCCGAGCCCTATCCCCGCGTCGGGGGCTGCGCGCGTCGGGGGCTGTGACGAGCCCACCGTTCGTTCGCCCCCCTCGAGAGGCCACGGGAACCAGGTCCGGGGAGATGAGGTTTGACCAGGGTGGGGGAATGCTAACGGTCCAGACGGTCCTCTTCGTCGTCCTTGTGCCCTCCTTTTTCACCTTCCCCTGCCATTGCATGCCCTCGCATCCCTGCCCATGTTCCTCCCCCTGCTCCCCTTTCCTCATTTCCCTCAGCACGTTTACTCCAGCTCCACGCGGTCCTTCCACTAAACACCACACGGCTCCTCCCATCATTACTCTGCCTCTTCCTAACACGCTTCGCCCCCCTTCTTATCGAAGGCCGAGCTTCCAAGATCGAGGGCCCAGGATCCAGAACAAAATCAGGATGAGCACAGGAGGGCCCAGGATCCAGAACAACAAAATAGGATGGGCATGAACGGAGACAGGACGAGGATAATCACGGCCGCGGCCCTGGTCAGAGCCAGGTCGGCCACGGGAGATCGCGGCCAGGTCGGCCGCGGGCGAACGCGCGGGGCACCGCAGACCTTGTGACTCAGTATTCGTGGCTCCTTACTCCTCGCTCGCTTCCTGACCCCATCCCTCCTCCCACCCCTCCTCCTCCTGCTCCGCCTCCTGCTCCTCATCCTCATCCTCATCCTTCTCCTCGTTCTCCTCCTCGCTCGAGTTATTATTGCGGCTGCGGCCCCCCAAAAAAGGAAGGGCGCACTGGAGCTCTGCTGCCTCCTGGGTTCTTCGCTGCTGTTGCTCCTCATATTTCTCCCCCGTCCTCCTCCTCCTCTTCCTCCTTCTCCTCCGTTGCAGGCCCAGTGCGCTCTGCGAAGAGAGCCGCAAGCCTAGGCCCTGCCCTGAAGCGCGAGCTTCATCCTCATGGCGATGGGCGCGAAGACCGCCTTCGCGGCCTGCTCGCCGCCCATGTCCCGGCAGAGCGCCTTGGCAGCCATCGCGTGCCTGCGGAGCTCTGCCTTCTGGATGCTCAAATTGCCGGCCTTGTCCAGGCTGAGGAGCTCCGTGTACAGCGCGCTCAGGTCCGCGCGCAGCTGCATCATCTCGTCCCATTTGAGGGCGAACATCTTCACGGACGCGAACATGTCGTCGTGCTGGCGCAAGACCTGGCCCACCTCCTGGCACTTGGCCTTCAGTACGTCCAGGTGCACGTTCGCGTGGAAGTCGCGAGCCTGCTTCGTCTCGAGCAGCTGCGCCCACTTCACGTCGGCACTCAGGCCATCGTGCCAAGTCGGTGCCGTCGAGCCCTTCATGCCGTAGATATTCTCCGCGTCCTATTCTCCGCGTCCTGCAAGGCATTGAGGCTATTATCCTTCAGGTTCGTGATGAACGCCGTGGCGACCTCCTGCATGGTCTGCACGGAGCGCTCGCACTCGCTGCGACCGAAGTTCGGGTCTCCTCCGCCCCCCTTCCACGTCTGGATCGCACTCTCGAAGGAGGTCAGGACCCGACCGAGCTCCAGCAAGCGAGGCATGCACTGCTCTGACTTGGACCGTGCATCCGCGCCTGGGCCCATCGCCATCACGCACTTGGTCACCTCCATCATGTTGGCGAAGTTCTTTGCTGTAGCCACACTGCCCTCGGCGCACTTGCCACGCTTGATCATGATCTGCTCCGTGCTCGCCTTGAGGAACGGGACCATCCGTCCGACAGCGCTCGTGATGAGGTAGACCGCATCGACGTACTTGCCATCCGTGTCTGAAGACTCTCCTGGGGCTTGCTCGCTGTCCCTCTTGGCCGCCTCGATCATGTGCTGCGGAGCGTGCTTGACCGCATTCGGGATGGAGACGAGGGCTGCCTGGGGAAGGGCCCCCCCTTCCTGGAGCTGGCCCAGCACGTTCTCCAGCCTGACCAACGTCTTGATGTCCTTCGTGGTCTGGTACTCGATGCACATGTCGCTGATATCTGTTACCCTCTTCCCCTGATCGAATGAGCCGATAGCGCGGTTCAACCTCTCGATGTAGCCCCTCAGATCGACCTTATCAACGAACACTTCCCTGGCAATGTAAGCAACTCCTTCAGCTCAATGTTCGTAGTCATGCGATCCGATATGATCGCCCTGGACACTTCTGGGTTCGACTCCTCGCTGTGGCCAGCCTGGGCCTGATAGGTGCTCATCACCCGCGTCCAGAGCAAGTCCCTGGCCCGACTGCAGGAGCCCTTGGGCATGCACTGCTCCCAGCCCAACAGCTTGGCGCAGACGTTCGTCAACGCTGAAGGCGTCTCGCGCTCGCCATTCTTCGCTGCGGGCTCCATCTTGTTCAGCATGGCCTTCGCCTCCTGGTAGTGCTCGTCGTACTTCGCGTTCGGCTTGACGTATTCTGCGGGCAAGGTCTGCGCGCGATGACAATTGGCCAGCGACGGCGCGATCACGGAGAAGAAGTCGTCGGCCAGAGCGTTAGCAGCTGACGACTGGATCTGTTGAAGAAGGCGCCGAGGGCCCTCGACGTCGGCACCGACAGCGTACGAATCCACGATGAAGTCCACACATTCATGAAGAAGAGACACCTGGATACTGAAGTCCACCACCCAGTCCTCCAGCTGCAAGTCCTCTGGCAAACTGAACACCTTCTTCGCTTCGACGCCCACCTCCCTGAGCCTACGATCCCCCTCAGCGCTGTTCATGCACATGAGCTTGATGATGGCCTCACCGAGGTACTCCTCCTTTGCGAAGTCGTAGTAAGCCGTCTTCCCAACTTGCTTCGCGATCGCGTGGTACGACGGGTTGAGCATGTCGACGGTGTGCTTCTTGTTGTTGCCGATCGGGTCGAGTACGCAGACGAGCTCGGTCCACGTGGGATCGCTGTTTGAGGAGAGCCGCAGCGTCAAGTCAGGCAAAGACTGGAACTTCCTCAATGTTAGACCCTGCTTCGTCTCGGGCAGCCGCACTGGTTGCGGTCTGACTTGCTCCAGCTTGTCGATCAGGGTCCTCAGCGCGCCGTCGGACATGAGATGGGCTTGCGACGGTGAAAGCTTCAGGCTGTTGTTGAACAAATCGATGTGCTTCTCAAGCCTGTCGGCATCCGTGGTTTTGCCCTCCCTTGCGCGGCAAAGCTTGGCCTGGCCGACCTCCTTGGACACGGTGTTGCCACCTGCGCCCTGCGCCAAGTCGAGGGCTTTTATCCAGTACTTCGGGGTCTTGACGTAGTAGCCTCCAGCCATCTTCTTCAAAGTGCCATCCTTCTCTCTGGCCTTGATCGCAGCAAGTTCATCCCATAGGGCAGGAAGACTTGGCGACGGCAGTCGGTCTTTCGAACCCGATGCGGACGCCTTCGATACGGACTTCGGCTGATCACTCAATCGAGAAGAATCCCGCTGGGAGCCAGGGGTGCTTGGCGGAGCCGCGGTCGAAGCAGCAGCTCCAGGAGACCCTTCGCAGCCTTCATAATCAGAACCGTCGCCATGGAAGCTCGCGTCGTCACCATCACCTTTTTTAGTTGACTTGCCTTTCTCAGTAGACCTCTTATTAGTCAGCTCGTCGCGCTTCTGCCTGATGGTCCTGCTGCGTATTTCAAGCGGATTTCACGTCTTCAAACCACTCGGCATTCGCATGTTGCCGCCTCCGAAGTCATCGATGTCGAAGGCCCGCTTGACGTTCGGCGCGATCTGCACGTCGTTCGCGTTCTCACGCGAATCCATCACTGGAATACCCCTCTTCACGGCGATGTCGGCGTAGAAGTAAATCTTCTGCGGCGCCCCCTCGACGGCCACAGGGCAACCGGGCGCAACCTCAATACCGTTCTTGCCCAGGAGCTCCACAGGGTTCATCCCGAGACACTTCGGAGTGACCCCGCTGCAACGCCACTTGATCACCTGTTCGGTCGCAAGCTCGGCCTCCTGCTCGATGCGGCAACCGACGTGGGCGACCTTGCTGACGCCCTGCTCCATCGTCTCCCTCTTCCGTTTGCCAGCTGCCACCTCCATGGCCTTATCGCGCACATGGTGGAAGTCAGGTACGTCCTTGCCCAAGTCGAGGAACTGTTGCCAGGTCGTCCACGGGGAGAGGACCTCCTTCTGCTTGTAGATTTCCTCGCACGCATTCTGCGACCCGCGCGGGTCGAGAGACTGGATCTTGAAGGGGCGGTCCTTGGGGGGTCGGACATAAACTCCCCACAAGCTGCCCCCCCCCCCCCCCCCCCCCTCCTAGGGTTCACATCGGTGCGAAACCTTGTCGTTGGCTCAAGTAAGATTTGGCATCGCATCTATCAAAAAAAAAACTCGCACCCCTCCTACCCACCCTCCTTCCCCCCTGCCTCTCTCACCTCTCAAAGTCCTCATTGCCTCATCGTGCGTCTGAGCACGGCCTATCTTCTCACTGTGTCGTTCCCTTCTTTTCTAGCTCCTCGCTCCCTCCCGGAGCTCATGAGTAAAACCTGAGATCCAAGGGGTCCTGGAGGCCCTGAGGTCACATTTATGCGGGTGCGAATGTACACCTTTCGCCGCGTATCGTGCAAGAGTGCTTGATGCGTGCTGTATACGTTCCTGCGTATGCAAATGTACATGCGTGGTCCTCCCTGAGCCAAGGGTTGTAACGGGGGTTCAGCGATTGGCATGGATGGGGATGGATAGGTTCGGGGGTCGGGGATGTTTACTCAAACATTGTCCTTGGAGCAAATGCGGCGCTTGGCGCAGAAGCAGAGGCGATCGCCGAGAGGCCGTTGCTGAGACGGATCGGTCTGCGCTTTCTGGTCCGCCTTGGGCTCCTTCTGCCCCTTCTTGCCACCAATTGTTGGAAAACGCAAGGTGGTCTTGGCTCCTTGCTGGGCAGAAGTCTCGATCATAAAGCCTTCCAGCCTTAGAGCCAACATCAGCTGAGGAACGGATCCAAATCAAAGCGTCACCACGCAGTGGGTCGGCGCCCACCCCCCACCCCCCTCCCCTCGAAAAAAAAGCCGGGATATACTTGTTGCCAGCTTCTTGGGCGCCCCAGGACACGTCGGATTGCCACCCATGCCCCCCCTTCCCGCGCAGACACTGGAATTGTCCGACCTGCGAACGCTTGGGGACCCCAACAGAGAGGAGGGATGCAGTGAGGTAGACTACACGCGGTTAGGTTCAATGAAGGTTTCCAGTGGCTCTACCAGCCCCACCCCCATCCCCCAGATGTGAAACGGCACAGCCTCGAAAGCATTTCGCCCCCCGAACAGCGAGTTCATCGCACAGGGGCGCGACGCCAAAAAGTCAGGCTGCAACATCTATCTACTTGGCGGGGCTGCGTCCCTTCAATTTCGGAAGCCACACTCTGCGCGGTCGCTTTATGAGACGTTGCCGAGAGGGCCGGTGGTGGCACGCACATGGCCCTTCGGCTCACTCTGTCGATGGACCATCTGCATGACAACAGCGGCCCTGATTTGGAATCCAGCCAGGAGGCTTCGGCTTGGGCGGCGTCGCGACTTTCTCTGGATCTGGGATCTCCCACGGGTCGACCTTCTCCTTGGGGCAGCTGGACTTGTCGGATGCGATGTAGCCGTCGTCGCTGCCGTCGATCACAATGCTGTGCACGATAGCGCGGCTCGCCTACCAGAAGATCGGACCGTCCTCCACTCGCACTTGAAGGTCTCCCCGATGCGCCGACTGTGACTAGGAGGAGCGCCCTTCATGGCCGGCCAAGAAACTTTGATATCCACAAGGTGTTCCCCAACACCCTGGTGATACACCACTTGGGCCAATCAAATCGGTGCCGGATCAGTCGCGCAGGAATGAGAGGATCCAACATTTCAGCGCATGGTTGGATCGGGTCACCCAGGGTGGCACGTGCCCCCCTGGAGCCAATTGAGCATTTGACCATTGGGCCTCTAGTGAGATTGCTCGTCTGAGGCCCCAATGACCTGAAGATGCCATGAGGTTATATATATATGTATTATTTGGTTCTCTCTCTTTTTTTCTACCAGCGAATGGAGCCCCATGGGGCCCCAAAGAGACCTCATGAAAGGGCGCATGTGGATCGCCATGGGGCTTCTTGGGCCAATGTGGATTGGGCCCTGGGGGTGCTATGGTTACGTAGGGTTTGGCTTGGGCGTTATGTTATTTCTTCAGCTCCTGTTTGCAGGGCCCCATGGCCTACCAACCACTACTTCGCCCGCAGCTGCGTGGGCCCCCCCCCCCACCCGATGCATGTTTCCGATATCTCAAAAAGCTGGCGCCCTGAACGAAAAGGAAGAGGGGGGGGTGCTTCGGGCACGCGGCCGAGCCTCGCTTCCATATCCTCGTTCCTCCTCCACCTGGCGGTCGGTTTTTCGGACGCCCCCTGAAAGGCGGTGGAGGGGGGGGGTGCTTAGAGCACGCGGCCAGGCGCTTGGCGGAAAGGGAACCCGCGCTCTGAGACCGACCGCGCGGGGTCGGCGCGGCGCGTTGGACGCCTCCGGGACCTTGGGCGTCTCGCGCGCTGCCTCCCCGAAGGTCTCCGAGAAGACCTTGAACCTCTCCAGCTCTGTCTCGGCCGCGTTGTCTTGGTTTCCTGTAGGTCCCTCGGGATTTTGGAAAGCACTGGTTTCAGAACCTGATGAGGTGCAAGAGCGGACTCGGAACCTGGGGCCTTGACCGAGAGGTGGTTCAAGAGGTGAGACAAAAAACTTCCCAGGCGCTGATTCATTGGTATTGAACGACTACGAGAGGACTTTTGAAAATTGCACCGCGGGGTGATTCAGGTTCGAGGCAATGAACGAGAGGACTGTTGAAAATTGCCCGTTTCGGTGATTCACGCACAAGAGGAGGTTCAAGAGCGAGTCGTGGCCATCTGCGGTAGCCCTGGTTGACCACCAGAGCGTGATTCAGGAGCCCACAGAAAGTGAATCGAAAGCGGCCGATGCCTCAAGAGGTGGTTTCAGAGTCTGGCCCAGAGCGCCCGGAGATCCCAGAGGTGGTTTCTGAGACGCGGCTGGCCTTGCCCTGCCTCGCGGTCGATTGGGCCCCATGGGATTTTCGATAATGTCAAAATTGGGGTGGGGGCCTCCTGGAGCCCTCTTGGGGCCTCCTGAGGCTCTTCAGTGATTAACAACATCCAATGTACTATCGTAATATAACTGGCACAGCGGGCCCAAAGTCGAACCATGCTGTGACACCTGGGGCCTCGCACTATTGCCCACGGCAACATCAGAACTGGGCTGGGAGAGGAGTGGGGCCCGAAGCAGGGGCGAGGAGTAGAAGAGGGGCACTGTCAGCGCAAGGGGAAGTGGGAGGACGACGAACAGGAAAACGTGTGCAGGACGAAAAACTGAAGACCTAGAATTCGAATGCTCATGATTTGCACCAGCTTTGCGTGCCTCAGTGGAGCGCAAACTCAGGCTCTGACTCCTCACCTGTGTGCCGTGGCCGTTCGCATTCAAACAGCCCAGCCAGGCCTCCGTCGTCGCGCAATGCGCTGCGTCCTAGCAGGCGCCTTGCACGAGAAAAGCAGGCGCCATCGCCACATGCGCAGCTTTGCAATCAACGCCTGCCTCAGTCGCAGAAAGAATGAATGCCCCAACGACGCCAAGGCAACGGCCCTGGCCTTCACGACCTGGCAGATTGCTCGGATCGGACATCTTAGTGAGCACGCGCCGCCCGTGCGCTTTATCAGGGCACTTGACTTCGACAAAAATGTTCTTTCTAAGCGCATTGTAGCGCGCAGAAATGCGACTATCTCGAAACCAAAAGGTCCGAGACCCACCGTGCACTAAAGGTGGCACCCAGTCTGGACGAGGGGGAGGAGGTGGAGGAGGAGGTGGGGGATGTGGCGGGTCATCGGCAGGCGGCGGAGCGTGGGCCTCCGCGCCAGCGCCTGGTACATCAGGCGCTTCAGCAGGCAGAGGTACGCCAGCTGCAAATCCACGACCGACAGCCTCAAGCATCTCCTCAGGAGCACGAAGGTCATCACAGCCATCCCCTTCTCCGTGAGGAGCGACGTCGGCGCCAGCTGCATCATCAGGTCGTTCCTCAGGAATGCCGATGTGCATGGCGACGTCGTCGAAGGCCATGTCGCCCCAAAGGGGCTCGTCCTCGTCGTGACCACCCGGGGCAATGTCGATCGCCTCTTCGAGCGTCACGGCCTTGACCTCATCGTCGCTCATGGCAGCCTGCTCGCTGCCCTGTCCCACTGATACCTCTCCGCCATCATCGGCGGCAAGTTCAGGGTCGCCGCCGTGTCCAGTATCAGCGTCGGGGCTTAGCCCCCTCGCCATGGTCGCTCGACCCCTCTTGGAGAATTCGAAAGGAGAAGGGAGACACCACATGGGCAGGTGCTATAAAGGCGCGCTGGTGTAGCCTATGGACCCTTCTGTGGAACCCGATGGGGCCACCAGTGGGACCTACGCTTATGGAACCTTGTGACGGGCCTAGCTGTGAGACTTGATTTCAATGAGCTGTGGAGCTCACACCCGCATGGCGCGGTAGAAGTCGCATCGGGCCCTCGTGCAGCTGATTGGGCCCACGCTGCAAGAGACAGCCAACCCAATCGAGAACAACCCAGAAACATATTTCAACGAAGAGCTAGAACATCGCACAGGTGGGGGTCACCAAACCTTTTCCACGCATTTGTGTTTGGCGATCTCGGCGCCCTAAAACCCAATGCTCGGGGGCACCTCGGGCCCGCCCAAAACCGCCGCCCTCCCCCTCTTGGAGAATTCGAAAGGAGAAGGGAGACACCACATGGGCAGGTGCTATAAAGGCGCGCTGGTGTAGCCTATGGACCCTTCTGTGGAACCCGATGGGGCCACCAGTGGGACCTACGCTTATGGAACCTTGTGACGGGCCTAGCTGTGAGACTTGATTTCAATGAGCTGTGGAGCTCACACCCGCATGGCGCGGTAGAAGTCGCATCGGGCCCTCGTGCAGCTGATTGGGCCCACGCTGCAAGAGACAGCCAACCCAATCGAGAACAACCCAGAAACATATTTCAACGAAGAGCTAGAACATCGCACAGGTGGGGGTCACCAAACCTTTTCCACGCATTTGTGTTTGGCGATCTCGGCGCCCACCAAAGCAACATAATGCTCCGCGGGGGGCACCTTCGGGGCCCGCCCCCCCCCCCCCCCCCCCCCCCCCCCCCCCCCACCCAAAAAACCGCCCCCCCCCCACCCCCCCCCCCCCCCCCCCCCCCCCCCCCCCCCCCCCCCCCCCCCCCCCCCCCCCCCCCCCCCCCCCCCCCCCCCCCCCCCCACCCCCCCCACCCCCCCCCCCCCCCCCCCACCCCCCCCCCCCCCCCACCACCCCCCCCCCCCCCCCCCCCCCCCCCCCCCCCCCCCCCCCCACCCCCCCCCCCCCCCCCCCCCCCCAACCCCGCACCACCCCCCACCGCCCACGCCCCCCCCGCACACGCACGCAAAAAAAAAATGCCCCCCCCTCCCCCCCGACCCCCCCCTTTCCCCCCCTCCAATGACGCTCCTCCGCCGCGACCCGTTCCCAGGGGGGGAGGGGGGGGGGGCTTCGAACGAGCAGCCCCCTCCCCCTCTCTACCCGAGGTCCTCGTCAACGCCCCCTCCCGCATGTCCTCGCCCGCGGCCTCGGCCACCTCGGCCTCGAGCTGCGGCCCTACCTCGCCCGCGCCCGCGGCGCCCCCCGCGACCCCGCCCGCGCCTTTTTCGAGGTCGAGGTCCAAACCCCTTCCAGAATCGAAGCTCCCCGTCATCGTCCCCTCCACGACGCAGCGGTTCGATGATCTGCTTCTTAGGTACGAAATGCTCCTTCAAGATATGCTCGTGATTGTTCACGAGCTTGTGCAGCATAGCGTCATGTGGTCAATCTTCTCGCAGAGTGCAACACCAATCGTAAAGTTCGAGATGGTTGTTCGCCCCATTCACCTCCACAGTGACGTCAGTCAAGACAGGCGTGTGCATATCATCGCAGGTCATCTCTTGCAGCATGACGTCGTACGGTGGCAACGTAGTGTAACTGAGATGTCAAAAAGATACATCCTCCTCCATCGCTATCGCGTTCTCCAGGGCCACGTCGTAATCGGACTCGTCGCTGTCTGGCGGGAAGAAAGGCTGCAGTGGCAAGCTCCTGATTCTGACAACCAGCATGCCTGTCAAGAGCAAGTTGCGCCAAAACGCATCACGAGGTGCCTGCCCTCTCAAGAAACGGAGGAAAGCATTGCGACGGCTATGCAATCGTTTCCCAGATGGCGTGCAGAAGCAATGGTCCCACGTGCACTTCGCGCTGGGCTCCTTCTCCGATGCGATCGGAAGGGATATTGGACCAGCAGGCTTACACGTCCAATTGTGATATGCATCCAGAATTGTACCCAGACCCTTCCTCGAATATGTAGAGTTGAAGCTCTTGTCGACAATGGCAAGCGCCTGCTTGTCTGGGGTGCCCATGTACTTCAACCATGGGATTGTCGTGCTGATCGGCATTGGCGTGAGATCTCCTCGGTGCGGCTGCAATGTCTGCGACGCCGTGCAGGTAGCATTCCGCTCTGCATTGCCAACGCGCCCACTGAATGTGACCAGCTCCTCCTTGTTCTTCTGTCTCTCCTGCGCCTCATCCCGACGCCTCGGCGAAAGTGTAGTTTTCGGGCCCACGTGCTCCAAGCTGCGGACGTCCCCCATGCGAGGCCACATGGATTGCACCGCCAATCCAATAGTAGAAGGACTCATGCTGAGACCACGGTTGCGATCCTCATCACGATCTTGAACCATATCAGCATCGCGTTGTTGACCGAGGGCTCGAATCTCATCTCGAAAGCTAGCGCGGAACTTCCGGATCTCCTTGGCAGCTAGACCGAGCGATCGAGGCGCCCCTTCTCTGTGGGCTTGAGCAGCCTCCTTTCCTGACTCTCGCAGCCGTCCCTTTACCTCAGGCGTGTACTTCGCCGCGATCGCGGTGAAGTCGAACTCCCCAGCCCTCATGCACTCGGAACAAAAAGCTCGCCACGCTCCACCGCCGCCACGCTGTATCTAACGTCGGCCAGCCTCCGCTGCGCCGTCGAGGTCAGATGCCGCTCCACCTTGCCCGGTGTAGGTAGTGGATTGGCGTGCTCTGTCATGTGCTTCCAGTTCTCGTCGTAAATGATTCATAACCCAGAGAGCATTCGCCTCGTGAAAGGACATTGGGTGGGTTTCGCATGACCTAGCCGACAACACTCTCCGAATCCAAAAACTGGTTCTTTTCAATCGCGACGTTGCCGTAGTGGGCCATATGGAAAAGGAATAGCAACATTTCCCTTGTATCAGGACGCCTCAGGTCGTGCTCCTTCACGAGCCATCGCGTCCATGGGTCCAATCGGTGACTGTCCATGTCCATGATGGCACCCCGAAGCTGCGGCTCCATCACCGATCTGAATGTCAAGAACGGCGGTGCCCGATGAGGTGAGTGGATAATCTTCTCGACGATTGCACCTTGTCGTGATAGCATAACGAAGCATCGAACCAGCATCGCTCTGATCATGTCTATGTCAGGGATGAGCTGCCAGAGAACTGGCGAGTTGAAGACGCATTGCAACTGGCCGAAGTACTCGCGCTCCATGCCCCCACGAGATAGAGCAAGCAGGCGGTGATCCCCCAGAACTTCGGCTTGTGAATTCGATAACCTCGACTTCGCTGCTACTGCTTGCTGCTTCAACTCCCAATCCTCCGACGACGCATCCACCGCGCGCCTCCGCATCCGCATCCCAGGTTCCATTGCAATACGTAGAACCACCCATGACTTCAAAGGCCGAAGTCCCAACGCGCTGAGTGTGTAAGATCTGTACTTCATGTTGCGCTTGGCCCAATCTTGAGCTTCAGCACCATCTTGTTGGAGAGCCTGGCCCTGTGCGTCACCCTCTGCACCTTCTTCGCCAGCATATCCTGCGCCAAGGTCGCCATCTGCGTCGTCTGGTGATGCTCCAGCGTCGCCCTCAATCGCAAGTAAACCAGGCATGGGCACGATCCGATCGACATCTTCTCGGATCAAGTGGGCCTCCCTGGGAAAGCACTCGCGGATCATGCGGTGGAAAGCGTTGGTCAGAAGACCGTGACACAGTTCCAGCGCAAGCACCGACGATACAGCCTCATCATTATCCAACCATCGGCCTCTGTTGATTATCTTCCAGGATAGGCCACAGAAAACGCGAACAATCGCTGTGCTGTACATCAACTTCGCGAGCGCTTCTGGGATGGCACCGTCTGGCAAATACACTTCCACGCGATTGCGATTCCGCCGCCTGCCATTCGGCTGGAAAGAAGACCAGAGGAGGTTCAAGGGATAAAGCGGGGGGGGGTTCATTTGGACCGCGAGGGCGCGCGCGTCGGAAGTCTAGGGGGACAACGTCGACCTGGAAACGTCGCTGTTCCCAACCATCCTGTGGCGCTGGGTCCGCGCCTTGAAGGGGCAACGCCCCGCGCCCCCCACTCCTTCCTCCTCCCCCACCTCCCCACTCCTCCATCAGCATCAGCATCGGCATCATCATCCACCCCCACCCAGCACAGCGCTTCGCGGCCCCATGAGGAACCCCGCCGAAGGCCCCAGCGGCACCGCCCGCGTGCGTCACCCCCACCCAGCACTGCCCCATACGGAAATCCACCGGAGGCCCCAGTGGCACGCCGCCCGCATGCGCCACCCCCCGCCAGTGCAGCGCTTCGCGGCCCCATAGGGAGCTCCGCCAGCACCGGCGGCGCCGCCCGCATGCGCCACCCCCGCCCAACACAGCGCTTCGTGGCCCCATATGGAGCTCTACCGAAGGCCCCAGTGGCACCGCCTGCACCCCCGCGCAGCGCAGCGCTTCGTGGCCCCGTAAGGGGGCTCCGCCGAAGACCCCAGCGCGGGCGTTCGCATGTGTTCCCCCCGCACAGCACAGCGCTTCATGGCTCCATCGGGGGCTCCACCGAAGGCCCCAGAGGCACCGCCCGCATGCTTTCCCCCCGCCCCATGCAGCGCATAGGCAGCTCCGCCGAAGGCCCCAGTCACGCGCGGCTGGCGATGGCAGTCGCCGCGATCTTAGATGTGCTCGCGGGCCCGCAGCGCGCGCGGCCCTCCGCCTTCGACGCCCCCCCCCCCCCCCGCGCCGCGCGTCGGAGGCGCCGGCGGCGCGCGGCGCGGCGACGCGACGCTGGCGGCAGCCGACAGCTCCACCCAGGACGCCGCCCCCGGGCACGCCGCCCGCTGGCGCGCCAGGCGCCGCGGCGGACGCAGGTGCGAGCGCAGCCGCTGCCGCGCCCGCGCGCGCGCAGGAGCGGCGAGCAGTCAGGCGGAGGCGGGCGCTGAAGAGCGTTGGCCCCGCCGCCCTCGCTTCGCTCTCAGCGCGACGCGGGGCTCGATTGCGCCGCAGGCTGGGCCGCGAGCATCGCTGCGACGCGGCAGACCTCGCTCGACCGGCCGCGGCGGGCGGCCCGGGCGCCGGCCCGCCGCCGCAGCGCGCGGCGGGCTGTTCTCGCGCCGCCTCGGCCGCCCCGCCGCCGGCCCTCGTTTCGCGCGGCAGCCGAGGCGGCTCCTCGCGACTGAACGGCGGCGGGGCGGCGGCGCGCGCAGTGGCGCCCGCTGGAGCCAGGTTCACCCTGGCCGAGCGCATCCGAGGCGGGGGGCCTCATTCTGATCTCCCCCTTGGGCACGGCCCCACCTGGTGGACATCTGATCTGGAGCTGGCGGGGAGGGGCCTCTCCCTTCCCGCCCACGGCGATGGTCCGCCTGTCAATCAGTTAACCAGCAAGAGCGAATGCTCGGTGCTGGACGCCGAACCTGGCGCCGAGCCCGACGCCGCCCCTCCTCCCCACCCTCGGATCGTTGAACCACGAGCGTGAGCTCGGGCCGCCTGTCTTCTTCGACATCGTCCCCGACTCCACTGATCTGGTCCTGGGCAGCGGCAGTCACAGGCGGTTGCGCGTGCTCCAGCGGCACATGGCGGCGAACGCTGTGGTCCCTCTCACTCCCGGCGGGTTAGCGTGGCGTTCGGCGGCCCTCGACCGCCTCTCGCACGCCCAGCTGTGCTACGAGCAGGTTCGGCAACTCTGCTCGGTCGTCCCGATGGCTCTACACGCTAGCTCCGTTGGATGGCAATGCAGGGCTCGGCTGAAGCGGTCGATCCTCGAGGGTTCGCCTTGCGGCGTCCCTGAACTGCCGTTGGCGTACCCCGAGGGTATTGCCAGCGCTTCGGCTGACCGATCGCGGCGAACGCATGTGGATTGCCGCCTTCTCCTACGTAGTACCGTTGATTGTAGTCATTGATCAGCGTGCTGTGCAGTTTGTTGTCTTCTTATCGCGTCATCTAAGCTTCTGAACATCGCTGGTCTGGCTTGAGTGTGGCTGGTTCCAAAAACCACGCCGTTTCTTCCCCGTCCTCGCAGGCGGGCTTTCTTCGAAAGAATGGCTTCGGTTGTCTTCCCGCTTTTGCGGGGGGCGCGGCCTGGCTGATAGCGCGTGCTGTGCTGTCTCGGGTGGCGCCGCACACCTCCGCTCCCAAGGAGTGGCTTCGGTGGTATTCCCGCGGCTTGACGGAGGCACGGCCTGGGGGATGGCGCGGGCTGCGTTGTCCCAGGTGACGCCGCAGACCTGTCATGAAACTCTGTCTTTTCGATTCCCCCTTACACTGCGGAGGCGTGAGAGCCTGACCAACCAGCACGACGGGCTCCAGCTGGCGCCGGAAGCTGGACCGCGCGTGGTTTCCAGGGCGAGGTGGGGGCTCTGCTCGGGTTGCGGCGCGTTGGCCCCCTGGCTCGCTCGTTCCTTTGCCATTCGGCGCCCCGCTTTTAAAGCTTTCGCCTGCCGCCTGCGCCCTCGGCGACCGCCACTGTGCGGCCGCTCGAACCTGAACTCGTGCCGCGCGAGCCTGGCCCACAACTAAAAAGAGGCCCCAGTGGCACCGCCCGCGTGCGCCCCCACCCAGTAAGGCGCTTCGTGGCCCCATAGGGAAGAGCTCGTTCCACCAGACCGCCCCAATGGCACCGCCCGCGTTCGCCACTCTCACCCAGCATAGCGCTTCGTAGTCCCATAGGCAGCTCCACCGAGGCCACCAGTGGCACCGCCCGGTTGCGTCACCCCCGCCCAATACAGAGTTCCATGGCCCTACAGGGAGCTCCACCGAAGGCCCCAGTGGCTGCACGTGCATGCGGTTCTCCCACACAGTACAGCGCTTCGTGGCCCCATAGGGAGCTTGACCGAAGGCTCCAGTGTCGGTGTTCGCATGCGTGTCCCCTTCCCAGAACAAGGCTTCATGGCCCGACAGGAAGCTCCACCGAAGGCCACAGTGGCACCGCTCGCGTGCTGTCCCCCCCACCCAGCACAGCGCTTCGTGGCCCCATGGGGAGTTCCACCGACGGCCGCTGTACTCGCATGCGTTTCCCTCACTCAGTACGGCGCTTCTTTGTCCCATAAGGAGCTCCCCCGAAGGCCCCAGTGGAGGCCCCGCCCTAGTGCGGCGCACCCCTCACACCATTCGCGTCCACGTAATGCGTTCCGCCAGTGGCAGCGCCCACATGGCGGCCCCGCCCAACATCGGCACACCCTTCGCATGCTCCATGGCCCCATGAGTAGATCCCCCGAAGGCGACACCCGCGGTGACGGTACTCATAACTGCATAACTGCATCTAGTTGGGTCCTTGTTGGGTCCTTCGCCAGGATACTTGTTGACTGTCCAGGGGCCCTGTGACGGTCCCTGGAAGCTGGAACGGCCAAAAACCTTGTGTCCTGATTCCCACATCACGAGCGCCACTGGGGTTAAATTACCTCAGGAAAAGGATGCCGAGGCCCCTGCTGAGGGCCGAGCTCGTCCCCATGTTGACGGCGCGCTGCGCTCCCCCGCGCGACCTCCTTTGGCAGCCTCCAGGTCGAGCCCTGGCGGCGCGCGGCCGCCTGCTCCCCCAGCCGATCGACGTGCTTCTGCGCCTCAGTGCCGAGCGCCGCACACTGCGCCAGGCACCTCTCGTGGGAACAATGCTAGGCAGGGGGGGGGAAGCTCAGAGCACAGGCCCCCTCGAATCATGGAAAATGAATGAAGCCTTTTGTGGTCATTTTCGGCCTCTGGGGCCCTCGCCGGGCCCAGGACTGTAAAACACGACTCGGGATGAAAGACCAGTCCTGGGGACTGGGTCGAGACCTCGTCAAGAAGAAATCATGACGTCGGGGGTTTGGGTTAGGAGGGAAGGGTAGGGCTCAGAGGGGGGACGCATCGACCTCCCATCAGCCAGTCATCGCCGATGCTGGCCTGATGTCCCTCCCCGCCCAGAAACGCGCGGATTCGCAACCGGAGGCCTATCGCCGATCTATCGGCGATGCATCGCCGACTCCAGGCCGAGGTATCCCCCCCTCTGAGATGGTCCTATGCTGCCCCACCACTTTCGGCGACGGCGGATGGCACGTTCGAGAGACCCAGCTCCCCCAAAAAGGTATGCACCTCTCGGCATCGCGCAAAGGCGACCCTATGTAAGAGTTACCTTTGGTGCGGGACTTTTGGGGGCCGTGGGGCCCATGGGGAGGCCAAACCTAGGCGCGCAGGACGCTGCCACCGCTTCGCGTTCAGCGATCGGGAGACCCCGCTGGGCCAGCACCAACGAACCACTCTGGCGAAAGATCACTCTCACGTCTAGTAGACCGTTCTGGAAGCCCCGATCCCCCCAAAAGTCCGCACCTCGTGGAAGAACGGTACTTGCATCCGCCGGCGACCCCCAGCTTTCCGCCGGGACGAGTTTCGGGTGACCCAAAAGGGGGTCCAGCTGAAAGGGGGTTGTGCAATAGATTTGGGGCAAATGTATTGCAAATGTATTGCGCTGGAGAATTGTATTTCGTTGTATTGCAAGTGATGCGTTTGCACTCGAAAATCCAGTAATACATTTGCGCCCCGAAATGTATTGCACGCCCCAAATGTACTGCAACCCCGCATATCCATTGCACCAAATCTATTGCACCACCCCCGTGTCGCTGGGCCTCCCTTTGGGTCAACCCGAACGAGGCGGCCCGCCTCGTCCCTCTTCCGCCAGCGTTCCAGCAAGGAGGGAAGGGCAACGCCTCGGTCCTTCGAGGGCAACCTCGAGGGCAACGTCGAGGGGGCCCAGGGACACAGAAAGAACCCTGTCGGCGTGTGTGTGGGGGGCTTGTCTGTTCGAGTCGTCGTCTCCGTCAGTCTTCGGCTCCGTCGCCCCCTTTTCCTGCACCCTCGTCCTCAAGCTTGTCAGCGAGAGAAAAATCTTGCCAATGTCGTAATCGAGTGGGAAAGCAGCCCCTTCCTTGCGATCCCTCCCCCCTCCCGTCAGGGGGGCGGTCCTGGGGGGGGTAGGGGGGAGGTCATGGGAAGGGGGGGTGTCGGATACGCATCCCCCCCAGGGATCCCTGGGCCTCAGAAAGCACCAAGACAGGCCAAGAATGCTCCAAGAGGCCCACGAGACGGTCCAAGAGAACCCCCAATCGCCAAACGATCGGTCCAAAACGCCTACACGTCTTCCAGACTGCCCAGGAGGCCTCCAGGACGCTCCAAGAAGCGTTCAAGAGCACTCCCGAGAGGACCCCAAGAGACCAACTTCATTGAGTATCCATTTGTTCCCATCATCATGTGGTGTTAGGTACTCGTTTTGAAGAGACAGCGCCCCGCGTCCCTCACTCCTTCCTCCTCCCCCTCCTCCTCCCCCTCCATCATCATCAGCTCAGCATCCGTGATCCACCCCCATCCCAGTTAACAGCTCCTTCGTGGCCCCATGGGGAGTGTCCCACGAAGGCCCAATGGTCACTGCCCGCATCGTCCCCCCGACGGAAGGCCCTAGTGGCACCGCCCGCGTTCGTCACAACCAGCTCAGCACAGACGCTTCGTATGCTCCATAGGGAAGCTCCAACGAAGGTCCCCGTGGCACCGCCCGCATGCATCACCCCACCCAGTACAGCCTTCGTGCCCCATATGGAGCTCCACCGAAGGCCGTAGTGTCACAGCAACAGCCCGCAAGCGGCACCCCACCCAGCAAGCGCCTTCGTGGCCCATAGGGAGCTCCACCGAAAGCCTCAGTGGCACTGCCACTGCGTCACCTCCTCACAGTACAGCGTTTCATAGCCCCATAGGGAGCTCCGCCGAAGGCCCCAGTGCTGCCGCCCGCATGCGTCCCGCACACCCAATTCGGCACACCCCTCACACGTTTCGTGGCCACATAGGGAGCCCCACCGAAGGCCCCAGTGCTGCCGCCCGCATGCTCACACCCAGCCATTGCAGCGCTTCGTGGCCCCGATAGGGAGCCCCACCGAAGGTTCCCATGGCACCGCCAGCATGCGCACCGCCACCAAGTACAGCGCTTCGTGGCCCCATAGGGGAGCTCCACCGAAGGCCCAAGTGGCCCGCTCACATGCGTCACCCCCCCCCCCCCCAGCACAGCGCTTCGTGGCTCCATAGGGAGCTCCACCGAAGGCCTCAGTGGCTGCGCTCGCATGCGATACCCCCACCCAATGCAAACCTTCGTGGCCCCATAGGGAGCTCCACCGAAGGCCCCAGTGGCAGTGTTCGCATGCGCTTCTCCCGCCCAGCATCATGGCTACATAGGGAGCTCCTTCGAAGGTCCCAGTGGCGGTGTTCGCACGCGTTCCCCCTCGCAGCACAGCGCTTCGTGGCCCCATATGGGGAGCTCCACCGAAGGCCTCAGTGACTGCACTCGCATGCGTCACCCCCGCCCAATACAGCGCTTCGTGGTCCCATAGGGAGCTCCACTGAAGGCCCTGGTAGCGGTCCCGCCCCATGGCGGGGCACCCCTTACGCTGACCCCGTAGTGCGTTACGCCTAAACCACCAGCGGCAACGCCCACATTGCGGCCCCGCCCAACATCGGCACACCCTTCGCATGCTGTGGCCCCATGAGGAGATCACGATTCCCGCAACGACGGTACTCACAACTGCATATGGCAGGGTCCTTCGCCAGGATTTGTCTAATATCTGGACGTTCTCGCCTTCTCTACTTCCCGCCGCTCCAAATCGACGCAGGAGGCCCCCAAGATCGCCCAAAGACGGGCCCAAGTGGACTCCCAGAGGGCCCCGAAGCAGCTCAAGAGGACCAAAAAAAATCAAAACGCCTCCAAGACGGCCCAAGAGGCCTCCAGGACGGCTCCAAGAGAGTGCCCAGACTGGGGATCCGAGCAAACATTTCGAGCCCTCGGCCCCGAGAGGGGGCCCAGGAAGCCCCAAGAAGTTCTCGAGAGGCTCCCAAAAGCCCACAGGAGGTCCCCAGGAAGCCCCCTAGAGGCCCCAACATTCCCCCCCAGAGGCCCCCAAGAGCCCCCCGAGATAACCAAAGAGCAGCCCTGAGGGCTCTGGGCCACGTTCGCGTCGTCGTCCCGTCGCCGTCGCCGCGAGCCGTTGTCGTCGTCGTCGTCCTCCTTCATGGTCGCGGCGCTGGCCGCAAGGCCTTCGCAAATGATATTGTTTTTGGTCTGGTCTGCCGCGCGACAGCGGTCTTGGCGGCGAGGGGCGAAGTCCGGGACAGGCGGCGCAATGCGTGGGGGGGGGGGGGGGGGGGGGGGGGGGGGGGGGGGGGGGGGGGAAAAAAAAAAGGGGGGGGGGAGGGGGGCGATTTGCGAGCGCACCGCCACGGTTGGCAAGCCGTGCCGAAACGCTGCACAACAAGCGCGCAGTTGCACATGCACTGAACCAGATGCTCTGCATTCACCAGCAGACGCACCTAGGCGCCGCACTGTAAACCAAAGTAAACAAGCGGCCGCGGGTGCGAGTGCAACGGAGTGAGTCGCCGGTGCGGCGCTAAACTCCAAGCAGCCAGCTCGGCAAGCTAAGAGACACGAGCCCGGGAGACCGGGCTGCCGGCGGTGGAAAACAAGAGGCAAAGCGAGCGCGGAAGGCTGAACCACTCAGCGCGCAGCCCTCAGACTCCACCGCTCAGCTGGGGGGGGCCAGCGGCACCAATCGCATCGAGCCCGGCGCCTGCGACGAATAGGCCCGAGGTGAACGCGACGATGCGCGAGACGCAGGCTGTACAAGGCTGCAACACTCAGAGCAAGGCCTTCGGGCACACCACTCCCAGTGCCGGTGGAAGCCAGCGACTGCCCAAGCACTACAGTGCCGTCCTGCCGCGGAGAGGTCCACCGATGCCAGCCGCGGACAACGCTGTGGGTCGGCCCGTGGGGGGGGAGACCTCAGCGCTGCCTGTCCGACGGGCCCTCCGACAAGGCCTCCGCGGCCGCCGCGGGCGACCCAATCTGCGTAGCGACTTCGGCTTAGCAAAGTAGAGTGCCTTATCACACTTATAGATGTAGCTGTTTCAGATGCAAATGTACTTACCGAAGCCGCAACTATACTTACACGGTGTCCCTAACCATACTTACACAACAATTTATAATCGACATATAACCATCTTATAACTTTCATAACTTTCATAACTTCTTCAATTTCCATGCCCCTCCCCTCCCCTCCCCCCCTGTGGTTCGGTAGTGAGCCAGTAGGACGGCGAGAGAAAGGAGGGGGGAAGGAGGAGGACAGCGATGCATTCGCTAACGCATTCCTGGGTATGAGCGATAAATTCGCTATGTGGTTCTCTGAGCGATCAATTCGCTGTGCAATTATCTGAGCGATCAATTCGCTATAAGCGATGAATTCGCTATGTGGTTCTCTGAGCGATCAATTCGCTGTGCAATTATCTGAGCGATCAATTCGCTATAAGCGATGAATTCGCTATGAGGCCCCTGCCCATGCCGCCCCCGCTGCGCCATCATTCGAAGCCGTTTGCATACGCAAGCCCGCGCGTTTTTTTTTGGGTGGGTGGGGCCGCATAGCCATGGCTGCCCAGCGCTTGCGCGACCAAGTCGAGGCCGTCGGGCGATTGCTCGAGGCAGTGCAAGGGCAGCCCTGTTTCGATACGGCGGCGGCCGCGCAGGAAAGGATGCTCGTGCAGGCTTTCGGGAGCGCGAGGCTGCAGCCCACGCAGGTGACAACCCTCTCGTCTCTCGTCGCAGCGCAACCCTGGTCCGAGGTTTCCAAGGGGAGGCTGTTGGAGAAGCTCGGCAGCATCGTGGCTTCTGGCAGCGCCGTGGGTTTGCGAGTGGCTCAGCAGGATTATGAGTGCATCTTCGGGTACCTGACAGCGGGCTCGTGGCACCAGTTGGCGCGGACCGACGTGCCCGAGGAAGCGAAGCTCAACGTGCTGGTTGATGTTGCGATTAGCTTAGGTCTTCGCAACCCGACCGAAGGCACGTATCAAATGTTGACGGCGATGTGGCGCATGGCCGTGGACGGAGCCGAGACCGCGAAGAATTTGGCGTGGGCTGCAAAGTACTCGTACCTCCAGCAGACCAAGCGCGTGTTCAAGCGCCAGGCTGCAGCTGAAATTGCGGCCCTCGTCGAGGGGAGGGGGACCTAGGAGAAGGGAGGGTGGGGGGGGAGGAGGAGGAGGGGGAGGAGGAGGAGGAGGCAGTTTCCCCTGGCCGCAATTTCACCCACGAAGGTTTCGAGGCTTCCTGCGCCCCCCGTTCGGCTGACCGAGCTGCCTACGTCCCCCTCGACGTTCTGCGAGAACCACCCTGACTTCTTCAAGCAAGTGTATGGCGACGAGTTGCCAGCTGCATGCCCCGCGCCAGAAGCCGCGATTCGCTCCGTCCAGGCTACGTGCCCATGCCGCAACACAAAGCAGCAGGCCACGGGGGCGCAGATGATGAGCGCCTCGGCGTCGCAGCCCGACGTTTTGCAGATGATGCAGCTCATGTTCGATAACTTGCGGCGGGCGGACGTCGGCGCTCAGACGGGCCCTTTGAACCTCAAGAGGGAGGCGGCGCGAAACGTGCCGCGG
>CAUYUJ010008990.1:30000-36911 GCA_963575745.1 Prorocentrum cordatum | reverse complement strand
GCATGAGGTGGTTCAGAAAGGAGGAGGGATTAGTGATGCAGATCCTCTCTCTTCTTAGCCGCAACATTGTAGGAGGACTCCGACAAAAGCCATGCGAGGATGATTTCGCAGCGCGCGGACGTCCCACCGCGCAGGGTGGAGGTTTTGAAGCAAGTAAAAACACCACGCGCGTTTTTTTTTTTTTTTTTTTTTTTTTTTTTTTTTTTTTTTTTTTTTTTTTTTTTTTTTTTTCTTTTCCCTCCGGCCCAACGGGAGTGCCTTTTGGGGGGTGTCATCCTCGGAGGCGCCTTGGAGGCTTTGGACAGATAGAGACCAAATCAAAAAAAGTTCAAACCCAACGGTCGTGTCAGGATAATCGCTCCTTGCGGCCTGGTGGTGAGTGTGCATTCTCTATGCGATTGGCGGCGGGGGCTTGAGGATGGTCACGCTCGTTCGGCGCCAGATCTTTTTGGCAGCCAGGCCTTCCTCCCACAAGACCGTCCATGCGAATTTCGTTGGGGTGCTCGGGTGTCGCTGTGGCTTCAAGTTTCGATGACAGCGGCTTTTCCGCAGTCTACTCCAAAGTTGCTCCAAGAGAATCGCGCCTTGCGGTCTGGGTTGGCAATGTGCTCTGCATGCGGCTGGTCCAGAGGCGCGAGGAACGGCGCGTTTCGCGCGGCGGCTGCTCCATTTGGCAACGAGGCTCCCCTTGCCCGCGCCTCAGACAAACCATGTGCTTCTTGCAGGATTTTTCCAGTGCTGCTGTGGCGACAAATACCGATGGCAGGGTCGTCCCCGCAGTCCACTCCAAGGTTGCGCCAGGATAATCGCGCCTCGCGGCCTGCGTTGGAGAGTTATCTACTCCCATGGATCCTGGGGGGGGGGGGGGGGGGGGGGCGCGAGAATGATCTCGCAGCGCGCGGAGGTCTCAGCGATCGGCGGTGGGCTCTGCGAGACCAGTAAAAACACGTGCGTTTCTTGTCTTCGGCACGACGAGCGCTGATGCGTCACGATGCCATGCTCGACGCAGGTCCTCCTTCAGAAACCCCCCAATGCCGAAACCGTTGCGGCTCCAGCGCGCAGCCCATGAGGGGCGCTTTTTTCGGCCCCCACGGGAGTAGCGACGCATGGGTGATGAGGCGGCGTTGGGCGCCGCGTCGGCGTCGGCTTCGTCAGCCGTTGCCGATGTGCAAGCGCCCCCGCCGCATGCTGCTGCTGCCGAGGATGTGTCGCTAGCCCCGCAGCCGTTGGTGACTGAGATCGACATGGGTGATGATGACAACTGGGGCACGTGGAAGTTGTCTGCAGCGGATGGGAGCACTCGCGCGGCGCAGCCACAGACAGCGACGCCACAGCCGCGCCCGGAGCCGCAGCTAGCGGTTGCGCAGCAGCAGACACCCCAACCACAGTCAGTGGCTCCGCAGCGACAGCCGATACGAGTAAAGAGAGCGCCTTGGCACAGTGCACCATCGCTGCAGCCATCGCCTCGGAGACAACAGGCACCTCGACCAGAGAGAGCGCGCCCGCGCGATCAGCGGCAGCCGAAGCCCCCGCTGCATCCGCCACCGCCAGAGCTACAACCAGCGCGGCTGATCGTGGAGTTGCAGCCAACATTTCCACAGCATCCGCCACCGCAACCACAGTCAGCGCAGCCGCGCGGTGAGCTGCAGCGGGCAGTTCCGCAGTTTCCGCCAGCGCCTTCAGTGCCGCCACCCCCAGCGCTGGCGCGGCCAAGCTCGACTTGGGCTCTGCCAGATGGGCAGCGTGGCGGGCGAGCAGAGGCGCCGTCATCAGTGCCTGTGCCAGCGCCGCCCGCGCCGCCGCCAGCTGACCAGAAGGCCCAGGGCTTGCCAGGGGTCCCAAAGACTCCCAGTCCTCCGGAGAGGAAGCGCCCAAAACGAACTGCAGCCTCAGCTTCAGTTGCAGTGGGGGTGGCAGCATCAGCAGATGCAGCGGCGGTGGCAGCCTCCGCAGACGCTGCGGTCCCAGCAGATGCAGCAACAACGGGCTCAGCAACGGGTGCAACAACGGCAGTGGTGACAAAAGCGCGGACGTTCAGCGAATCGGCGGTGTGGCACAGCGCTTGCGCGCAGGGCTTCCAGGACGGCGTTAGCGTTGGATTCGAGCGCGGGAAGATGTGTGGCGCCCTCGCTGGTGTGATGAAGGAGATTAGGGTTTATGACCTCATTCGTTTTCTGGTATTCCATCTTTGGCAAGCCATGTTCCTCCAATCTTCTTTTTGTCCTCTTGAGTCCTCGGCCCATGGTGGGGCCTTCCCTCCAGATATCTTTGCAGCTCGTGGCGATGGCGATCGTCTTGATGACTATTGGTGGGGATGTCGAAGGTGATGGGGATATCCACCCTTGCAGATCTATTGACCATCACATTCTCTTCGATGTACATGGTGGTCTATGGTGAGACCCGGTAAATATGCAGCCCTTATCTGTCTTGCTTTTGTGTTGTTTTAGGTGTTGCCCCTTTTCCTCTTTCCCACTCTATCTCTATCTTTATTCTTGTGGTTGCTTGTTTGAGATTGGCAGGTTTGCCCATCTCCATTTTCGTTCAGACTCTGAACGAACTGCAGCCCGGCGAGGAACGGTAGAAGTGGACGAGCTGGCATGGTGTAGCTCCAGGTTTGCCGCCTGGAGGGTTCGAGGCCATGGCGACCCGGATCGCCCAGGAGATCGGCTTGTTCCCGACGGTGGAGACGGAGCTCGGTGGGGCCATAGCAAAGTGGTCGTTGCAGGGCGCCTTCGTTGAAAAGGGTTTGGGGAACGTATCAATGAGGAGAAAAAGGAAGGATGGGAAAAGAAAGTGAGGAGAAGGTCCAGCAAGGAGGGAAGAAGGAAGGACGACGCAAGGAGGACGGGAAATACGGAGGAAGGATGAGACAGAAGAAAAGAAGGAGACATGACGGAGGGAGGTGTCCTACGGGGGAAGAAGGCACCTAAATGAATGCCAAAGGGACTTGATGCACAACAGAGGGACTACGGAATAGTGAAGAATGTCCAGTATTGGATCCTGCGGTTTCATCCTGCATGTTGCTCATTGTATCCTGCCATTCGAAGCGGTCTGAGAGGGCCCCAAGATAATCGCCGGCAGCCTGTCCAAGATGAGCGACGCCGCCGCGGCTTCGACTTCTAGCGTTGCGAGCGGTCCCGGGCGCCAGGAGGAGCCGAATGCGACGGTAAAACGGATTAGTGAGGGGTTCTTGTAGTGCGTCAGTGGTGGCAGGCGTTCGGCCAGTGGCTTGTGGCTGATCAACCAGAAGCGTCGAGCCCATGCGTGTGCGTCTCGCTTGCCTGGGGCCATGATGTCTTCCCAGATGTCGCTGGTCCGTACTAGAACAGTGCGTGTTAAGTACTCCCGTCGGGCCGCGCAGATGCCGCGGGTCGTCTTGTCGACCCAGAGACAACATCGCCCGTCAGCTCGCGCAGCATGGGTCGCCAGCTGTTGCCACCCACGAGCAGACTTCAATTTGTTTTCTTTTTGCATGTGCAGCGTCACTTTTGTACATCCATATGATACAGGGGCGCCCCCCCACAACGCAGGAATATCTTCACAAGAGTATATGTAGCGCAGAGGGTGAAATCTATGCAGCGCTTAGGTTGACGTATGCATATACATACGTATGTGCATAGTTCTACAAACGCACACACGTATACATGGATATATCTATGTAGATATCTTTATATATGCATATATACACGTGTGGGCGCCCTCCAGTACGCTTCCTTGTGGTATCCTTTTCGAAGATGCTGTGCGACGTCTTGCTGCGCAGGTCAACGTCGCACTTCGCCGACGCGCGGCGGCGAGGCCCGCGCGCGCGGAATTATGCGCTGGCTAGTTGAGCTGCCGCGATGCGCGCATGGGAAAAGGAGGAGGGATGAGGGGGGTTTAGAGATGGAGAGGGATTCGTAATGCGGAGCGCTTTCTCTTCCAAGTCGCCACATTGTAGAGGGCGCCGACAAAAGCCATGCGAGGGTGAACTCGCAGCGTGCGGATGTCTCGTCGTGCGGCGGTGGAGGTTTTGAAGGCAGTGACAAAACCGCGCGCGGTTTTTTCCTCCGGCCCAACGGGCGCGCCTCCTGGTGGGCTTCCTTGCGGGGGCGCGTCGGAGGTTTTGGGCCGGGCGGGCGCCGAGCCAAACAACAAATCCACATGCAGCGGCCGCGCCAGGATAATCGCGCCTTGCGGTCTGGGTTGGCGAGTGTGCTTTCTCTATGCGGTTGGCGCTAGGGGCGCGAGGATGGTCGCGTTCCGTCGTGCGGCGGCAGATTCCGCGTGCGCAACGGGCAGCAAGAGATATCGAGAGTGGGGCGTGCGCGCCGAAGAGGACGCAGGAGGGGGCAGGGGGGGAAGAGGGCGAGGGAGGGGAAAAGGACGATTCGCAGCTCTCTCGTGAGTGGCCGAATTGGCTCGAGTACTCTCCGCGCGCTCAGCGCGCGTGTCAGGGCCGCGCTCGAAACTATTTGCATCGATGCCCGATGGCCTCCGCGGCCGATCCCGCTCGCCACCAGTAGAGAAAGGCGCAGGCAAGGGCAACTTGCAGGCAGAGAACGGCGCTGGCAAGGGGAAAGACGAGGACAAGAGCACGGGCGATGGTTTTGATGAGTGCTTGCAGTCAGCGCTGGAGGCCACGTTCACAGCATGCAGCCGCTCAAATTTCGAGATGTTGCAGGCAATCATGGACGTGGGCGAATCCGCGAGGCAGAACCGCGAGCTGAAAAAAAAACTATATTGGACTTAACATGTCGGGTGGGGTACCTAGATGGCTGTGAAGGTTTGCTTTTCCGATCAAATTCAACGCGAGGTTTTGAACTGCCCGCGTTCCAAGCGGGCGCGTGCGACAGAGAGGACTGCGCAGCGTGGTGGCGCCAGAACCTTGAGGACAGCCCGTGGGGCCCAATGTGCTGGAGCTACTGCGTCAAGTGCTGGATGTACATCGCGGGAAACAACGACGAGTTCGTATACATCCGCGACCTACAGTACAACGATCGATTCCACGGTTGGACCCCAAGTACAGCTTGGGCGACTTATGCGACGAGCTTCGTCGGGATCGATGGCCGCAGGACTTGGGACCACAGGTTCTACATGAGAGGCAAATCGTAGTTTTTTTGGCCGCAAGGCCATGCTCGATTGGCTTGAACTTCATCTTTATACAAGTTCGCCTCGAGCAGTGAATACCAAAATAACCCAACTATATATGAATATATGTATATATATGTATAGGTACACACACACATATATATATATATATATATATATATACGTGGGGGCGTCCCCCTCATATGTTGGTTTGTGCCATCCTGTTCGAAGATGCGGTGCAACGTCTTGCAGGCGCAGGTGCGCGTCGCATTTCGCCGACGCACGGCGGCGAGGCTCACCCGCGCGCGGAATCGCGCGCCCGCGAGTTGAGGTTCTGCGATGCACGCGGGGGGAAAAGGGGAGGGATGAGGGGGGTTTAGAGAAGGAGGGGGGGTTAGTGATGCGGAGCGCTGCCTCGTCCAGGCCGCAACATTGTAGGAGGGCTCCGACAAAAGAGCCATGCGAGGCTGAACTCGCAGCGTGCGGATGTCCCAGCACGCGGCGGTGGAGCTTTTGAATCCAGAAAAAAAAAAAAAAACACACGCGCGGTTTTTTTCCGCCAACGCGAGTGCCTCCTGGAGGGCTGCATCCCCGGAGGCGCGTGGGAGAGCGTGGACAGGTTGAGGGTCGAGCCCCAAAGAAGTCCGCGCCCCAACGGCCGCTCCAGGATTGTTCCTTGCGGTCTGGGTTATCGAATGTGTTTTCTTTATGTGGTTGGCGGTGGGTCCCCTGGCACCCGGACCTTCCTCCGACAAGAACGTCCATGCGAAAATCGCTGGGGTGCTTCAGTGCCGCTGTGGCTTCAAATTTCGATGGCCGCGGCTTCTCTTGAGTCTACTCCAAGGTTGCGCCCGGAGAATCGCGCCTTGCGGTCTGGGTTGGCGAGGGGTTTCGGCGCGCGGCTGGCTCCAGAGGCGCGAGGATGGGCGCGCCTCGTGCGGCGGCTGCCCCTCTGGCAGCGAGGCCCCCCTCTCCCGCCTATCAGAAATCAGTTGTTTTTATGCCCCACATGTTTCGTGGGGTTCTGGTTTCCTTCCCTGCCGAGTCGCACCCGCGTCTCACACCTCCCCTTCTCCTTCTCGCGCAGCACGGCACAGCGCAGCTCGCCGCGCAGCAGCGCAGCACAGCACAGCACAGCACAGCATACCACACCGGGCATTCCTTCGACGCCACAGGGGGTGGAGGTGCGCAGAGGGTGGTCCCTCAGCGCGGCTTCTATCCGTGACACGCTCGCAGATCGTGGCAGGCGTGGCACTTTCTCGACACTACAGGGGGTGCGCAGAGGGTGGTCCCTCAGCGCCGCCTCTATCCGTGACGCGCTCGCAGATCGTGGCAGGAGTGGCATTTTCTCGAAGCCGCAGGGGGTGCGCAGAGGGTGGTCCCTCAGCGCGGCCTCTATCCGTGACGCGCTCGCAGATCGTGGCGACGCCGCAGGGGGTGCGCAGAGGGTGGTCCCTCAGCGCGGCCTCTATCCGTGACGCGCTCGCAGATCGCGGCAGGAGTGGCGCTTTCTCGACGCCGCAGGGGGTGCGCAGAGGTTGGTCCCTCAGCGCGGCTTCTGTCCGTGACGCGCTCGCAGATCGCGGCAGGAGTGGCGCTGTCTCGACACCACAAGGGGGTGTGCAGAGGGTGGTCCCTCAGCGAGGCCTCGCCTCTATCCGTGACACGCTCGCAGATCGTGGCAGGAGTGGCATTTTCTCGACACCACAGGGGGTGCGCAGAGGGTGGTCCCTCAGCGGGCCTCTATCCGTGACACGTCGCCGTGGCAGAGTGGCACTTTCTCGACACCACAAGGGGTGCGCAGAGGTGGTCCCTCAGCGCTGCCTCTATCCGTGACACGCTCG
>CAUYUJ010008990.1:0-27500 GCA_963575745.1 Prorocentrum cordatum | reverse complement strand
CCATAGCTATTGAGGCGCCGGCAATTTGCGGATCCCAGCACGGCAAGTGCATGACCGCAGATCCCGCGGAGCCCAGAACGGAAAGCGACTGGCCAAGTGCCCCGCGATGTGCAAAATCCGGATGCGGATTGTTCCATTTTTCATTTCTTTTGTGTGTTATTGGATGCAGAGATACCCGCCCAAGGGTCTCGAATTTTACGGCCTGGTCCCGAATTGTCTGGTCGGGCTGGTGCCATTTACACGCCTAACACCATCCTTCGCCCGCGTGTTGCCCGACGGCGTCCGCGACATGGTGGTTCTCTTGTTGCAGCGTAGTCCGCCGGGCAAAGTTCTTTGTTGCGCGTGGGCCACGATCTCTCCCATGTTGTTCAAATTTTGTTGAAGGTGAGTGGCGCGACGCCAAAGGGCAACTTGCCGACGTTCATCCATCAAGCCACCGCGCGGCGGGATGTGGTGAAGCACCGCATCAAGAAGATGATCGCTAACGGGCATAGGGCGTACATGCACGCGGGCGCTGCAGCAGTGGATGCTCGCGCCGAGCAACTTCCAGGGAATGGCGCCCCGCCCGGACTAGTGCGGTTGCTTCCGTATGGCAATCATTTGGACCAGATCATGGTGCAAAAGAATGCGACGCCGTCGGATGCGAAGCAGGCGGCGGTGCAAGACGCTTGCGACGACATGGGCCGAATAATTCCGAACGTTGTGGTCATGGAGAGGTCATCGTTCAACGAGGTAGATGAAAACGCTATGACGGAAGCAGCTTTGCTGCACATGACGCGCGGCGTTCATGAAGGGGTCACGGGCGGGCATGGTGGCGGTGGCGAAACTTCGCGTGCTGAGGAACGTGCGAGCGTTCAGTTCGCGTACGAGGCATGGCGGGATCATTTTGTCGCGATGGCTACCAGTCTATTGAACGACCAAGACAATGGCCGCGTACGGTGCACATGTAAAGGGGCGTCGGAAATCGCGAGGCTCGGAGAAGCGTCGCAGCGGCACATCTTGGTGCTGATGGACGTGAACGGACGGGGGACGTGGATGGAACAGATGCGGTTGCGCCTCGTGGTGTCTCCAGGCACGGCCATGATGAGTCAGTTCGTTCCGTGGTTCTTCGGCGTCGCTTTTCCGTTCTGCTTCAAGTTTGGAGTAGGCGTGCCTGTTCTGCCAGAATGGTCCGAAGTGAGCCGACACCGCCGTGTCGGAGAGGCACCCCGCGTGGATTTTCCGCTGTGGACGCGAATCATGACACGCCGCGTGGAATCTCAGCTCAGGCGTGACTGGCGCTTCGGATTCACGATGTCGTCCTTGTTGTACCAAAGCGCCTTAAACACGTCCCGAAGCATGCGACTGTTTGCAGATCATGAGCAGAGGGAGGACGAATCGGGTCGCGACTTTACGTATATGGAGGAGGCTGCCATAAGCATAGTAGAAGCACTGCGAGGCACGTACCCAGATCCAGGCACTGGGCAACGGCGCGCAGTGAATGGGGACAAGTCGAAGTTGAAATTCGCCACGTCATGATCGGAGACCGCGCAGAGAATGGCGCGGCAAGCGCAGACCATTAATAATAATATCGCAGGAACAAATGAGGTACGTACAATCATGCGGTTCGATACCCACGCTGGTCGGGTGGCTCAAGGCGCCCCTGTATTTTTTACGATGTCCCCAGATGAAAGGCACAACCTCGTCATGGTACGGCTGAGTAGATCGCGCCGAAAGGACCCAGTCAACAGGTATCGGGTGCAGGAACAACAAGGCCCGTCGAACGGCGGATTGTTCGAGCCCGATTTCTCAAGCGCATGCGGCGTGCCAATCGAGGACGAGGCGGTGGAGGGTGACGCTGACGATGTGAACATGGCAATACCCATGGAGGTTTTAGGTCAAAGCGTTGCAGCAGCCAAGATGCGATTGGAGTGCTTGGCCCCGGATCCTCTGGCGGGCGTCGACGGCTTTCGCGCAATCGTAGGGCTGGTGTTGGAGCACCTGTTCGGATTTCGGTGGTGTCCGCGGTGTCCCGGCTGTGATTGCGCAGATCTGGCAGGTAGTAACGCGAAACTGGTAGGCGGGTGCGCGGGGCGAGTGGGCGGTGTGCACGGCTCCATAGAAGCTCGGAAAATCCGCGGGCAGTTTACACCTGCACGCTCAGTTGTTCGTCCAATGCCTCCATCAGCACACGCCGCTGCACGAGATTATTCGCCGTCCCCCTGACGAGCTTCAGCGTTTGACATGCGGGTGCGCAGCATTTAAGAGGCTGGTGTCGCGACAAGCATGCGCAGATGTGGCGGAATGGCAGAGGCAGAAGGAGCACATCGAAAGCGATTGGCCTGCGTATAAGGGCACGGAAGACCTCATTCAGGCAGAACAGTATCTGAAGCAGAGCGATGCGCAGGTGCAGCGAACCCTAGAGGGGGCCCAAGAGCTCAGCTCAGAGTCGGAAAGCGGGAGCGCTTCGAAATGGCGGCTGCGAAAGTATTTGACATGTGTGCAGAGAGGTCAGGGATCTCGTCAGAACCACGTACACAAGTGGAGCCATCGGCACACTAAAGTCGTGCCCTTGTTGCGCTGTCAACGAGATGACGACCCGCTGAAGTGCCAGAGCTTCTTTTCCTCGGACGACATGGCTGGTGGAGAAGACCGTGCTTTTGTGTCCGGGCTTTCTGAAAAACCGCTCCATGCCGTGTGGGGGGCGCAGGGGTATGACTGGATGCCTACACGGGCCACAAAATGAAGAGAACCTGAACGGGACATTGCCTGCGTTGTTGAGCGGCGGCCTTGGATTGAATTTCAACTCCGATGTCCAGCCCCCGTGCGGGTTCCCGATTTTGGAGCAGACGCATGACGGGGACGTATGCGCAGAGAGGTGTTGGGGCGGCGCGGAGGTGAAAGATATCGTGCTCGCGGCACAGCGCGCGCAGAACGCCCGAGCAGGATATGCGTGCGACTATGGGGCGAACCGTTTGGCGTCGTCATTCAACGAGGTGAAAGAGTGTAAGAAAGGGCACCATGCGTTGGCAGACAAAGTGATAGGGCGTAGCGCCTCCTACGTGGCGCACCGCCACATCACGCGGCTGCTCTCGGATATTTACGGGAAAGGGATCGTGCGATCCGCGCAGGAGAGTGTGAACGTGCGCGCGTACTCGGATGCGCGAGACGTGACAGCTGCGGGAAGTATTAAGACGTCGAGAGCAGCAATGGTCCCTGGGTTTGACGTGGTGAGGATGGTAGAAAAGGAGCGTGGCGTGGCGTCGGAACGATCGGGCCCCAGCAGAGTTCATGTGGAACGCGATGGTAGGCGCGCAAAGAGGCCGCGCGTAGTCTCAAAGAACCCAGCATTCCTGTGCGGCATGAGACCGTTGGATACCAAATGGGCCCCAGAACTACGGTAACTTTCTGTGTGTGAGTTTTTTTCCGATATTGGCGTATCGAAGTGACAAAGTGGTCCACGAAGATGAAGAAAAGGAAAGAGGTGGCAGCGGGGGGCGAGGGAGACACGGAGGGCGAGGATGATGAATGTCAGTATCACGCGATACTCACGGCGAGCGGCAAGACGAAGGTCCGGGAGGCACGGCAGAGGGGAGTGTATGTCATTCGCGGCGACGGCTGCGACGCATGGGTAGCGTTCCCTGACGTTGAAGGCATGGAAACGACACGGCACAAGTGGGTGTTAGTTCGGAACGAGAGTCCGCGCAACCCGAGCTTTCACGGTGCACCACGGCCGAAGCATCGGCAAGGGGAAGCAGATAGGAACGCGCTCAGCTTGATGGCGTATTTTCGATCGTTCACTCTGCAAGACACAGATTTGGACGGAGTATCGAGAGTGTCAGAGTGGTGCGCTGGTGAGAAGACGCTGGCACAAGCCGCGCGTGAGTGGTTGGATGGCGGCCTTCCTTGCGAGGAATCGAAGAGGTATGTGCAGAATTTCGTGAGCCTCGTCGACGTGCGTCCCGAGGGGGGTGACGCTGGGAGGAAGCACGACGATGACTTGTTCAGCGACGAAGATGTGGACGTCGACGAGCTCGACGAAGGTGTCCGGCGGCGCGTGCGCGTTGGGGGCGCGCGCTTAGAGGGCGATAAAAGGGAAACGACAGGCGTCGTTGCAGAGGCTCGTCGCCTGAGCGCCGAAGCCATGGCATTATCGACGCGTGTGCGGGGCCGAGAGGCGGGCGGAAATGGAAGGAACCAAAGAGGAGCGTGGGCGAGAACAGACGGGCGCGTAGAGGTGCCAGAGGAAGAGTTGAAGCGACGGGAAGCAGAAGCTCGGGCCTCTCAGACAAAGATGAGAGGTGGCGGGTTGGAGGGTTGCGAAATTGAGGAGGGGGGAGTGAGACAGGTTCCTGCAGGCGGCGCTGAAGAGTTGCGGCGGTGGAAAGCAGGACTGCGCGGACCTAGCAGCGGACGCGTCGTAGATATGAATGAGAAACAAAGAGAAGTGGTAGAGAAAGTCGTAGACAGGATGATCGCTGAGTGTCAGGAAGACGAGCGCGCAATCGGCAGTTCGGGGCCGTTGCTGTGGATGCTGCGCGGAGGCCCAGGCACAGGGAAGAGCTTTGTGGTAGATGCCTTACGGAAACACGTCTTCGAGGGAGTCATGGGCCGGGAACGCGGTCTGGACTTCCAAGTGGTTGCGTTACAAGCCACGAACGCGTCCAGTCTGGATGGGCACGCGTTGCACGCCGCTTTTTGGATGGCCCCGTGCGGCGCCAGTGCGGAATCCGGTAAGAAGCGCGGAGAGCCAGGTGCAAAGAAAGTAGAAGCAGCGAGGCGAATTCAGCAGTGGCGTTGGCTCATCATCGACGAAATCAGTATGGTCAGTGCAATTTTTTCTTGCAGAGCGGGATGCGCACTTGCGGTCCGTGATGTCGGCAGCGAGGCAAGGGAAGGTGGGCGCCGATGAGGTCGACCGTCCGTTTGGAGGTGTCAATGTGTTATTCTGCGGAGATTTCTACCAGTTGGAACGTCCTGGCGGAACTCCATTGAATGCGATTCCGACGTCATGGGTACGAGAGGCGAGGCAGTATGCGCCAGGCGCCGAATAATATCATAGTCAGTACATCTTCTGGGGCGAGGGGCCGGGGTCCGTGGAGGGGGTGGCGGAACTGGTAGAGTGCAAGCGTTTGGAAGAGAAGGACGAGTGGTTCCTGGCAGTGCAAGATGAGTTCCGACGGGGAGCCCTGGCCGAACGGACGCGCCAGTTTCTGCATGGGAAACCTACAGACGTTCCAGGGTCTTGGTTACATGACCAGCCAATGTGTGGTTCGCTACCCTGCATGCAGAACGTGGCGTCCATCGCAAAGGACAACGGGCTGGAGTGTGGACGGTGTGCAGAGGAAAGAAAGCGTCGATGTCTCGTGGCCGCCACTGCCGCAGACGAACGGTTCGCACTTCCACAATTCGTCGAAGCCACTGCCATTTATCCGAATCAGGATGTGAAGTGCGAAGTAGCGCGGCAGCGGGCCGTAGATTGGGCTGCGTGCCGGAAGAAACATACTTCGTGGGTTTATGCGCGGGATAAGGCCACGCACGCTACGTACCAGGAAAGGCCGTACACCTCAGCAGACAAAGTGCGGTGGCTCGGATACCACGACAAGGCCTGTGCAGACGTGCTAGGCTGGTTACCGCTTGCCGTGGGCATGCCGGTTGTACTGACGGACCATTTGGACCGATCTGGAAAGCAATTGCAACGAGGGTGTCGCGCGACGATACATTCGTTGGTCGTAGATGAAGAAGAAGAAGACGTGCTGGACGTGTCTTCGAGACTTCTGCGTAAGATGCCAAGGCAAATCGTGTTGGACTTTCACGCCGAGAAGTGGGCGCTGAAAGGGATGCCGGGGCCCGGGCTGTATCCCATAGTCCCTCGTGCTCGGGCGTGGCATCTGGACTCGTATCGAAAGGAGCCCGTGCTGGGAGTGCGACGGAGACAGTTTATACTTTCGCCTGGGCTGGCGTGCGCGGCGCGCGCAGCGCAAGGGCGAACGCTCGACACGTTAATAGCGGACTTGGAGGAAGGCAGAAACGTGAGCTGGATGTCGAGCTACGTGGCCATCACGCGCGTGAAGACTCGACAGGGTCTGCTCATATATCGGCCATTTTCGAGACAGCCGTACACGCAGGGAGAATTGGAGGGCACGAGGTTGTTGTCACAGAAGCTGCGGGGAGAAGCGTTGCCGTGGCCCGACATCGAGGAGAGGTTGATGCCGCGGAAAACATGCGGGAAGTGTCGGGAGGTGAAGGAGAAGGCTGAATTCAGCACGACTGAGTTCGGAACGAAGTCGGGGCCGAGCTTCTGCTGCGAGTGCACGAAGATGTTGAAGGGAGCAGGGGGGAAGTGGTGCACGACTTGTGACCAATGAGCCGAGATGGTCTCCAGAGTGGCGGAGGCCGAACCCGAAAGGATCAGAGTGTTCGTGCGGACAAGCAAATGCGACAGGCGCGCAGGCCCACCATCCCGGAGGAAGTCGCGGAAAGAGTCTCACAAGTGGCAGGATAATGTGCGAGACAAATTCAAGATCCGTTGCGCGGAATGCTGTGAATTCTTGAAGGCTGAGGCAGAAATTACGGCGAACCAGTGCGCGACGAAGGGCGCAGGGGAGAGGCTCTGCAAGAAGTGCGCGGGGAAGAGGATAGGCGGATGGAACAAGTGGAGCCAATCGCAGAAGGGAAAAGAGTGCACGAATGGAACGAACACTGCTCGACGAAGCGCACGCCAGCAACAGCCGCTGAGGTGTTCGGCGTGCCCAAAAGAAGCCGACAGAAGAGGGCGGGAATTCACGGGCGCGGGGCATCTGACCGGAGTCCAAATCAATCGCTATTATCAGACGGGCTCAGGTCATAGGCCAGTGGAATGCCGCGACTGCGACGCGCATCACGCGCGATCGCGGGCGTTCAGGTGTTCCGCGTGCCCGAGAGAAGCAGATGGGAGAGGCCGAGGGTTCAGGGGCAGGACGCATCTGACTGATACGCAAGTGAGGCATTTCTTCGCGACGCGCGCGAAACGTCGTCCAGTCATGTGCCGCGCGTGCCAGGAATAACGCAATCAGCCGCGAGTGCTCACGTGCTCCGCGTGCCCGAAAGAAGCAGATGGGACAGAGCGAGAATTCACGGACAGGGCGCATCTGACAGATAAGCAAGTGAAGCACTTCTTCGCGAAGGGTTCGGACCATCGCCCAGTCATGTGCCGCGCGTGCCGGGAAGAACGCAATCAGTCGCGAGTGCTCGCGTGCTCCGCGTGCCCGAAAGAAGCAGATGGGACAGAGCGAGAATTCGCGGACAGGACGCATCTGACAGAGCAGCAAGTGAAGCACTTCTTCGCGAAGGCTTCGGACCATCGCCCAGTCATGTGCCGCGCGTGCCAGGAAGAACGCAATCAGCCGCGAGTGCTCACGTGCTCCGCGTGCCCGAAAGAAGCAGATGGGACAGAGCGAGCATTCACGGACAGGACGCATCTGGCATATACGCAAGTGAAGAGCTTCTTCAAGAAGGGTTCGGCCCATCGCTCGGTGATGTGCCGAGCGTGCCACGAGCAAAGGCAGGTAGCAAAGAAGTTGGAATGCTCCGCATGCCCCCTTGAAAAAGGACGGATCTAAACCTGCATTCACGGGCGCCGGCCATCTGTCGGAAGACCAGACGAAGAATTATTTCCTCCGAGGCATTCTGGTGGTGTGCGCCAAGTGCTATAAGGCGGAACGGGTGCCTCGGAGAGAACCGCCGAAACGCCCTGCGGAGGCAAGTGGCGAGCACGGCGGGGAACAACGCAAGTTGCAGGGAATCTGACCGCGAGTCGCGCGCGCGCCGTCTTCGGGGCTCTCGTGGGCCGTCGTCGGCCCCTCTTGTCCAGTCTTGGCGGCCTCTTGGGCTGTTTAGAAGGCCCTCGCGGAGGATTCTTGGACGTCTTGGCGCGTTCTTTGGGGGCTCTGGGGCCGTCCAGGAGCGGGGGGCAGTCCAAAAGGCACACGTGTGAAAAAAATATAGGGTTTACGGAGGGAGCGGGCGATTTTATGCGTCTGGAGGCCCTCTTGTGGCGCATCTGGGATGCCTCTTGGGGCGGCTTGGAGGCCTCTTCAGCCGTGTGGAGGCCGTCGTCGATGCTTTTGATCGCTCTTGGACCGTCGGGGACCATGTGGAGCTCTCTTCGAGGCCACTCGGAGCGCTCCTGGAGCGCTCTTGGGGCCGTTTGCGGAGCCCTCCTGGGCCGTCTTGGGCGCCTGTTGGCCCGTCTTGGGGTCCTCTAGGGCAAGTGGGGGGCCCTCTTGGAAGCTTCTTGGGCCGCCTGGGAGCGGGTTTGGGGGCCTCTTCGGCCGTATGGGAGCATCGGAGAACCGAGAAGCAAAACTTATGGAAAATGGTACGTTTCACGAAGGGAATGGGCCAATTCGTGCGTCTAGGGGCCCTCTTGGAACGCATCTCGGAGGCCCTCGAGGGGCTCGTGGGGATCTTTTCTGTTGTGGAGGACGCCTCGTGGCCCGTCTTGGGGCCACCTTGAGACCATGTGGAGCTCTTGGGCCTCTCGGACCGCTCCTGGAGCGTTCTTGGGGCCGTTTTCGGAGCCCTCTGGGCCGTCTTGGACGCCTGTTAGCCCGTCTGGGGGCCCTCCAGGGGTATGTGGGGGACCCTCTGGGGGGCTTCTTGGACCGTCTGGGAGTGGGTTTGGGGGCCTTTTGGGCCATCGGATGCATCGGAAAGGCCCAAAGCCGAATTTGTGAAAAATGTACGTTTCACGAAGGGAATGGGCCAATTTTTGCGCTTCGGAACCCTCTTGGAACGCATCTCGGAGGCCCTCGGGGGGGCTCGTGGGGACCTCTTCTGCCGTCGAGGACGCCTCGTGGCCCGTCTTTGGGCCAGCTTGAGCGTCTTGGACCGCTCGTTGGGCGTCCCAGAACCATGTCGAGGCCACCACAGGAGTCCCTGCACGATTTCCACGAGTTGTTGCACGATTTTCGGGAGCGGATGACCCCTCTGCTCCCGTCCGGGGCCGTCCGGGTCATCCGGTTAGACCCCCCCCCCTCTCGAAATCGACCGGACCGGGCTCCCGGGGGAGGGGTTTGGGGAGGGGGAACATCTCACACGCCGATGAACCCCAAGGGGTCGGCGGACTTGTTCCTTAATTTCCCTGGGACTGACGACGACGATGACTCAAACGGAAAAGCGTCCCACACACGCCGAAGGGTCGGGGGATTCCGGGCTTTAGCCGTTTTGGCCCAAGACCTTCCAGCAAGAGCCTGACCTGCGAGCACTCCCAGCCATAGTGACCTGTTGCCAATGCCTTCGGCCACGGACCGCATGGAGCTCGCGGAGGTCGGCGGCGAGGCGAGTGGGTCGGAGCAGTTCTTGGTCCAGGACGCTCGCGCCCGGCGTTCGCCCTGGCGTGCGGCGGGTGGCGCAGGCGTGGCCGCCCTGCTCCTGGCCGGCGCAGGCGCGGGGGCAGCGCGTTTTGCGTTGCGCGGGGCGGCCTCGGACACGGACCGTCTCCAGAGCAAGGTGCAGACGGTGGCCTTGCCCCCGCGCGACAAGTGCGCCAGCACGGATGACGACTGCTACAGCTTGGGATGTTGCAATGTTGCGGGCCTGAATTGTTTCGAGACCAAGCCTGGGAAGGGCAAGTGCCTGAAGAACTGTACTCCCAGCGCTTCCCAGCTGTGCGTTCAGACGCAGCCGATCATGGACCCGATCCTCAAGGATGCCGACTGGTACGGCCCGTCATTGTACTGCTTCGCAGTGGTCATGCAGGACATCGGCAGCACAAAGAAGATGTACGACTTGGAGCTCCTCCAGGGAGCATACGAGAGGAGGACCAGCATCTTCGGGTGCGAGAACTGGGGTGTGTTCAGCGACAAGGAGGGCGAGGTCGGACCTGGCGCTCCGCTCGTGAAGCTGGAGGATGCCGACGGGGACTTCCACTTCGCGAAGAGAGAGGAGACCGGCACCTGGCTGAATACGGGCCTGCACTACCAGGCTTGGAAGGCAATTGGGGAAGCGGGCGTGTACAAGAGTGCCAGTTGGGTCGTGAAGCTCGATCCAGACGCGGTGTTCGTGCCGAGCCGCTTGGTGTCTTACCTCTCCGGCAAGTTGGTCCCGGCCACCGGCCTCTACCTCGAGAACTGCATAGGCGTGAAGTATGGGTGGTTCGGCAGCTTGGAGATTTTCTCGGCGGTGGCCTTCGAGACGCTCCTGGGGTCGATGGCCTCGTGCAAGGACACCGTCGACTGGAAAACGGGCATTGACGGAGGCAAGTACGGCCCTATGGGCGAGGATCTGTTTGCGCAGGTCTGTTTGGACACGAACGGTGTCTCCCGTGGAGAGGCATTCGGCTCCAAGCTGGACGGAACTTGCGAGGCGGACCGGCCAACCGCCGAGAAGAAGAACAAGAAGTGGAAGCCCACGTGCGACGGCGAGAACTTCCCGGCGTACCACCCGCTGATGAAGCCCGAAGATTATATGGCGTGCTTGGATGCTACCACCAAGGCGTTCGGCTACTGAGCGCCCCATGGGAGCCTGAGAAGCTGCGCTGCGCCAGGCAGAGGGCCCTACCTGTTGTGCCTGCCTCGCGCGCGCACAGCAATGTTTTGTTGTAGTGCAATGGTTTTGGTCATGCAATGATTTTTCGCGCTGCCCTGATTTCTCCTCCCACACGAAGATGGTGATGAGTAAAGATGTGCCTGAGGCGGCATGCACCCTGGCGCTGCTTAATTACGGGAGACCCCCTTCTTCGTCCTCGGTCGGCTGCGTGCCCATGGTTGCAGTCAGCTTCGAGCCGCATTCGTTCTCCCATGTTCATATCTGGGCGTTCACACGTTTTTCCTCTACCTTCGTACCGTCTTGCATCGATGCGGCGAGGACCACAAACATCATCCTGGCGAAGGACCCAGCCATACACAGGCCTGAATATCGCAAGGCAGGTGGGGTGAAGGTGAGGGGAGCCTCGTATGGGGCCACGGCAGGCATGAGGGGTGTGCCGCAATGCGGGCGGCACCGCACGCGAACTGTGCCACTGGGGCCTTGGGTGGTGCCTCCCATGGGGCCACGAAGTGCGTGAAGGGTGCATGGAAATGGTCGGGGGGGGCCATGCGGCACCACCCCCCGTGGATCCCCCCCGTCCCCCCCTGGCTGGGAAGGGATCAGAGGGGAAGGACTTCCCTTCGACTTAGCTACGACGTTCTTCAAATGACTTGTTCCTTCATTTCCCTGGGAGTGACGACGACGATGACTCAAACGGAAAAGCGTCCCACACACGCCGAAGGGTCGGGGGATTCTGGGCTCCAGCCGTTTTGGCTCGAGACCTTCCAACAAGAGCCTGAACTGCGAGCACTCCCAGCCAGAGTAACCTGTTGCCAATGACCTCGGCCACGGACCGCATGGAGCTCGCGGAGGTCGGCGGCGAGGCGAGTGGGTCGGAGCAGTTCTTGGTCCAGGACGCTCGCGCCTCCAGGACGCTCGCGCCTGGCGTTCGCCCTGGCTGGTGCGGCGGGTTGGCGCAGGCGGGTGCGCCCTGCTCCTGGGCCGGCGCAGGCGCGGGGGCAGCGCGTTGCGCGGGGCGGCCTCGGGACACGGCGCGCCCTCCAGAGCAGGTGCAGACGGTGGCCTTGCCCCCGCGCGACAAGTGTGCCAGCACGGACGACCGATTGCTACAGCTTGGCGGTGTTTGCAACGTTTGCGGGCCTGAATGTTTCCGAGACCAAGCATGGGAAGGGCAGTGCCTGAAAGAACTGTACTCCCAGCGGCTTCCCAGCTGTGCGTTCAGACGAGCGATCATGGACCCGATCCTCAAGGATGCCGACTGGTACGGCCCGTCATTGTACTGCTTCGCAGTGGTCATGCAGGACATCGGCAGCACAAAGAAGATGTATGACTTGGAGCTCCTACAGGGAGCATACAGCAGGAGGACCAGCATCTTCGGGTGCGAGAACTGGGGTGTGTTCAGCGACAAGGAGGGCGAGGTCGGACCTGGCGCTCCGCTCGTGAAGCTGGAGGATGCCGACGGGGACTTCCACTTCGCGAAGAGAGAGGAGACCGGCACCTGGCTGAACACGGGCCTGCACTACCAGGCCTGGAAGGCAATTGGGGAAGCGGGCGTGTACAAGAGTGCCAGTTGGGTCGTGAAGCTCGATCCAGACGCGGTGTTCGTGCCGAGCCGTTTGGTGTCTTACCTCTCTAGCAAGTTGGTCCCGGCCACCGGCCTCTACCTCGAGAACTGCATAGGCGTGAAGTATGGGTGGTTCGGCAGCTTGGAGATTTTCTCGGCGGTGGCCTTCGAGACGCTCCTGGGGTCGATGGCCTCGTGCAAGGAAACCGTCGACTGGAAGACGGGCGTTGACGGAGGCAAGTACGGCCCTATGGGCGAGGATCTGTTTGCGCTGGTCTGTTTGGACACGAACGGTGTCTCCCGTGGAGAGGCATTCGGCTCCAAGCTGGACGGAACTTGCGAGGCGGACCGGCCAACCGCCGAGAAGAAGAACAAGAAGTGGAAGCCCACGTGCGACGGCGAGAACTTCCCGGCGTACCACCCGCTGATGAAGCCCGAAGACTACATGGCGTGCTTGGATGCTACCACCAAGGCGTTCGGCTACTGAGCGCCCCATGGGAGCCTGAGAAGCTGCGCTGCGCCAGAATTGTTTGTTGTAATGCAATGGTTTTGGTCATGCAATGATTTTTCGCGCTGCCCTGATTTCTCCTCCCACACGAAGATGGTGATGAGTAAAGATGTGCCTGAGGCGGCATGCAACCTGGCGCTGCTTAATTACGGGAGACCCCCTTCTTCGGCCTCGGTCGGCTGCGTGCCCATGGTTGCAGTCAGCTTCGAGCCGCATTCGTTCTCCCATGTTCATATCTGGGCGTTCACACGTTTTTCCTCTACCTTCGTACCGTCTTGCATCGATGCGGCGAGGACCACAAACATCATCCTGGCGAAGGACCCAGCCATACACAGGCCTGAATATCGCAAGGCAGGTGGGGTGAAGGTGAGGGGAGCCTCGTATGGGGCCACGGCAGGCATGAGGGGTGTGCCGCAATGCGGGCGGAACCGCATGCGAACTGTGCCACTGGGGCCTTTGGTGGTGCTCCCCATGGGGCCACGAAGTGCGTGAAGGGTGCATGGAAATGGTCGGGGGGGCCATGCGGCACCACCCCCCGTGGATCCCCCCCGTCCCCCCCCGGCAGGGAAGGCATCAGAGGGGAAGGACTTCCCGTCGACTTAGCTACGACTTTCTTCAAATGATTCATGGGCTTACGCCACACCGCCGACCCCTTGGGACTTCTGGTGGGGCTTTTTTGGGGGGGGTTCCTTGCAGCATTAACAATCTGTCTCTCGCTATCTCGCGCGTGGTTTTACTTGTGCACTGGCCCCACAGGTCGCCGCGCCAAATTGCCGCCGGTTGCTGCGGCCTTGCTCGCACCAGGCCCACCCTCAGCAACTGGCGAACCAGCAGTCGCGCGAATCTTCATATGGTACGTGTGGATGTAATAATGATCTTATATATACACATATATGTTATATACAGAAGCACATGCAAGCTTATATTGTACGCGCACGCGTACATAACATGGGCAGGCATGCGTGCACAGAGGTGGCACTGCGCGGTGCCATTCGACAGCGTGTATTTGGGCTCAAGAATTGGCTCGTGGTGTGTTCATTCGGCGTCAGGTGGGACGACAGCCTCGGTGCGTACGGAGGCCGCCCGCGACAGCGGATGATGAGGGGCAGAGGTAGCAGTGATCCTCGGGCAGCATGGTTCGCCAGCAGCGAGCAGCAACGCGTTCTGTGGCCACTCACGAGCAGATTTCAATTAGTTTTTGCGTGTGCCGGGCATGTACATATGTAGTCCAGATGATACAGGGGCGTCCCCGCAATCTAATGTTATATATATTTTATATATATATATATATTATATATATATATATATATATTTTTATGTATATACACACATGCGTATGCCTGTATATACGCATGTATATATAGATGTATACATACGTAGGGGCGTCCCCCTCATATGCTGGCTTGTGGGCTTCTTGCTCAAAAATACTCTGCAACGTCTTTGAAGCGCAGGTGCAGATCGTACGTCGCCGACGCATTGCGGCGAGGCTCACGCGTGTACGGAATCAAGCGTCGGCGAGTTGAGCTGCTGCGGCGCAAGTGTGGGGAGAGGGGGAGGCATGAGGTGGTTCAGAAAGGAGGAGGGATTAGTGATGCAGATCCTCTCTCTTCTTAGCCGCAACATTGTAGGAGGACTCCGACAAAAGCCATGCGAGGATGATTTCGCAGCGCGCGGACGTCCCACCGCGCAGGGTGGAGGTTTTGAAGCAAGTAAAAACACCACGCGCGTTTTTTTTTTTTTTTTTTTTTTTTTTTTTTTTTTTTTTTTTTTTTTTTTTTTTTTTTTTTCTTTTCCCTCCGGCCCAACGGGAGTGCCTTTTGGGGGGTGTCATCCTCGGAGGCGCCTTGGAGGCTTTGGACAGATAGAGACCAAATCAAAAAAAGTTCAAACCCAACGGTCGTGTCAGGATAATCGCTCCTTGCGGCCTGGTGGTGAGTGTGCATTCTCTATGCGATTGGCGGCGGGGGCTTGAGGATGGTCACGCTCGTTCGGCGCCAGATCTTTTTGGCAGCCAGGCCTTCCTCCCACAAGACCGTCCATGCGAATTTCGTTGGGGTGCTCGGGTGTCGCTGTGGCTTCAAGTTTCGATGACAGCGGCTTTTCCGCAGTCTACTCCAAAGTTGCTCCAAGAGAATCGCGCCTTGCGGTCTGGGTTGGCAATGTGCTCTGCATGCGGCTGGTCCAGAGGCGCGAGGAACGGCGCGTTTCGCGCGGCGGCTGCTCCATTTGGCAACGAGGCTCCCCTTGCCCGCGCCTCAGACAAACCATGTGCTTCTTGCAGGATTTTTCCAGTGCTGCTGTGGCGACAAATACCGATGGCAGGGTCGTCCCCGCAGTCCACTCCAAGGTTGCGCCAGGATAATCGCGCCTCGCGGTCTACCCCCCTGGAGGTTATCTACTCCTGGCGTTGTCTCGGCCCCGGGGGGGGGGGCGCGAGAATGATCTCGCAGCGCGCGGAGGTCTCAGCGATCGGCGGTGGGCTCTGCGAGACCAGTAAAAACACGTGCGTTTCTTGTCTTCGGCACGACGAGCGCTGATGCGTCACGATGCCATGCTCGACGCAGGTCCTCCTTCAGAAACCCCCCAATGCCGAAACCGTTGCGGCTCCAGCGCGCAGCCCATGAGGGGCGCTTTTTTCGGCCCCCACGGGAGTAGCGACGCATGGGTGATGAGGCGGCGTTGGGCGCCGCGTCGGCGTCGGCTTCGTCAGCCGTTGCCGATGTGCAAGCGCCCCCGCCGCATGCTGCTGCTGCCGAGGATGTGTCGCTAGCCCCGCAGCCGTTGGTGACTGAGATCGACATGGGTGATGATGACAACTGGGGCACGTGGAAGTTGTCTGCAGCGGATGGGAGCACTCGCGCGGCGCAGCCACAGACAGCGACGCCACAGCCGCGCCCGGAGCCGCAGCTAGCGGTTGCGCAGCAGCAGACACCCCAACCACAGTCAGTGGCTCCGCAGCGACAGCCGATACGAGTAAAGAGAGCGCCTTGGCACAGTGCACCATCGCTGCAGCCATCGCCTCGGAGACAACAGGCACCTCGACCAGAGAGAGCGCGCCCGCGCGATCAGCGGCAGCCGAAGCCCCCGCTGCATCCGCCACCGCCAGAGCTACAACCAGCGCGGCTGATCGTGGAGTTGCAGCCAACATTTCCACAGCATCCGCCACCGCAACCACAGTCAGCGCAGCCGCGCGGTGAGCTGCAGCGGGCAGTTCCGCAGTTTCCGCCAGCGCCTTCAGTGCCGCCACCCCCAGCGCTGGCGCGGCCAAGCTCGACTTGGGCTCTGCCAGATGGGCAGCGTGGCGGGCGAGCAGAGGCGCCGTCATCAGTGCCTGTGCCAGCGCCGCCCGCGCCGCCGCCAGCTGACCAGAAGGCCCAGGGCTTGCCAGGGGTCCCAAAGACTCCCAGTCCTCCGGAGAGGAAGCGCCCAAAACGAACTGCAGCCTCAGCTTCAGTTGCAGTGGGGGTGGCAGCATCAGCAGATGCAGCGGCGGTGGCAGCCTCCGCAGACGCTGCGGTCCCAGCAGATGCAGCAACAACGGGCTCAGCAACGGGTGCAACAACGGCAGTGGTGACAAAAGCGCGGACGTTCAGCGAATCGGCGGTGTGGCACAGCGCTTGCGCGCAGGGCTTCCAGGACGGCGTTAGCGTTGGATTCGAGCGCGGGAAGATGTGTGGCGCCCTCGCTGGTGTGATGAAGGAGATTAGGGTTTATGACCTCATTCGTTTTCTGGTATTCCATCTTTGGCAAGCCATGTTCCTCCAATCTTCTTTTTGTCCTCTTGAGTCCTCGGCCCATGGTGGGGCCTTCCCTCCAGATATCTTTGCAGCTCGTGGCGATGGCGATCGTCTTGATGACTATTGGTGGGGATGTCGAAGGTGATGGGGATATCCACCCTTGCAGATCTATTGACCATCACATTCTCTTCGATGTACATGGTGGTCTATGGTGAGACCCGGTAAATATGCAGCCCTTATCTGTCTTGCTTTTGTGTTGTTTTAGGTGTTGCCCCTTTTCCTCTTTCCCACTCTATCTCTATCTTTATTCTTGTGGTTGCTTGTTTGAGATTGGCAGGTTTGCCCATCTCCATTTTCGTTCAGACTCTGAACGAACTGCAGCCCGGCGAGGAACGGTAGAAGTGGACGAGCTGGCATGGTGTAGCTCCAGGTTTGCCGCCTGGAGGGTTCGAGGCCATGGCGACCCGGATCGCCCAGGAGATCGGCTTGTTCCCGACGGTGGAGACGGAGCTCGGTGGGGCCATAGCAAAGTGGTCGTTGCAGGGCGCCTTCGTTGAAAAGGGTTTGGGGAACGTATCAATGAGGAGAAAAAGGAAGGATGGGAAAAGAAAGTGAGGAGAAGGTCCAGCAAGGAGGGAAGAAGGAAGGACGACGCAAGGAGGACGGGAAATACGGAGGAAGGATGAGACAGAAGAAAAGAAGGAGACATGACGGAGGGAGGTGTCCTACGGGGGAAGAAGGCACCTAAATGAATGCCAAAGGGACTTGATGCACAACAGAGGGACTACGGAATAGTGAAGAATGTCCAGTATTGGATCCTGCGGTTTCATCCTGCATGTTGCTCATTGTATCCTGCCATTCGAAGCGGTCTGAGAGGGCCCCAAGATAATCGCCGGCAGCCTGTCCAAGATGAGCGACGCCGCCGCGGCTTCGACTTCTAGCGTTGCGAGCGGTCCCGGGCGCCAGGAGGAGCCGAATGCGACGGTAAAACGGATTAGTGAGGGGTTCTTGTAGTGCGTCAGTGGTGGCAGGCGTTCGGCCAGTGGCTTGTGGCTGATCAACCAGAAGCGTCGAGCCCATGCGTGTGCGTCTCGCTTGCCTGGGGCCATGATGTCTTCCCAGATGTCGCTGGTCCGTACTAGAACAGTGCGTGTTAAGTACTCCCGTCGGGCCGCGCAGATGCCGCGGGTCGTCTTGTCGACCCAGAGACAACATCGCCCGTCAGCTCGCGCAGCATGGGTCGCCAGCTGTTGCCACCCACGAGCAGACTTCAATTTGTTTTCTTTTTGCATGTGCAGCGTCACTTTTGTACATCCATATGATACAGGGGCGCCCCCCCACAACGCAGGAATATCTTCACAAGAGTATATGTAGCGCAGAGGGTGAAATCTATGCAGCGCTTAGGTTGACGTATGCATATACATACGTATGTGCATAGTTCTACAAACGCACACACGTATACATGGATATATCTATGTAGATATCTTTATATATGCATATATACACGTGTGGGCGCCCTCCAGTACGCTTCCTTGTGGTATCCTTTTCGAAGATGCTGTGCGACGTCTTGCTGCGCAGGTCAACGTCGCACTTCGCCGACGCGCGGCGGCGAGGCCCGCGCGCGCGGAATTATGCGCTGGCTAGTTGAGCTGCCGCGATGCGCGCATGGGAAAAGGAGGAGGGATGAGGGGGGTTTAGAGATGGAGAGGGATTCGTAATGCGGAGCGCTTTCTCTTCCAAGTCGCCACATTGTAGAGGGCGCCGACAAAAGCCATGCGAGGGTGAACTCGCAGCGTGCGGATGTCTCGTCGTGCGGCGGTGGAGGTTTTGAAGGCAGTGACAAAACCGCGCGCGGTTTTTTCCTCCGGCCCAACGGGCGCGCCTCCTGGTGGGCTTCCTTGCGGGGGCGCGTCGGAGGTTTTGGGCCGGGCGGGCGCCGAGCCAAACAACAAATCCACATGCAGCGGCCGCGCCAGGATAATCGCGCCTTGCGGTCTGGGTTGGCGAGTGTGCTTTCTCTATGCGGTTGGCGCTAGGGGCGCGAGGATGGTCGCGTTCCGTCGTGCGGCGGCAGATTCCGCGTGCGCAACGGGCAGCAAGAGATATCGAGAGTGGGGCGTGCGCGCCGAAGAGGACGCAGGAGGGGGCAGGGGGGGAAGAGGGCGAGGGAGGGGAAAAGGACGATTCGCAGCTCTCTCGTGAGTGGCCGAATTGGCTCGAGTACTCTCCGCGCGCTCAGCGCGCGTGTCAGGGCCGCGCTCGAAACTATTTGCATCGATGCCCGATGGCCTCCGCGGCCGATCCCGCTCGCCACCAGTAGAGAAAGGCGCAGGCAAGGGCAACTTGCAGGCAGAGAACGGCGCTGGCAAGGGGAAAGACGAGGACAAGAGCACGGGCGATGGTTTTGATGAGTGCTTGCAGTCAGCGCTGGAGGCCACGTTCACAGCATGCAGCCGCTCAAATTTCGAGATGTTGCAGGCAATCATGGACGTGGGCGAATCCGCGAGGCAGAACCGCGAGCTGAAAAAAAAACTATATTGGACTTAACATGTCGGGTGGGGTACCTAGATGGCTGTGAAGGTTTGCTTTTCCGATCAAATTCAACGCGAGGTTTTGAACTGCCCGCGTTCCAAGCGGGCGCGTGCGACAGAGAGGACTGCGCAGCGTGGTGGCGCCAGAACCTTGAGGACAGCCCGTGGGGCCCAATGTGCTGGAGCTACTGCGTCAAGTGCTGGATGTACATCGCGGGAAACAACGACGAGTTCGTATACATCCGCGACCTACAGTACAACGATCGATTCCACGGTTGGACCCCAAGTACAGCTTGGGCGACTTATGCGACGAGCTTCGTCGGGATCGATGGCCGCAGGACTTGGGACCACAGGTTCTACATGAGAGGCAAATCGTAGTTTTTTTGGCCGCAAGGCCATGCTCGATTGGCTTGAACTTCATCTTTATACAAGTTCGCCTCGAGCAGTGAATACCAAAATAACCCAACTATATATGAATATATGTATATATATGTATAGGTACACACACACATATATATATATATATATATATATATACGTGGGGGCGTCCCCCTCATATGTTGGTTTGTGCCATCCTGTTCGAAGATGCGGTGCAACGTCTTGCAGGCGCAGGTGCGCGTCGCATTTCGCCGACGCACGGCGGCGAGGCTCACCCGCGCGCGGAATCGCGCGCCCGCGAGTTGAGGTTCTGCGATGCACGCGGGGGGAAAAGGGGAGGGATGAGGGGGGTTTAGAGAAGGAGGGGGGGTTAGTGATGCGGAGCGCTGCCTCGTCCAGGCCGCAACATTGTAGGAGGGCTCCGACAAAAGAGCCATGCGAGGCTGAACTCGCAGCGTGCGGATGTCCCAGCACGCGGCGGTGGAGCTTTTGAATCCAGAAAAAAAAAAAAAAACACACGCGCGGTTTTTTTCCGCCAACGCGAGTGCCTCCTGGAGGGCTGCATCCCCGGAGGCGCGTGGGAGAGCGTGGACAGGTTGAGGGTCGAGCCCCAAAGAAGTCCGCGCCCCAACGGCCGCTCCAGGATTGTTCCTTGCGGTCTGGGTTATCGAATGTGTTTTCTTTATGTGGTTGGCGGTGGGTCCCCTGGCACCCGGACCTTCCTCCGACAAGAACGTCCATGCGAAAATCGCTGGGGTGCTTCAGTGCCGCTGTGGCTTCAAATTTCGATGGCCGCGGCTTCTCTTGAGTCTACTCCAAGGTTGCGCCCGGAGAATCGCGCCTTGCGGTCTGGGTTGGCGAGGGGTTTCGGCGCGCGGCTGGCTCCAGAGGCGCGAGGATGGGCGCGCCTCGTGCGGCGGCTGCCCCTCTGGCAGCGAGGCCCCCCTCTCCCGCCTATCAGAAATCAGTTGTTTTTATGCCCCACATGTTTCGTGGGGTTCTGGTTTCCTTCCCTGCCGAGTCGCACCCGCGTCTCACACCTCCCCTTCTCCTTCTCGCGCAGCACGGCACAGCGCAGCTCGCCGCGCAGCAGCGCAGCACAGCACAGCACAGCACAGCATACCACACCGGGCATTCCTTCGACGCCACAGGGGGTGGAGGTGCGCAGAGGGTGGTCCCTCAGCGCGGCTTCTATCCGTGACACGCTCGCAGATCGTGGCAGGCGTGGCACTTTCTCGACACTACAGGGGGTGCGCAGAGGGTGGTCCCTCAGCGCCGCCTCTATCCGTGACGCGCTCGCAGATCGTGGCAGGAGTGGCATTTTCTCGAGAGCACAGGGGGTGCGCAGAGGGTGGTCCCTCAGCGCGGCCTCTATCCGTGACGCGCTCGCAGATCGCGGCAGGAGTGGCGCTTTCTCGACGCCGCAGGGGGTGCGCAGAGGTTGGTCCCTCAGCGCGGCTTCTGTCCGTGACGCGCTCGCAGATCGCGGCAGGAGTCCGCCAGCCTGACGCTTTCCCTCCCCGCCCACGACGCCAGGGGCCGTGCGCTCGCTCGAGAGATAGGTCCCTCAGCGCTGCCTCTATCCGTGACAGGCTCGCAGATCGTGGCAGGAGTGGCACTTTCTCGACACCACAGGGGGTGTGCAGAGGGTGGTCCCTCAGCGCGGCCTCGCCTCTATCCGTGACACGCTCGCAGATCGTGGCAGGAGTTACATTTTCTCGACACCACAGGGGGTGCGCAGAGGGTGGTCCCTCAGCGCGGCCTCTATCCGTGACACGCTCGCAAATCATGGCAGGAGTGGCACTTTCTCGACACCACAGGGGGTGCGCAGAGGGTGGTCCCCCAGCGCGGCCTCTATCCGTGACACTCTCGCAGAAGTGGCGGAATCCTTTGTGTAGATAACTGCAAGCTCAGCCCACTCGTGTATTATTTAATATTTTATGTTTGTATTTTTTGTCAGTTCTTGTGCTTTGTGTGTGTGTCAGATGATATCACTATTAAGCCATTTAGCAGATAGACACCGTCGGCCCCTCTCCCCTCCACGACACCACATTTGAGTCGGATTTCCGCTCCGCGAGGGTCTTGGGCCCCCCAGCCTCCTGCCTCAATGACACGCTCTACTCGCAGTAGAGAGAGTAGTGAATTGGCATTTTTACGAAGATAGATATTGTTCCCCCCCCCCGTCGCGCATACAACGTGTCTGTCCCTCAGCGTGGCCTCTATCCGTGACACGCTCGCAGATCGTGGCAGGAGTGGCACTTTCTCGACACCACAGGGGGTGCGCAGAGGGTGGTGGTCCCTCAGCGCGGCCTCTATCCGTGACACGCTCGCAGATCGTGGCAGGAGTGGCACTTGCTCGACACCACAGGGGGTGCGCAGAGGGTGGTCCCTCAGCGCGGCCTCTATCCGTGACACGCTCGCAGATCGTGGCAGGAGTGGCACTTTCTCGACGCCACAGGGGGTGCGCAGATGGTGGTCCCTCAGCGCGGCCTCTATCCGTGACACGCTCGCAGATCGTGGCAGGAGTGGCACTTTCTCGACACCACAGGAGGTGCGCAGAGGGTGGTCCCTCAGCGCGGCCGCTATGCACGACGGTCGTCCAGGGCATAGCAGGCGTGGCACCTTCTCGACACCATAGAGGCTGCGCAGGGGGTGGCCCCCCACCGCGGCCGCTATGCACGACGGTCGTCCAGGGCATAGCAGGCGCGGCATTTTCTCGACACCACTGGGGGTGCGCAGGGGGTGGTCCCTCACTGCGGCCGCTGGCTGGCTCGAATCTGTCCTCGACGGAGGATAGAAGGCTAGGAAGAGGGAAGAGGTTCAAGCAATATGGCGTTGGATGACACATAGGGGGACATTCGCGACGAGGGCTGAGAACGCAGAATTGCGCATATATTATAAACTTCAGCAAACACTCAATCTTTAAGTTAAGTATGTGGGGTTCCTCGGCAGCGTAATTTGCTGGGTTGCTCCATTGCTGTTGTGGTCAACAATGCCCATGGCAACGGCGTTCCCGCAGTCCACTCCAAGGTTGCGCCAGGATAATCGCGTCTCGCGGCCTGTGTTGGGGAGTTATCTCCTTCCCTGGTCCTGGGGGGGGGGGGGGGGGGGGGCAGCGCGAGCATAATCTCGCACCTTGCGGGTGTGCCAGTGATCGGCGGTGGCAGGTTTGAGATGAGTGAAAACAAGCCACACGCTGTTTTTTCCTTCGGCATCCCCGAAAGCGTGTTGAAGCCATCGGGCAAGTCGCGAGCATGGACGTTCTGGGGCAGAAAGAGAGCGACAACATCCAACGAGGGCGATGTCCCAACGTTGAACCTCGTGGGCTGGGATATTCCATATGATGTTGATTCCCAGACCCCTCTCGTGAGTGGCCGAATTGGCTCGAGTACTCTCCGCGCGCTCAGCGCGCATGTCAGGGCCTCGTTCGAAACAGTTGTTATCGATGCCTGATGGTCCCCGCGACCGGCCCCGCTCGCCACCAGCAGAGAAAGGCGCAGGCAATGACAATTTGCAGGCAGAGAAAGGCGCAGGCAAGGACGCAGGCAAGGACAAGAGCATGGACGATGGTCTTGAGGACTGCTTGCAGTCAGCACTGGAGGCTACGTCCACAGCACGCAGCCGCTCAAACTTGGAGATGCTGCAGGCAAGGAAAGACATGCGCGAATCCGCGAGGCAGATCCGTGAGCTGAAGGAAGCTGTATTTGACTTAACATGTCGGGTGGGTTATCTTGAGACGGTTGTGAAGGCGTGCTCGTCCGATCACATCGCACACAATACTTTGCGCTACCCGCGCGAGAGGGCGAGTTCTCAGCCCCCGCCGCCCTGCAAGGATCCCAAAGGCGACGAGAAGGATTTGAAATCCGAGGAGGGCGATCCGAAACGCGTGGAGTGAGGCTGGCTCGAGGTGCAATTTCTTTTCCAGCATCTCTCCTCCTCCTCGCCCCCCTCTGCCTCCACGGCGCCCGCCGCCTTCCCCCCCTCTTCCACCTCCTCCTCCCCCTCCTCCCCCGAGCTCGGCTTTGCGCCTGCCTTGCCGCGACCGTGTCCGCGCGCTGGCGAGAGAGAGAGAGAGAGAGAGAGAGAGAGAGAGAGAGAGAGAGAGAAAATGATATATATATATATATATATATATATATGAGAGAGATGAGAGAGAGAGAGAGAAGAGAGAGAGAGAGAGGGGAGAGAGAGGAGTAGAGAGAGAGAGAGAGAGAGAGAGGAGAGAGAGAGAGACAAGAGGAGAGAGAGAGAGAGGAGAGAAAGAGAGAAAGAAAGAGAGAGAGAGTGGAGAGAGGAGAGAGAGATGAAGAGAGAAGAGAGAGAGAGAGAGAGAGAAAGAGAGAGAGAGAGAAAGAAAGAGAGAGAAGGAGAGAGAGAGAGAGAGAGACCCAACGTTGAGCCTCGTGGGCTGGGGTTTTCCATATCATGTTGATTATTATCTTCTCCCCCATCTTCCTTTCCCATAGCTATTGAGGCGCCGGCAATTTGCGGATCCCAGCACGGCAAGTGCATGACCGCAGATCCCGCGGAGCCCAGAACGGAAAGCGACTGGCCAAGTGCCCCGCGATGTGCAAAATCCGGATGCGGATTGTTCCATTTTTCATTTCTTTTGTGTGTTATTGGATGCAGAGATACCCGCCCAAGGGTCTCGAATTTTACGGCCTGGTCCCGAATTGTCTGGTCGGGCTGGTGCCATTTACACGCCTAACACCATCCTTCGCCCGCGTGTTGCCCGACGGCGTCCGCGACATGGTGGTTCTCTTGTTGCAGCGTAGTCCGCCGGGCAAAGTTCTTTGTTGCGCGTGGGCCACGATCTCTCCCATGTTGTTCAAATTTTGTTGAAGGTGAGTGGCGCGACGCCAAAGGGCAACTTGCCGACGTTCATCCATCAAGCCACCGCGCGGCGGGATGTGGTGAAGCACCGCATCAAGAAGATGATCGCTAACGGGCATAGGGCGTACATGCACGCGGGCGCTGCAGCAGTGGATGCTCGCGCCGAGCAACTTCCAGGGAATGGCGCCCCGCCCGGACTAGTGCGGTTGCTTCCGTATGGCAATCATTTGGACCAGATCATGGTGCAAAAGAATGCGACGCCGTCGGATGCGAAGCAGGCGGCGGTGCAAGACGCTTGCGACGACATGGGCCGAATAATTCCGAACGTTGTGGTCATGGAGAGGTCATCGTTCAACGAGGTAGATGAAAACGCTATGACGGAAGCAGCTTTGCTGCACATGACGCGCGGCGTTCATGAAGGGGTCACGGGCGGGCATGGTGGCGGTGGCGAAACTTCGCGTGCTGAGGAACGTGCGAGCGTTCAGTTCGCGTACGAGGCATGGCGGGATCATTTTGTCGCGATGGCTACCAGTCTATTGAACGACCAAGACAATGGCCGCGTACGGTGCACATGTAAAGGGGCGTCGGAAATCGCGAGGCTCGGAGAAGCGTCGCAGCGGCACATCTTGGTGCTGATGGACGTGAACGGACGGGGGACGTGGATGGAACAGATGCGGTTGCGCCTCGTGGTGTCTCCAGGCACGGCCATGATGAGTCAGTTCGTTCCGTGGTTCTTCGGCGTCGCTTTTCCGTTCTGCTTCAAGTTTGGAGTAGGCGTGCCTGTTCTGCCAGAATGGTCCGAAGTGAGCCGACACCGCCGTGTCGGAGAGGCACCCCGCGTGGATTTTCCGCTGTGGACGCGAATCATGACACGCCGCGTGGAATCTCAGCTCAGGCGTGACTGGCGCTTCGGATTCACGATGTCGTCCTTGTTGTACCAAAGCGCCTTAAACACGTCCCGAAGCATGCGACTGTTTGCAGATCATGAGCAGAGGGAGGACGAATCGGGTCGCGACTTTACGTATATGGAGGAGGCTGCCATAAGCATAGTAGAAGCACTGCGAGGCACGTACCCAGATCCAGGCACTGGGCAACGGCGCGCAGTGAATGGGGACAAGTCGAAGTTGAAATTCGCCACGTCATGATCGGAGACCGCGCAGAGAATGGCGCGGCAAGCGCAGACCATTAATAATAATATCGCAGGAACAAATGAGGTACGTACAATCATGCGGTTCGATACCCACGCTGGTCGGGTGGCTCAAGGCGCCCCTGTATTTTTTACGATGTCCCCAGATGAAAGGCACAACCTCGTCATGGTACGGCTGAGTAGATCGCGCCGAAAGGACCCAGTCAACAGGTATCGGGTGCAGGAACAACAAGGCCCGTCGAACGGCGGATTGTTCGAGCCCGATTTCTCAAGCGCATGCGGCGTGCCAATCGAGGACGAGGCGGTGGAGGGTGACGCTGACGATGTGAACATGGCAATACCCATGGAGGTTTTAGGTCAAAGCGTTGCAGCAGCCAAGATGCGATTGGAGTGCTTGGCCCCGGATCCTCTGGCGGGCGTCGACGGCTTTCGCGCAATCGTAGGGCTGGTGTTGGAGCACCTGTTCGGATTTCGGTGGTGTCCGCGGTGTCCCGGCTGTGATTGCGCAGATCTGGCAGGTAGTAACGCGAAACTGGTAGGCGGGTGCGCGGGGCGAGTGGGCGGTGTGCACGGCTCCATAGAAGCTCGGAAAATCCGCGGGCAGTTTACACCTGCACGCTCAGTTGTTCGTCCAATGCCTCCATCAGCACACGCCGCTGCACGAGATTATTCGCCGTCCCCCTGACGAGCTTCAGCGTTTGACATGCGGGTGCGCAGCATTTAAGAGGCTGGTGTCGCGACAAGCATGCGCAGATGTGGCGGAATGGCAGAGGCAGAAGGAGCACATCGAAAGCGATTGGCCTGCGTATAAGGGCACGGAAGACCTCATTCAGGCAGAACAGTATCTGAAGCAGAGCGATGCGCAGGTGCAGCGAACCCTAGAGGGGGCCCAAGAGCTCAGCTCAGAGTCGGAAAGCGGGAGCGCTTCGAAATGGCGGCTGCGAAAGTATTTGACATGTGTGCAGAGAGGTCAGGGATCTCGTCAGAACCACGTACACAAGTGGAGCCATCGGCACACTAAAGTCGTGCCCTTGTTGCGCTGTCAACGAGATGACGACCCGCTGAAGTGCCAGAGCTTCTTTTCCTCGGACGACATGGCTGGTGGAGAAGACCGTGCTTTTGTGTCCGGGCTTTCTGAAAAACCGCTCCATGCCGTGTGGGGGGCGCAGGGGTATGACTGGATGCCTACACGGGCCACAAAATGAAGAGAACCTGAACGGGACATTGCCTGCGTTGTTGAGCGGCGGCCTTGGATTGAATTTCAACTCCGATGTCCAGCCCCCGTGCGGGTTCCCGATTTTGGAGCAGACGCATGACGGGGACGTATGCGCAGAGAGGTGTTGGGGCGGCGCGGAGGTGAAAGATATCGTGCTCGCGGCACAGCGCGCGCAGAACGCCCGAGCAGGATATGCGTGCGACTATGGGGCGAACCGTTTGGCGTCGTCATTCAACGAGGTGAAAGAGTGTAAGAAAGGGCACCATGCGTTGGCAGACAAAGTGATAGGGCGTAGCGCCTCCTACGTGGCGCACCGCCACATCACGCGGCTGCTCTCGGATATTTACGGGAAAGGGATCGTGCGATCCGCGCAGGAGAGTGTGAACGTGCGCGCGTACTCGGATGCGCGAGACGTGACAGCTGCGGGAAGTATTAAGACGTCGAGAGCAGCAATGGTCCCTGGGTTTGACGTGGTGAGGATGGTAGAAAAGGAGCGTGGCGTGGCGTCGGAACGATCGGGCCCCAGCAGAGTTCATGTGGAACGCGATGGTAGGCGCGCAAAGAGGCCGCGCGTAGTCTCAAAGAACCCAGCATTCCTGTGCGGCATGAGACCGTTGGATACCAAATGGGCCCCAGAACTACGGTAACTTTCTGTGTGTGAGTTTTTTTCCGATATTGGCGTATCGAAGTGACAAAGTGGTCCACGAAGATGAAGAAAAGGAAAGAGGTGGCAGCGGGGGGCGAGGGAGACACGGAGGGCGAGGATGATGAATGTCAGTATCACGCGATACTCACGGCGAGCGGCAAGACGAAGGTCCGGGAGGCACGGCAGAGGGGAGTGTATGTCATTCGCGGCGACGGCTGCGACGCATGGGTAGCGTTCCCTGACGTTGAAGGCATGGAAACGACACGGCACAAGTGGGTGTTAGTTCGGAACGAGAGTCCGCGCAACCCGAGCTTTCACGGTGCACCACGGCCGAAGCATCGGCAAGGGGAAGCAGATAGGAACGCGCTCAGCTTGATGGCGTATTTTCGATCGTTCACTCTGCAAGACACAGATTTGGACGGAGTATCGAG